>CM053785.1:524855618-525220618 GCA_028749045.1 Cupressus sempervirens | reverse complement strand
TTGGGTGTTTACTTAAATATTATAGGTTGATAAGCTATGCAAAGAGCTTAGGCATGAAGAGGATTTACATAGAGCTTTACGATGAGCGCCAAAAGTTGGGTCCTAATTTGGAAGAAGTTTTTACAACCTTATAAACCCTACTAGAAATGGGTGCCCAATTTTTACAAAGAATACCCATTTTAAGCCCAAACACTTGTAAGAGTTTTTTTTAAAAATGGGTTCCTATTTCAATTTTTTTTTTTAAATTATGCTTAGAAACTTAGTTTTTATATGAATTGCATTATTATAATCAAGAAACAAGTATGTATTTTTTAAATTTTGAATTCACTAGCCACCCTTTGCATTGAAATTTGGGCTAGGATTGGATTGGTGGGGCTAAGCCTATGCTTTGGGCCTACAAAATAATGGCTAAGGTATTAGGATCCTAGATTTCTACCTTGCCATTTTTTTTGAAGGCCTTCACAATGAGTTTTTTGATGAATTGAAAAACCCATTATGACTACTTTTATGATCACTAATTAGTTGAATCCAAAATTAAATTTTATTACTATTATTTGTTGAGATTAATTATTATGAAATGTGAAGATTAATTATTATTATTATTTGTTAAGCTCAAGTAGACTTGAACCCATGACTTTGCAGATGAGAGGCTCATAACTTACCATTGTGTTGTAGGTTGTTGCCTAACCCATGGGTATGTGCACCAAGTTGTGGTGCCAAAAGGGGGGTATAAGTGGACACCTTTTTTTTGAAATCAACAATTTCTGAACTTCAACAAGAATTTGAAGATATTTACGCTCAAAATTTTAAGACATGAAAAAAACAAAAGTAGTAGTTTTGAATTTAGTTTCTAAACTAGTATTTTTTTTTCAAAATGGTTTAGTTTTAGGTCCTCAAAAAAGGGGGCCACAAAAAGTGGTTATATTTATTCCACAAAACCATAACACAGTACAAAGTGTGGCCCTTTATAAAATTTTAACCTTTTTCTTGAAATTCTTTAATCGCTCTAGTCAAAAGTTACTTAACACTACGTAGTTTATTGTAGATTTTTTGGGTAATTTTATAATGTGTATTTTTTTTTAATGAATTTTTTAACTAGACACATCCCAAAAATGTGAAATACCTATGTGCTCGCCCTAGAAATGATTGAAAACTAATCTAAAATCAAAACTTCTTTTTCTCAAAGTGTATAGAATGGAGTCTAGTTTCTAAAAAACTAAGTTGTCACAAAATTTGATGAACAAGCTAAAATCTATAGCCTAATTAGTACATGTTGGTTTTTGATGAAAAATGGACATACATTCAAAAAAATTATAGATGAAAGGCTTGAAATAGTTCAAATAAAAAATAAATTATATAGTTATATAGCTAATATAGAGACCTACAATGTCATGTAACCTAATATTATCGATGCTGAACCACGAAACACATCTCAGACTAGTTTATAGACTCCAAACCTTTGGGTTGGATCCCTAAGGCAAAACCAAGCCTTAGGCTTGGTAGAATGCAAAGGTTTGAATAAAGCTACACCCTATAGCGCATGCGTGTTATAGTGTGCATGTGCTATTTAAAGCTTTTTAAATTTGGGTCTTAATAGTATGTGCGCACTTTAGTGCACACACACTATTGAGACCTAAATAGTGCATAGAGAGGGAAGAAGAGAGGCAGATCAAGAGCAAGAGAGAGAAGTGGAGATGGTTGTGTGTGTGTGTGTGTGTGTGTGTGTGTGTGTGTGTGTGTGTGAGAGAGAGAGAGAGAGAGAGAGAGAGAGAGAGAGAAAGTTGGGGATGGGAGAGGGGAGAGATAGAGTAGGGGATGGGAGAGAGAGGAAGAGAGAGTAGGGATGGTAGAGAGAGTACGAGATGGGAGAGAGAGGAAGTGTGAGAGAGAGTAGGGGTGGCAAAGAGATTGTGAGATGGGAGAGAGAGATTGAGAGTAGGGGATGACATAGAGAGAGTAGGTAGTGGGAAAGGGAGTGAGAGAGGGAGAGAGAGAGAGAGGAGGATGGGAGTGTGTGAGAGAGAGAGTAGGCCATAGGAGAGAGTGTGAGAGTGTGAGAGAGAGAGTAGGGGTGGCAAAGAGAGAAAATAGGGGATGGGAGAGAGGAGAGAGAGGTTAGGGGATGTGGGAGAGAGAGTAGAGAGGGAGAGAGTGAGAGAGAGATAGTAGGTGGTGGGAGAGGGAGTGGGAGAGGGAGAGAGGGGAGATGGGAGTGTGTGTGAGAGATCTAGAGAGTAGGGGATGGGAGAGAGAGAGTAGGCAATGGGAGAGGGAGAGGGAGAGGGAGAGAGAGGGGTGGAATGGGAATGTGTATAAGAGAGAGAGATTAGGGGATGGGAGAGAGAGGAAGTGTGAGAGAGAGAGTAGGGGTGGCAAAGAGAGAGTACAAGATTGGAGAGAGAGATTGAGAGTAGGGGATGGGGGGGAGAGAGAGAGAGTAGGCAGTGGGAGATGGAGTGGGAGAGGGAGAGTAAGAGAGAGGAGGATGGGAGTGCATGTGTGTGAAAGAGAGATAGTAGGGGATGGGAGAGGGGAGAGAGAGAGAGTAGCTTGAGAGAGAGTAGGGGATGGGAGAGAGAGTGTGGAGTATGAAGCCCTGCTATTGGGGTTGAAAGTTGCAACTCACCATGGAATAAAAAATTGCATGTTATAGGTGATTTTGAATTGGCTATCTCCCAAATAAAAGGAGCTTATGCCTTAGAAAATAAAAGGCTAAAACAATATAGGAATTTAGTCTAGGATCAAATAGAGTTTTTTGATGCATTTGGTATTTCATGGAGGGATAGAAGCTAGAATAAAATGGTATATTTATTAGCAAATGTAGTAACCAACCCTAAGGAAATATCATTTTCTGGAATCTCTCAAATGGAGGTTCAAAATAGGCCTTCAATACCTAATAATATTGAGATTTGGCAAGTGTTTGAAGATGATAAAGATATTTTAAACTTTATGTTAAGTGAAGATAAATAGCATGGTCAATAAATGGATTGCAGTGATCAGATTGAAACCATCAATGGAAAGGAAACTATTTTTGGCCAAGAGATTATGCAGTTGAAATCCAACAAAGTTCCCAAGGGGTTAGTCATTTTGGAGAATATTTTTGATAATCAAGATAGAGTAAGACCTGGGACTAGGGATCCAAAATCTCAAGAATTAGAAGAAATAAATCTTGGTACTAATGAGGCTCCCAAAAAGGTATATATTGGTCAAAACATGCCTATTGGAATTAGAATACAACTAATTAGTTTGCTGAGAAAATATAGACATGTTTTTTCATGGTTATATGATGACCTTAAGGCTTATAGAGAGGATTTGTTTCAACATGTCATACCTCTAAAGGAGAATGTAAAACCTTTTAGACAGAAGCAAAGACCAGTCAATCCAACTCTAGCCCCCAAAATGCAATTATACTAAAATAAAATAAGGACAAAGAACATTTTCGTTAATGGACAATAAATGTGTAACTTTTCATACGTCTAAAACAAGATTTTTATTGCATGTTAAAAAATCTCTATTTCTTGTGGTAGAAAATTTATTTTTAAGATTACCAAAATTAGGATTGACCAATGAAGTTGATGAAAAATAAGATTTGTGTAATTGTATAAAATATAAAATACTTATAAACTACAACTTAGTTGCATTAATTTTTTAATATGATTGCTTAATTTAATGCAATAGTATGTTGTCACTTATAATAAACTATATTTCAATTTAATTTATCTTTTATTTCCTATATTATATATTTTTTTTTCTTACCTTAATGGGATTTCTTGGTAGGGAAACTTCACCTTTATTAGCTGATAGGCTATTATAGGTAGACATTTCTGTCTAAATCTTCCTGTCGATGCAAACCAGATATCATTGGTGGTTTTTTGCTTTAAAATTACTCAACAATCAAGTAAGGAAAATCTCCTTTAAATGTTCTTTACCGACTATATTTATTTCAACATTTTAGATCCATAGATCTTTATGCATCTCAATATATCTTCTAATGATCTATAGGATCTATATATGGATTTCTTTTAGGTAGATATTTGACTAAGTTAATTCCTTGTAGATCTCTTTAAATGCTTAAACCTTATATAATTAACCTCCATGAATGACATAAAAATATTTGTGAATGACGTAAACATTCTCAACAATAGTTGGACTTAATATTAGTATTGTTTGTGAGTTGTCCTTGTCATCTAGGTAATTCCACAAATCTTTAGTACGAAGGATATATTAGCATTGATGCCTTGGTTTATTTAGGGTTTGATAGTGTTAACATTAACATTATGTAGTATATTAACAAAGTAGTTATTTTTTTAACTAAATAAATATTGGTTTTGGATATTTTCCTATCTAATCGATTCTCATAATGCAGATTTTTGTTAGAAAAAATTGATTTCATATAGTCGATCCTTTTTGTCCATCTACACATCATTAAATATTTTTCTATTTACTATAGATGAATGTTGTCTTGTTCTATGGCATTGGTTTAAGATACACTTTGAATCAGTTTGGTAATAGTATTTTGTGAATTTTGAGAAGGAAACAAAATCTCAATTTGCACTTGAGAGTTTTAGAAAGGCCAAAAATTTGTTTTGGTTTGAAACCACACTTATACCTTCAATGCAATTTTATTTTTGGCTTCTTAGAGGTTAATCGATCAATATGAAACCACATCTCTAAAAATGTGAAGTCACACGAAATATATGTTTTCTATTTGTTTCTTAATACATTTCTTTAATTGTAAATTTATAATGCATGTCCTCTTGTACGGTTTTGTGCTCATAACTTGGCAAGATATTCAAAATATCCCGTTGGTCGTGTATCAATTTCAGTTCCCATTAATGTGTTATGAAACATTTGATATGGAAAAACCAAAATTTTTTGAGGTAGTAAACAAGAAAATTCAAAAACAATTTATCCTTAAGGCCATACATTTAGAATCTTGAGATCATGTGCTCTTGGAAGGGTTATGAAATATGTAACGAAAAACCTTTTTTAATAACAAGGGCATGCACATGTTCTACGTCTACATCACTTACACGCGATGTAATGAAAAACCTCTTTTAATAACTATTACATCAATCCTACTTGTACTTTTAAATAAGATATGGCTGTTGTATATTTTGTTAAAGGGAACACTCTCTTATACAATTTCATCAAATGATTCTACTATCTCAAAGTATTGAAATTAAAACTTTGCTATATTTGACAGTTTTAAACTTTGCTATATTTGACAGTTTTTTTTGGTTAGTTAAATGCATATTTAGATAGCCAATTTTTTCTGTTGTTGTTTTAGTAACCTTGTAGCAGATTAGACACACATTTCTGAGACTTTAATATTTTTTTTAAATTTTTACAGTTAGATATGAAAAACACACCAAATTCTATGGATGTTATTGCAATCCCCTCCCTGTGTTACCAAATAAATCACCACCATCAATCAATTGGACTAGTTTTCCAACAGACAATATTCTAGAGTTTTCAATTAGAGTTGCACTTAGCTACATTAAAATACTAGAGAATGGAAAGGCAATGGGCTCAGCGATCCATGGTGTGCACGATACTGATGTAATGGTAATTGAGGAAAGAGTACTTGAATTCCATGCAATCTATGATATGTTGATCGATTAAATAACCACTTCCTATGTGACATGCATGTCGATGAGTACTATACCCTCAATTGTGCTCTTAGAATCAAAGTTGCATTTAAGAATTACCTCAATAGTATGTAGTGCATAGAGTTGATACCAATGAATATAGTGTGTCTGATATTGTATAATAGTAAACGTAAGTAGTTGTATGCCTTTTCTATGCTTTTTTGAAGAATTGGCCACTTACACATACTTCTTATCAAATAGAGCTTGTTGGAACGAGCCTTATTTTGTAGACGACTTTGGAACTATGATTGGGTGTACAACTTTTTGTGTGGGTTTAAAGCATTGGCCACCTACAGATATGTAAATGAGGTTTAGTTTGTAGACAACATTGGAATTATGTTATTAACGTGTATACTATAATGTTGTATTTGTTGTATATTATTCAATATAATGGTCACTAAATCATATATGTTGTGTATCACGGTTTGGGCATCTCTAGATTTATGTCGAAAATTTAATATTATTAAATGCTTCTAAATCATTTTGATGTCATGTGTCTTTAAAATGGACTTAATTAGAATCTTTGACAAAATGGTTCTAAGAATTCATTGATACAATGGCCTCATTTTAAGATATCCAAAAAATGACAAATCTAGTTATTTGAATTGCACATTCAAACTACCAAACTAGTCTCTCCGTTTATGGCAGCTATAAATATTTAGCTTTCAAGGCCTTTACTGAATCAATCCAATCCCTAACATTTAACTAATTACATTGATTTTCCTCCAAAAATAATTGAAAATAACCATAATTCTAACTATGTTTCTCTAACACCAAGAAATCATTTACTAAAGAGCTATGTATTAGATCAACGGATTCTATGCACTAGTGTCACAAAATAAGAGATTAAAGATCTGCACTTATTGTAATTTCTTGTTCACTATTAAATATAATGTTGGACTTAGCAATATCTTTTCTCTTTTCCCATGTTCATCTCCTATTGATACCTATCTCCAACAAACCAAGATGCCAAATCATTATATGAGAACAATTTTTTTAATTCAATAAAAGTGGTTGGAACTCAAAAAAACGGAATGAGGCCATTTTCCACAAATTACAACCTTTACCATGCCAAACAACTATTGCAAGGTCAACCCAATTTCCACTCATAGTTGATGCTCAAATGCTTTTGTTGCTTCCTCAATGATGAAAAAGGGAAGTCTAACATCTTTATGATATTCTAATGCATGGCTACGCCTTTGATGCATCAAATAGTGAGTGCAAAGAAGTCCTCCAAAAACTATGAAACCTCATATCCTCTCTACTGGTCAATTCTTGACTTTATAAGTTTATTATTTAGTATCAAATACGTACAATCATATGGAAATTTTTTTTTCAAATATATGTAAACTATTGGTCGATTCTTTACTTTAAATGAAAACAATTTAACTTGTTTAAATTAAAATTAATAAATCTTTAAAACTTGAAAAGTATTTTTTATACATATTTGAAAGAACTTTTAAATATATGAAACTTGTCTAGAACACTCCATGTTTTAGAACAAGTTTTGGCAGTAATGAATGATCATATGAAGGAAGTGCTCAAATAGTTGTCTCGTGTCTTCCAATTCAATGACTCAATTTTGTTTCTCAATGTAATCATTTTCTTCACAATCACTGTTCCCTCCTCCTCGATCTTTATAATATACATCCATTGTGTTTGGTCCATTCAATAGTAGAAGGCTTTACTACCCAATGCTGTTGGAATTAATCCCCAACTACTCTCTGCCTTCGTAATTTTTCTCTAGCCCACTCTCACATGCCAAGTCATTTCTTCTAGCCTATCAGTTTCCTTTGGTCATTGCAAGAGATATATTTTGATTTAGTTTTAATCGCATATCCTTGCCCTAGATTTATTTTGTTGGCTATTCAATCAGCATTTACTTGTATTTAATATTTTTTAGGCTTCCCTTTTTTATGGGCACATTCGATGTATATCTAGGACAATTATTTTGATTTGGTAATGCCCTGTTATTTTTTGCAGTAGAAAAGAGCTCTCTCATATTGGAATATTTTCAGTATGTTATGGTTTGATATATGAAAATATATATAATAGAATACTAATGTTTTTATTCTCTGTGAATGCTCTATTTTCTCTTATTTCTCTACCTCTACTAATAAGTGGTATCAGAGCCTAAGGTTTCTCAAAAGGAGTTGTTGAAGGAAAGATTTAGTAGTAGCTAAAAGTTCTAGCAAAGGTATTCAACCAAGTGAGTCAATGGAAAGCACAAGTTTAACAAATCCTCAAATCCCACAGTTCAATGGGAAAAATTAGGATTATTGGTCCATAATAATGAAGGCTCTATTTTGTTCTCAAGATATTTGGGATCTAGTGGAGAATGGTTACCCAGAACTAGTTGATGTAGCAACATACAATGCTCTAACTCAAGTAGAGAAGGATACATTGAATGATAATAGGAAGAAGGATTCAAAAACTCTACTCTACATTTTTCGAGTAGTACATGAGAGTATTTTTCCAAGGATTGCAATAGAAACTAAGTCCAAGAAAACATGGGATATCCTCCAAACATCATACCAAGAAATGACAAAACTGAAAATAGAAAAACTACAATTGCTAAGAAGGGATTTTGAAACTATTTTCCTAAAGAAATCAAACTCAATAGACTCTTTCTTCACACAAGTGATGAGTATAGTCAATTAAATTAGATCTCATGGTGAGACACTAGAAGATAGAATACTTGTTGAAAAGATTTTGAGGTGTTTACCTACAAGTTTTGAATCCATAGTTGTGGCCATATAGGAGACAAAGAATCTCTCATAATTTTTAGTTGATGAGCTTAATGCCTCTCTTATTTCTCATGAGCATAGGCTTAATAGGTCAACAAGTTCATCATTGGAGCATGCTTTCAAGACACAAGCTTCAGTCAACCATGGAAGAGGTAGAGGAAGAACAAATTTTAGAGGTAGAGGAAGAAATTGATATAGAGGTGGAAGAAGTAGCCCATCAAGCTCAAGTGGAAGAGGTAGCAACCAATAATCAAGTCATAATGAAAATTAAAATCAGCCTCAAGGCCAAAGGTATGGCAAGTCTCGAATCCAATGTCATTATTGTAAAAAGTATGGGCATTATTCAAATGAATGTAGGAAGAAGTAATATGATTTTAACAAGAAAAATGAAAAGTTTACAAAAGAAAAGAAAAACCAAAATTAGAACAAAATACAATGTTTTTGGCTTGCAATGTAGCACAAAAAAATGAAAAAGATGTACGGTTTTTAGACTTAGGCTGTAGCAACCACATGATAGGGAATTTAGAAATTTTTTCAAGCTTGGATGAAAAAAAAAAATCTGATGTCACTTTAGGGAATGATGATAAGGTGGCAGTCAAAGGAAAAGGGGACATCAACATTCCAACTAAGAAGGGGGAGAAGAAATATATTTTTGATGTTTATTTTATTCCCAGTTTAAAGCATAATTTTATGAGTATTGGCCAGCTTGTTCAAAAAGGGTTTAGAGTATCTTTCAAGAATGGAGAGTGCACAATTTTAGATAAATTTCCAAGCAATCAGCTCATTTCCAAGATTTAAATGACAAACAATAGAATGTTTCCCTTAAAGATTAAGCCAGATTTGAATGTGGATTTTGTTTGAGCATACACCATAGTGAATGCACAAGAGGGTAAAAGAGAACTTGGTGTTGTCACTCAAACTATATTTCAAGCAAAAATAAAAGATTAAAATTAGCTTTGGCATCTAAGGTTTAGGCATTTAAACTTTAGAGGCCTAAATTTACTTTATAGGAAAAGCATGGTGAAAGGATTGCCTTTAATAGAAAAACTAGAAAGAGTATGTGAAGGGTCCATCTTGGGAAAACAACATAGAGAATCATTTCTAGCAATCAAGTCAATAAGGGAAAAAACACATATAGAAATTGTTCATTCAGATCTGTGTGGGCCAATGCAAATGCCTTCAATTGGTGGAAGAATAATTTATTTTTTGACATTCATTGAGGACTACTCAAGGAAAACATGGGTTTATTTTCTAAAGCATAAGAGTGAGGTATTTGAATATTTTTGTCAATTCAAAGCTCTTGATGGAAAACAGAGTGGTCATTACATCAAAGTATTGAGAATAGATAGAGGTGGTGAATACATCTCAAATGATTTTCTAAGATTTTGCAAAGATCATGGAATTCACATGCAACTCACAACTAGATACACACCTCAACAAAATGGGGTAGTTGAAAGAAAAAATAAAACAGTCATGGAAATGGCTAGAAGCATGTTAAAAACAAAGTATTTGTCAAATGAATATTGGGTTAAAGCTTTTTCATGTGCAACTTACATAATAAATAGATGTCCAACAAAAAGTGTCAAGAATGTGATTCTAGAAGAAGCATGGAGTGGAAGAAAACACAGTGTTTCTCATATGAGAGTTTTTGGATGTGTGGTATATGAACATGTGCTAGATGAATTGAGAAGGAAATTCAATAGCAAGGGAGAAAAATGTATATTTGTGGGATACAATGATGAATCAAAAGCATACAAATTATACAATCCAATTAGCAAGAAGGTCATAATTAGTAGTGATGTATAGTTCATAGAAGAAGAAGCATGGGATGAAAGTGTAAAAAAAATAGTCAACATAACAATAAGCATACCACAAGAGGAAAATGAAGTTTTAATACTAGCAAATACTCCTTCAAATGTGACTCCTTCCACACCCATTTGAACTCAACAAAGTGGTCCACAAGTGACACCATCATCAAATGTAAGATCAACATCATGTATACAATCAAGAAACACCATCTACAAGTGGCCATCAAGGAGTTGGTCCATCAAGGCCACATTTGACCAGTTCTATATCAAGTTACATGTCAAATCCTACATTGGCAAGCTCGAGGAGACAAAAGATAAGAAGTATTAGAGACATTTATGAGCACAATTAAGGTGAGAATAATGTTGATTCAATCTCTCTTTATGATTTATCCTCACAAGTAGATGACCAATTCATTTTGAAGATGCAATTAAAGATGAAAAATGGGAAAATGCAATGGATGAAGAAATTGATGCAATTGAAAAGAATCAAACATGGAAGTTAGTGAGTCTTCCAAAAGGAAAAGATGTTATAGGAGTAAAGTGGGTTTACAAAACTAAGTTGAATTGAAATGGTGATGTGTAAAAACATAAGGCAAGTCTAGTTACTAAAGGTTATTCACAACAATATGGAATTGATTACAATGAGACATTTGCTTTTGTAGCCTGATTAGACACCATAAGAATGACACTTGCCATAGCAGCTCAAAAGAAATGGCTTGTTTATCAAATGGAGGTAAAATCAACATTCTTGAATGGTTATCTTGAGGAAGAAGTATATGTTGAACAACCACCTGGATATGAGATTTTGGGTCAAAAAGATAAAGTCTACAAACTAAAAAAGGCATTCTATGGTCTCAAGCAAGCCCCAAGAGCTTGGTACAAAAGAATTGATTCATATCTCTTACAAAATTGTTTTGACTTGTGCAGCAGTGAACCTACGTTGTACATAAAGATGGATGAAAAATGTCAAATTCTAGTTGTATGTTTATATGCTGATGATTTAATATTCACCCATGACTTATCAATTGACATATTTAAAGAAGATATGAAAAAGGAATTTGAAATGACTGATTTGTGACTCATGAAATAATTCTTAGGCATTGAGGTCAATCAAAATCAAAATGGAATATTCATTTCTCAAGAAAAGTATGCTACTGATATTTTGAATAGGTTCAATATGATGAATTTCAAATCAACACCAACACCAATTGTCACAGGTTTCTAATTAAGTAAAAATGACAAAGCATATAATGTAAATCTAACTTTGCATAGAAGACTTGTTGGCAACCTTATGTATTTAACAGCCACAAGACCAGACATAATGTTTTGTGTAAGTTTGATTTCAAGGTTCATGGAGACTCCAAAAGAATCACATTGGAAAGAAAGGAAAAGAATTTTAAGTTATGTGAGTGGAACAAGAAATTATGGTATTCAATATTCAACTTCAAATGATTTCAAGCTCATAGCTTATACTGATAGTGATTGTGTTGAGAGTATTGATGATAGAAGAAGTACATCTAGTTATTTTTTTCATTTTGGCACCGGTATAGTATCATGGGCTTCAAAGAAACAATCAATAGCCACACTTTCATCTACTAAAGCAGAGTACATAGCAACAATAGGGGCATCATGTCAAGCTGTATGGATGAGAAAAGTGTTGAAAGAGTTGAAACATGAACAAGTAGATGCAACAAAGATCTATTGTGACAACAACTCAGCCATAGCATTGTCCAAGAATCTAGTTTTTGACAAGAGGAGCAAACATATAGATACTAGATATCATTTTATTAGAGAACTAATCAACAATGGAGAAATATTTTTGGAATTTTGCAGGTCTAAAGATCAATGTGCAGATATCTTTATCAAGGCATTAGGAAAAGAAAGTTTTTTCTTTCAAAGGGATCATTTGGGCATCATAGTTGATAGTAGTTGTGATTAAGGGAAGTGTTGGAATTAATCCCCAACTACTCTCTGCCTCCATCATTTTTCTCCAGCCCACTCTCACATGCCAAGTCATTTCTTCCAGCATGTTGGTTTCCTTTGGTCATTACAAAAGATATATTTTGATTCAGTTTTAATTTCATATCCTTTCCATAGATTTATTTTGCTGGTTGTTCAATCAGCATTTACTTGTATTTAATATTTTTTAGGTTTCCCTTTTTTTTGGGCACATTCTATGTATATCTGGGATAGTTATTTTAATTTGGTAATGCCTTGTTATTTTCTGTAGTAGAACAAAGCTCTCTCTCATATTGGAATATTTTTTGTATGTTATGTTTTAATATGTGCAAATATATATAATTAAAGGCTGATGTTTTTGTTCTCTATGAATGCTCTATTTTTTCCTTTTTCTTTGTCATTGCCAATAAATGGTTGCTTCCTTCATGAACAATCACTTATAGAGAATGCATGGCCATCCTACCCGATTTTGTTTGACCTTCATTATTCCTTCATTTATTGTGGTAGTAAACAAAATAACCATTTTAATTGAGGGAGTAAGCGTTACTGAAATCACAAGGTTTTGAAATTGAAACCTTGGCGATTAGACCCTACATCATAATGGATTTTTAGAAAAACTAGATCAAAATTTTGAAAAGTATATTTACTTTATATATCACACTTGCTCACTACAAACAATATATTTTAAGGTATATTCAATATATATGCATCATTCTTACATGGATAAGTCATGAAGTGAGCTAATAATCTATTTATTTGGATGGATGACTAATGATAAGTCAATAGAAGTTATGATCTATTTATGGCATAAGATGATATGTATTCATTATATTACATGGAAAGAATACAAATTAAGTTCTCGCTAAAAAAACTATTGAGATTTTTCTATCGAAACATATCTTCAATAATTACAAATTGCTAGTGCTATCTAATAATATTTTATTTCTATATGTATAAATAATTAATAAGAAAAATAAATTTTTAAATGTTATCAAATTTTATTTTATTTTATCTTCTTTGTGTTTGTGAAATTTGTATAATTGTGCCAAAAAATAATAATCTTTTTGTCAAATTCTAAAAAAAATTTCAAGAGTGATTACATAATGATGACTTAGCCTAGTAAGAAGGTTCTCTGGTAATTCAAATTGTCAACTCCCATAGTGTGATTAGGAGCTAAGTTAACTATAAAATCTTTAATTAATTATTATATTATTTTATTTAAGAATTTTTTTGAAGTACTGATCAATACGACATTAATCAAAACCCTAAATGTTTAGAAAATATTCCATATGGATATTCCAACTTGGAGCATTGAAAAATTAATACTTTCATTTGAATCATTATGAATCATAAATATCATTGACATGTCTAGTGCTTCAAGGGGGTTGACATAGGAATACTTGAGCTTAGGTAGTGATTTATCTATCTCTCCAAAGTAGTTTTAAATGCAATATCACTCCTTGATGAAATATGCATGTAGAATTTGAGGCAAAGCAATTCTTTAAGATACAAAATACATGTTTTCTAATTGAATCAAGTGTTGAGTGCCCCCTTACTCATCTCAATCACTTGCTTAAAATAGTGTTATTTTTGCTTGATTTGTGCAAATTATTTAATTATCTCACACACATTAAGATTTGAACTTAAGGTTTACATTTTTGTTATTTTTAAAGTTTCAGTTGTATACATCCCATTTCTATATTTATTATGGATTTGATATGTATGTATGTATGTATGTATGTACGCATGCATGCATGTGTGTGTGTGTGTATATGTATATGTATATGTATATGTATATATATATGTATATATATATATATATATATGTGTATATATATATATATGTATATGTATATATGTATACATATATATATATACACATATATAAATATATATACATATATACATATATACACATATGTATACATATGTATACATACATATATATACATATATATATGTATATATACATATGTATACATATGTATATATATGTATGTATACATATGTGTATATATGTATATATATATATACATACATACATATGTATATATATATGTATGTATATACATATGTATATACATGTATATATATATACATACATATGTATATATATATGTATGTATATACATATGTATATACATACATATATATACATATGTATGTATGTATATATATATATATATATGTATGTATGTGTATATGTATGTATGTGTATATGTATGTATGTATATATATATACATATGTATATATATATATATGTATATATATATATATACATATATATATACATACATATATATATACATACATATGTATGTATATACATATGTATATATATATACATATGTATATACATACATACATATGTATATACATACATATATATATATATACATATATATATATATATATATATAGAGAGAGAGAGAGAGAGAGAGAGAGAGTTTTACCTACCATGCCCATCCTTAGCTACCTTTCTAGGGTTTCAATTTCTTAAATAAAGGTTTCATTGTCATTTCTAAAAAAATTATTTGATCTTAAGATTTTGTACTTTTTACCCCATTTTTTATTTCTTATTTAATGTCAAGAGTTAACTGTGATCCTAATCTTTTGCTTGAAGCTTGAACATAAGAAAATGATCTACTAAAAATGAAACCTATTATGAAGATTATCTTGAGAACCATAGAAATGATTATGATCATGATATTAATGTAATGAATAAGAGGTCTAAAAGTTTGATGCAAAAGGACAACATTGGACGTGCTTCATAAAATATTTATCATTTTAATGAAAAAATGGCTTGATCCCCTATAAGTCACTACTTTAACAAGAGTGGACTTTAATCAAATGATGTTTATGGTATATGATTGTGTAAAAAATTTAATCAGTATTTCTAATCACACTTTATGATCCATCATCAAGATAATTGCCACAAAAAGTTCAAGAAGATGTAAGATGGGAAATTACATATCAAAATAACTAAATATAGTAGGAAATGAAGAAAAATAGGGGGAGAGGTATGAATACTGAGGAGAAGATAGGGAAGAGAGGGTCATGCAAAAAACAAGGGAAGGAAAGGAAGACAAATGGAAGGAACAAAAATAAATAAATAAAGAAAAGACAAACCAAGGGGGACTGTGTGTGTGTGTGTGTGTGTGTGTGTGTGTGAGAGAGAGAGAGAGAGAGAGAGAGAGAGAGTAAACAAAATAAAAAATGACAAAAATATTATAAGAAATAAGACTAAAAAGAATAATGCCTAGTTGTACTTGGTAATTATTATTTTTTAGTCTTATTTCTTGTAGTATTTAAAAATTATCATTTTACAATTTGTTTTATTTCCTTTTTTTCTCTTTTATTTATTTAGCTTTGTTATATAGATTTACATATATAAATAGATTTTTAATACATCTACACCTACACATATAGTTATTTCTATTCTCCCTCTTAGTTTATTTTTACTTTATTTAATGTTTTGTTGTTTCTCCCTCTTTTCTTCCTTTTCTTCCCGTATTTGTTGTGTGAACCTCTCTCCTAACTTCTCTTTGGTCCGTGTATCCCTCCCACTCTTTTCTTCCTTTCATGTTTTATTTAGCTAGTTTAATCTACAATTATCCATCTTACATCATCTTGAGCTTTATACATTTGTTATCCACTTGATGGATCATGGAGTGTGATTTGAAACATTGATTAAAAAATTTTACATGATCAAATACCAGAAACATTATTGATTGCTCTTATGAAATGTGGAAAATTGATATTCTTAAGAGTGCTTTATCTACCATTTTTTAGTTTTTCCTATATTTACTTACTCTCCCTCTTCTATCATAATTCCATATTCTAAAATTATTCCCTCTAGTACATCTATCCATCCTTGTACTATCATCAATAATTATAACAATGTTCCACTATATGTTGGTTTTTTGTTCTTCATCTACACCCTTGGACATGGAATTATTCTTGACTAGACCCATCATGAGAATCTACATCCATTAAAAAGTATTACACCTTTGATCGATAACTTTTTCTACCAGTGAGTGCTAAGTGTTCCATTTATCCTCATGAGAGATGGATTCGTGTTGAATCACTACTCATGAAACATGGGTCAATGAGTTTGACTCAAAAATCACATAGTTAAATCCTGATAGCAATATTACAATTTGACTTGCTGTGGAAATTATCTCCTACTTATCAATTGATGAGCTTAAGGGGCTTTCTAATGAATGGTTCATAAGGCACAACACTTGGTGAAGGTTTTGCAAATGGGGTTGCAAGCTTTGGGTTTAATCATGGAGGAAACTCTATAGTTAAGCGCACTCAGGCTGGAGTGGTACTGGGATGGGTGACCTCCCGGGAAGTCCCGGTGCTTCACCCGTGTGAGCATCACCTAGATCCAATGAGTGCTAAGTGTTCCATTTATCCTCATGAGAGATGGATTCGTGTTGAATCACTACTCATGAAACATGGGTTAATGAGTTTGAGTAGAAAATCACACAGTTAAATCCTGATAGCAATATCAAAACTTTTTCTACCATCAATCCACCTACAATGTCCATTACACCTCTTAATAATGCAATTCCCACTCCACCCATTCTCCTCTCTTCTAGACAACACTCATTTTTTACCTCTACCTAGACTCATGCATATTATACAAATTTATAATACCTCCTCCCCCAAGCTTATCACCCAACCCATCACCACTTTCATACATTATACCTAACTATAATCATATTTACACGCACCCTAGTGCACATGAACCTACTTTCCCTACCTTTCGTTCATTGATATTAAATGCTTTCATGCTTTTGATGTATTAAGGAGAAAATAAAATGGATAAAAGAACAAACAAATAAAATAGAAAGAAACTCAAACATTCAAGACATGCTCCACTATCATATGAACTAATATAAAAAGGATAGATTTTTCTTGACTGGTCGTTTATTTCAAAAGGCCAAATACGACATTTTCAGTTCAGCAAGCTCCCAAGAAATCACCCATTTTTCCTTTATAGTCAATACAAATGACACTATCATTTTGAAAAACCCAAAAAGAATTCCCCACCTTCAAAAGATTATCATTGTAAAGAAAACAATTAAAATAATGTTTGTCTAGGTACATCAAAATCTAGAACAAACTGATGTTCATATCGTCCTAGACAGTTTTCTTTTACCTTTTATTATTTATTATCAAAGATGTACAGCACTGCTGTAGAAATGAGGTCGACGATGAGAGCCACATGGCCAATAAATATACTTTTACATCGCATCCATTTCAAAATCGCCTGTCACTGCGCGTCCCGTAACATTCAGTATCATACTACACCAATAAAGTATTCTATACGAAATCAAATGATCCTCTCTGATTTGATCATCCTTGTCACTTGTTTGAGAAATGAGGGATTTACAGAAGACAAAGACTACTCAATGGAATAACCCAATTATACAGTTATGGAATTTAATGGCACTAAAGTCGGATTAGGAGGAGCAGATTTCACTCAAAGCTGATACAAGTTGCTAACTTTGTAAACGATATACAGCAATTTATTGAACTGTTTAAAGCAGAACTTCTAGCAATAATGAACGGTTGTAGAGAGGATCCGCTCAAACGGTGTTCTGCCGGCTTTAGAATGTAAATAGCCGTTGAACAATTTTGGGGACTCCCACTCTGCTCGACAGCTTCCGATAATGCGACGGCTCAGTTTTAGAGATATGTGAGAAATCGACATCTGCGCGCATGGGACTTTCTTCCTTGATAAGTGTTTTGTGCAATTGAGAAGTGGGTGTGAACTGGAGGTGGGGCATTGACAAACTCCGAGCACGCCCATCTTTAATCAAAATAGACGCCGATGGAAGTGATGATCCCCCATCTGCAATTACCCGTTGGAGATGCTGAGCGAATGTGAAGAGCTCGTATGAATCATAAAGACTGCACCCGCAATCCCACATGACAGCAGGCGGTGGTGAGGAAGATCGTAGGTTGAGATGGTGATGATGAAGTCCATCTGCACTGGCTTGTCTGCGGTGTTGCTCCATTGTGTTTTGAGAGCGCACATGAGAGACTGATTTAATGGAGAAAATGGGGAGAGATGGCGAAGGATGATGTTTCTCCACGTAATCGTTTGCTTAGAATCAGTTTTTCCTCCTCGTGGGTCTTTATAAAACACATCTTTTGTGTTTGGTCCATTAATTGGTTGCAGAGTTTAATGCCCCACGACCCTTCACAGCTTCCTACATGATCGATTTCTTAGAGTATGGATGCCCATCCCTTATTCCCTTTTGACCATAATTATTCGCTCATTTATTGTGAAAACAATTGCAAATTTGCAACTTGATAATCTATCTGTTTGGTTGTGGAATAGGAAATTAGGAATATGTTTTCTATTTTTAGTTTGGTGTGTCAATTGAAATAAGGAATAAGAATACATATTTCCATTTTGTCTCTAAAATGAGCTTATGCCCATTTCAAAAAATAGTTTTTATTGAAATAACCAATCATATTCCCAATATGCATTCCTATTCGTAATTCTTATGTGTGCAACCAAATAGGCCCAAGAGTTAGGGGAGACGACCTATAGTAGTTTTCTATGTTCTAATGACCGCTACATTTACTGTTATTGATCCCTCCAATTATTGCTCATAAAAAGTCCCAAAAAATGATAGCACATTTTCTAATAGTCGATCACACATTTACTTATAGTTGAACATTTTTTACCTTTATTTATTGTGGATTGGTCCATTTATGCAAAAAGTTGTTTTTTTTTTTTTTTTTTTTTATAGGTGAGCCACTATTTGTGGGTAAACATAAAGGGTTCCAAGCAGACATTTTAAAGTGACACTTTTAGACCACCTCACACTCTACGAGTTCTACAGAGAGCTTCGTTAATGCGAAAAAGATGAAAGGTTAGCCTTAAGCTCTTCACTCACCTACAGAGGTTCACAAAAAAAAGTGACAAATTCTGACATAGAGTGAAATGTCCCTTTTCTGATTTTACATGATATTTCAAGCCTTAAATTAGATTTTCAAAACCAAACAACCAATATTACAAAGATCCACCAATTTTTCAAATAAACCCAAATTGGGTATGTCCGAAATAGTGCCAAAAAATTTCACAACTTCACAAATTATTAATAAATTTGAAAATGGACATTTTTACAGAAATTTCAGCAGCATAACAGCATATAAAATGACATTTCCAGATCTGTATAACATGCACACAATAGCTCCCAAACGGAGGACAAAAACAATGCTCATCGAGCTCCCGAAAATAGCACAAAATAGCCCGAAATCACCACAGAAACTTAATAATCTATCACAGAAGTATAATCATATCCAAATACATATTTTCAGCTCTATTTTAACATTTAAAAGTCTGATATACAGCAGCAACCCAAACTGATATGAAATACTCAATCGGAAACACCAAACTCTTACAAAAAAATACACCCGAAAACTCACAAATCTACATTGTTCAGCACAAAGGAAAACTCTGCATGAGCATGCACATGGAATGGCTTCAAACTCCCATCCTTAGCCTTCCTAGAAACCTGCAAACTCCCGTTCTTGGGTCTCCCTGAAAACCTGCAAACTCCCGTTCTTGGGTCTCCTTGTCCACAGGTTTGGCAGCCTCTGAAGAATAACAAAGAAATGAGCAAAAATCAAGTTCTGGAAATGAGCCCAAAATGCCTTCAATCCCCTTAAAAGAGGGCATAACCCTAACTCACATCCAAGAGGGGTTAATAAAACATATTTTAATAATAATTTTCATTTATTAGTCCATTCGCTTCCAAAGATTATCCCCTTTTGCTGAAACTTCACCTTTTTGGGCCTGCCTTCCTTAGCAAAGATTATTATTTTTAATTATTTGAAAAGGGGACATGGCAAGTCCTCCCCTCCCAAATATTGCTTGTCCTCAAGCAATGGCTGAACAATAAACCAATCAATCCACCTGGATCCCAAATGTAGTCATGAACTATACCACTGCCAATTAACACATGCTCTTGCAATATCCTCTGCAATATGACCAAGAGGAATCCATAATCAAACTGACAATTACTGCTCAACCAAACTCCAAAGTCACAACTTCCACAGTCAGAAACCCACAAGACACAAACTCTTAGAACATCAAAACTCAAGTAAAGTGGAGAAATCAAATTGCCAACATAATAAATACCATCAACGCATCCCACTAGCTATATGAAATGTACAATCCAACTTTGCAACAATGGTGAATGCTCCCGAATGAAACTGTACCAAGTATGGAGAATCCACACATTGTACAACTCCTGCAGTCAACACAACTCTGTAGATCACCAGCCACTGTCTCATAACCATAACTCCCATGCACCCCTGATGGTGAAAAGCCATCACAAGATAAACAGCAAGAAATGGAACCCAAACCAATTTTGTCGGCCATCAACTTCTCAGCACAAGGATCAAATGCTAACTGATGTACATACCCTGTAATATAATGTTGATAAAAAAAACCAACCTCAGTCAACAGCTCACCATGAACAAGTGATACAACCCACTGTGACTGATCACCAGCTAAGTCAGGAGATGTCATAGCCAAAGGAGTAGAATCAATAACAACACCCGTTGAAGCATCACTCCAAAACTCCTACTCTAAGTCATGTATTATCAAGCTGTCAACTGCAGGACCTATCGCCATGTCATGCCCATCAAAACTCTCATCCCGAGGCATCAAACTATCCCATAACTGATGATAAGCACTAGGAACCAAAGTACATCTCTGTATCATCATCTCATCAACATGGTCATCAAAGGTGAATTGATGAGCATACCTCACAATGTAATGTCAATAGAATGTGCCAATCTCAGTCAATGGCTTAGATTGCAATCCAGATGTAACTAACTGCAATTGATCACTAACCAAGTTGGAACTGACTACTACCTCCGAAGACATCGCCAAGGGAGTAGTATTACTAGCAGGAACCATGCCAACTGTCGGCTCACCAACATCACACATGGTCTTTGATACATCATCTCTAGTCTTCGTGCCATTAGTACTAGAGGTCACCACCATATCAGGCATACCACAACAATCTGTTGCAGCACCCAACTCAACTGAACCTAACTCTAGTGGGGACAAACCCGATATGCCAATGTTAGTATCAAAGATCGATGCATCCCCATCTCCACTGTCTTTGACAATCTTGACCATGGACATCCTCGGCTCACCAGACACCATAGCTTGTGACTATATAGAATCTGGTAAAGACTGTAGTTTCTCTAACTCCATGGTTACCTTAGCCAAATGAAACCGTGACTCCTTGAAAGCCAACTGTGTACTATCAAGAATCTTAGAAGTCACCTCAAGCTGCTGAGTAAGCTCACTCACCTCATCTTCCTTGGCCAACAATGCATCGTATGCTGTACTACCCCACTCCATAAGATAATCTCTATCAGTTACCAACTGCATATAATCCTGTCTCAAAATTCGGATAGCCTCCCATAAACAGTGGAACTCTGTCAAGGAAAGATAACTGCCTCCTTGCTCATCACTAGTAGGAGAACCCCATCCATAAACTGCTAACAACTGATGAGCAACATCAAAATGCTGGCAAGCAATAACAATGTCTCACTCACTAACTCTCAACTGATTAGACACATGATGGCACTGGCTAGACTGTCTCCTACAAACCTCCTCTGATGCACTGTCTAAAGGAGTATCCTCAAAGTTACTAGTCTCTAGAGTATTACCATCCATATCCTGTGAATCAACTCCAAAGCTCATATCAACATATGGAGTATCAAAAATTGTAGCACTGATGTCTAACTCCTCTGTACCAAAAGAAACTGCCAAGGAAACTAAGTCTTCAAAACTACCCACTGCATTCTCCTGGATGTCATCAATGCCAATATGATCCTGGGACTCATCTATACACACTGCCAAATATGAAAGATCATCAACACATTCCAGCAAGTATGGTCGATTGGATATATGAACAAAACCTAACACCGGTGTATAAAAACTAATACCAGCATCAGACAAGCTGCTGGCACAAGAAAAGACAACACCCTGCAATCTGCTAATCAAATCCATGATAGCACCCAAACAAACACTGCTACCAAAAAGTGTTAAAGATCTCCAGTCAACTGAATCCAAACGCCAATATAACAATCTCGAGTCCATATCTATAAAATAGAATCAGCTGGTAACTCAAGAAAACTCCTCACCTGAGTAATATGACCAATACCAACTAACTCCATATACCTGTCATGATGAGATAATGAAGTCACAATACTGTCTTTGTCCACTTTCAGCCGGTTGGACAAATCATGTGAAGTACTACCAGCCTCAACCTCATGTGTTGAAGCATCTAACTGTGCCTGGTACTCTTTCTCAGCAAAGTCATGAATGCTCAATGTCTGCTCATCTCTACCAGGTATCTCACCATCATGCACAACAACATCCTCATAATCATCATCTGAACCCACTACACTGTAGTCACTACCTGTTGTAACTATACCATCCTGAATACCTATGACATCACCCTTTGATGACCTATATACAATTGTCTCAATTTGAGTATCAAGTTGACCATTACTATCATTCTGTGTAATATCCTTTCTCACTACCTCCTGTGGCAGAGTAGAATCTGAAACCTCAGCCTGGCTATAAGCTAGTTTCTTAAACTCCTCATGCAAGTTCTTGGTAATTGTGTCATCTGCCCTGTGAGAAAATCTGCCAAATAGAAATCCAGTCAACTTATCCACCTTAGCTGGGTTGGAAAACATGTCATTCATTATACGGTGGTGCTCAACCAACTGTTCAGACATGTCATGGCTTATTTTCTTAAGTTTATCTCGAATGTCTAAATAACCATCCTTTTTATTGTTCTGACTCTAGATATTAATTGTCCAAGATCATGCCCTCTGAGACTCTGTACTATACCTGTCCATTCTAGATAAAGTAGAGTGTAACCTCAATAAGTTATAACTTCTTCAAACACCAAGAACTAACATGCAATTGATTAGAAGTAGCATGCAACCGTAGATTTTGAAATGTAGCTGATTAAAAGCAACATGCAACCACCAAATTCACCAAGAACTAACATGCAAATGATTAGAAGTAGCATGCAACCATAGATTTTGACATGCAACTGATTAGAAGAAAATGCAACCATAAATTATGACATGCAAGATTTGGGTAGTTGTCAAAACTAACATGCAAGATCTGGGTAGTTGTCAAAACTAACATGCAAGATCTGGGTAGTTGTCAAAACTGATATGCAAGATCTGGGTAGTTGTCAAAACTGACATGCAAACTTCTACAAACCCTCAGGCTAGCAAGATCATGGATTTGATACCATTGAAATGTCCCTTTTCTGATTTTACATGATATTTCAAGCCTCAAATCAGATTTTCAAAACCAAACAACCAATATTACAAAGATCCACCAATTTCTCAAATAAACCCAAATCGGGTATGTCCGAAATAGTGCCAAAAATTTTCACAACTTCACAAATTATTAATAAATCTGAAAATGGAAATTTTTACAAAACATTTAGCAGCATAACAGCCTATAAAATGAAATTTTTAGATCTGTATAACATGCACACAATAGCTCCCAAACAGAGGACAAAAACAATGCTCATCGGGCTCCCGAAAATAGCACAAAATAGCCTGGAATCACCACAGAAACTTAATAATCTATCACAGAAGTATAATCATATCCAAATACATATTTTCAACTCTATTTTAACATTTAAAAGTCTGATATACAACAGCAACTCAAACTAATATGAAATACTCAACCGGAAACACCAAACTCTTACAAAAAATACACCCGAAAACTCATAAATTTGCACTGTTCAGCACAAAGGCAAACTCTACATGAGCATGCACATGGAATGGCTTCAAACTCCCATCCTTAGCCTTTCTGGAAACCTTCAAACTCCCATTCTTGGGTCTCCTTGGAAACCTGCAAACTCCCATTCTTGGGTCTCCTTGTCCACAGGTTTGGCAGCCTCTGAAGAATAACAAAGAAATGAGCAAAAATCAAGTTTTGGAAATGAGCCCAAAATGCCTCCAAACCCCTTAAAAGAGGGCATAGCCCTAACTCATGTCCAAGAGGGGTTAATAAAACATATTTTAATAATAATTTTCATTTATTAGTCCATTCGCTTCCAAAGATTATCCCCTTTTGCTGAAACTTCACCTTTTTGGGCCTGCCTACCTTAGCAAAGATTATTATTTTTAATTATTTGAAAAGGGGACATGACATACAGATTAGGAGTTCTAGGTACCGAAACCCCTAGTCAATTTATTAAGTATCTTTAATAAAAACCTAGGGGAGTTACAGTTCGAAGAGGAGGGTCATGTGGATGTGATTTTATTTTTCAATTTGTATTTATTATTTTTTATGTATGTTAAACTTAGGGTGCTTTCATTTGTAATTTTGCAAATTTTAGAATTGTGATATTACTATCAAGATTTTACGTATGTGATTTCGAGTCAAACTCATTGACCGATGTTTCATGAGTAGTGATTCAACATGAATCCATCTCTCATGAGAATAAATGGAACACTTAGCACTCATTGGATCTAGGCGATGCTCACAGGGGTGAAGCATCGAGACTTCCTGAAAGATCACCCATCCCAATACCACTCCAGCTTGAGTAGGCTTAACTACAAAGTTTTCTCCATGGTTAAACCCAAAGCTTGCAACCCCATTTGCAAAACCTTCACCAAGTGTTGTGCCTTATGCACCATTCATTAGAAATCCCATTAAGCTCATCAATTGATAAGGAAGAGATAATTTCCACAAGTCAAATTGTGATATTGCTATCAGGATTTTAACTGTGTGATTTCGAGTCAAACTCATTGACCCATGTTTCATGAGTAGTGATTCAACATGAATCTGTCTCTCATGAGAATAAATGAAACACTTAGGACTCATTGGATCTAGGTGATGCTCACAGGGGTGAAGTATTGGGACTTCCCAGGAGGTCACCCATCCTAGTACTACTCGAGCCTGAGTGCGCTTAACTACAGAGTTTCATCCATGGTTAAACCCAAAGCTTGCAACCCCATTTGAAAAACCTTCACCAAGTGTTGTGCCTTATGAACCATTCATTAGAAAGCCCCTTAACCTCATCAATTGATAAGGAGGAGATAATTTCCATAGCAAGTCAAATTGTGATATTGCTATCAGGATTTTAACTGTGTGATTTCAATTCAAACTCATTGACCCATGTTTCATGAGTAGTGATTCAACATGAATCTATCTCTCATGAGAATAAATGGAACACTTAGCACTCATTAGATCTAGGTGATGCTCACAGGGGTGAAGCACTAGGACTTCCCAGGAGGTCACCCATCCCAGTACTACTCGAGCTTGAGCATGCTTAACTATGGAGTTTCCTCCATGGTTAAACCCAAATCTTGCAACCCCATTTGCAAAACCTTCACCAAGTGTTGTGCCTTATGAACCATTCATTAGAGAGCCCCTTAAGCTCATCAATTGATAAGGAGGAGATAGTTTCCATAGCAAGCCAAATATTGATATTGCTATCAAGATTTTAACTGTGTAATTTCAAGTCAAACTCATTGACCCATGTTTCATGAGTAGTGATTCAACATGAATCTGTCTCTCATGAGAATAAATGGAACACTCAGCACTCATTGGAACTAGGTGATGCTCACAGAGGTGAAGCACCGTGACTTCCCGGGAGGTCACCCATCCCAGTACTACTCCAGCCCGAGTGCGCTTAACTATAGAGTTTCCTCTATGATTAAACCCAAAGCTTGCAACCCCATTTGCAAAACCTTCACCAAGTGTTGTGCCTTATGAATCGTTCATTAGAAAGCTCCTTAAGCTCATCAATTGATAAGGAGGAGATAATTTCCACAACAAGTCAAATTGTGATATTGCTATCATGATTTTAACTGTGTGATTTTGAGTCAAACTCATTGAACCATGTTTCATGAGTAGTGATTCAACATGAATCTGTATCTCATGAGAATAAATGGAACACTTAGGACTCATTAGATCTAGCTGATGCTCATAGGGGTGAAGCATCAGGACTTCCTAGGAGGTCACCCATCCTAGTACTACTCGAGCCTGAGTGCGCTTAACTACGGAGTTTCATCCATGGTTAAACCCAAAGCTTGCAACCCCATTTGAAAAACCTTCACCAAGTGTTGTGCCTTATGAACCATTCATTAGAAAGCCCCTTAACCTCATCAATAGATAAGGAGGAGATAATTTCCATAGCAAGTCAAATTGTGATATTGCTATCAAGATTTTAACTGTGTGATTTCGAGTCAAACTCATTGACCCATGTTTCATGAGTAGTGATTCAACATTAATTTTTCTCTCATGAGAATAAATGGAACACTTAGCACTCATTGGATCTAGGTGATGCTCACAGGGGTGAAGCACTAGGACTTCCCAGGAGGTCACCCATCCCAGTACTACTCGAGCTTGAGTATGCTTAACTATGGAGTTCCCTCCATGGTTAAACTCAAAGCTTGCAACCCCATTTGCAAAACCTTCACCAGGTGTTGTGCCTTATGAACCATTCATTAGAGAGCCCCTTAAGCTCATCAATTGATAAGGAGGAGATAATTTCCATAGCAAGCCAAATTGTGATATTGCTATCATGATTTTAACTGTGTGATTTCGAGTCAAACTCATTGACCCATGTTTCATGAGTAGTGATTCAACATTAATCTATCTCTCATGAGAATAAATGGAACACTTAGCACTCATTGGAACTAGGTGATACTCACAGGGTTGAAGCACCAAGACTTCCCGGGAGGTCACCCATCCCAATACTACTCCAGCCTGAGTGCGCTTAACTACAAAGTTTCCTCTATGGTTAAACCCAAAGCTTGCAACCCCATTTGCAAAACCTTCACCAAGTGTTGTGCCTTATGAACCATTCATTAGAAAGCCCCTTAAGCTCATCAATTGATAAGGAGGAGATAATTTCCACAGCAAGTCAAATTGTGATATTGCTATCAGGATTTTAACTGTGTGATGTCGAGTCAAACTCATTGACCCATGTTTCATGAGTAGTGATCCAACATGAATCCATCTCTCATGAGAATAAATGGAACACTTAGCACTCATTGGAGGACATGGGGCTATTCTTGGGAGTTAAGGATACAAACTCAATGGGGATTCCCCATTTGATAGTTGAGGATGACTCACAGCTCATCATTAAGGCAGTTAAAAGGCATAGCACAATAAATTGGAAAGTCACCTTGATTATCAATGACATCCAAGTCATTATTTCAAGATTTTGGGAAGTGACCATTCAACGCATTTATCATGAAGGAAACCAGGTGGAAGATGCGTTGGTAGCTTTAGGATAGGAGACAATTGGTCTGTGAAATTGGTTAATGTTAATGGCCTGCCAAATCATATACATTCCCTCATGGAAAAGAATTTGAATTAAGTCTCCTATTTTTTTGTATCAATGTTATAAATGGGACCCTTTTTGGGTCATTATTATCATGATCACCTTTTAAGTGGGAGAGTATTGTTTTTAAAATGATTTAGGGAAGGATAAAGTTATCATGATTAGGCTTCAAAGTTGCCACCTATTTTCAAATTCTAAAATATGGGTCGACATTTTTGCAAAGATATGGAGAGATTATGTCAAAGCTATAAGGATAAGATTTGTAAACAATGATGGTATACATATAGGTGGTGGTAACAATTAAAACTAGCATTCAAATTAGAGTACTTATGGTATTTATTATACATGGTGGAGTGTGCCTTCGACTTGTGTACAAAGAAAGGGTGATATGTGCATTAATCATGGTATCTTTAGTTGTTTTAACTAATTCAACACCAAAAACATCTATGCTAATTCTTCTATTTCCATTTTCAATCCTCTTGCTAGTATATGTGGGGTTGTCAAATTCATCTTAAGGGTTGAGTTTAGATCTGGGTGAGAAAGAAGATATGGATGGTAATCCTATCCATATTGAGCTAGTTAAATTGGAAGATTATCATGAAGTGGCTTAGGTTTATTTAAGAAATGATGACCTAGTTATCTCCATACAGTGTATTGAAGGAGATGATGATTTTGTACAATGTAGTTCGTCAACTCTTGGAGCAATAGATGGGTGGTTGTTAATGTGATCTCTTTTGAGATCCATGAGGGGGTCAGTTCTAAGGCTAATGGCCTCTCCTTGGATGGAAAGAAATGGAGGAAGTAGATGAGGGTTTCTGGTGAAGCCATGCTTAATTAGTTCTTATGTGGCAATGAAAGTTCGAGTCATGATCATGGGGATTTTGTGAGAGTGGCATTGCTAGATCCTTCAAAAAAGGTAAGTTATACCATCATGTGCTATGTCATTCTAGAAGGTAGATTTTAGATTTTCTACTACTATTGCTTCCCTATTTTAGACCACTTCATACTTTGGGAACTCTTTTTATTCCCTTACCATTTTCTGCACTCCATAGAGGATAATATCCTCAAAGTTAGGAAGAAGATGAAGGAAGGAAAGTCTAGCATCATTCTTCATCAGGCTTTTATATTTAGATAGTAGAATTTCTATAACTCCATTTTCTTGTATAGCTCAATAATGTCCAATTTATTTTTCCTAACCATGTTATTTCCACCTTGACTTCCCAAATTTCTATCAATATTGCTTCTATGATTGAAACTAAACACCCTTTAAGTCCATTCTATCCCATTTAATCAAATGGATTAAAATGGAGAAGGACATTAAGGATGTGGACTCAGATGTTGAAATGAAGGTTGGGAGAAGGAGGTCTCTTAGAACTAAGAAGAATCTTGCAGTGGAAAAATCCAAGGCTAAACAAGACCACCCTACAATCTTGGATATAATTGGTAGCGGAAAGACTAGGCCCCACCACAAAAGGCAAACAAGGAGGGTTGAAAGGAAAAGATATGTAGAAGATAAGGAGGAGGACACACCTAGTGAGGAACATGGAAGGTGGGAGAGAACCCTATGGGTAGTCAATTGAGACCTATATCATCCCATGTCTTGGATACCCTCAAGAATGAGGTTGATACCCCTGTGAAGACCAATGTTGAGGAGGAAATGGGTGTCATAACCTTTCCTTCCCACCAACATGATAAGTGTAAGTAGAGTATGGGTATTGACCCCTAGTTGGCCCCTAGTGGTGATACTTAGAACCAAAAGGAGGATATCGCTACCATGGCTAAGAATATCAAGAAACTCCAAGAGTGGTGGGATATTATGGCATAGAGATTTGATGAGGTTTCCAGATTTGTAGTTAAAGTTATGCACTTGATGGCTTCTACCCTACACTTGCACCATACTAAGAAGGAGGAACTTGGTACTCCATTAGGACTGGACACTACTGGCTTTATATATAGATTTATATTGAATGATTAGCTCTAGGCTTTGTTGGACAAACTAGAGGGGAAGGAGAAGGAAAAAGGAAGCTAGCTCTCTATTTTTTTTGTTTTTAGTTTTTATGTTTTTATCTTATGAACTTGACCCATGAGGGCTCTATTTATGGTGCTTATTTGGACAAGCTACATCTTTACTGATACTTTGTATATGCTTATAATCATAGTTAGTATTAGTATTAGTCATAGATTATGGGATACTATAGTTTGGAGTTTATTTATATTAAGAAAAGGGGTAGGTTGAAAATGTGTTGGTTTTGACTTTCACCCATGTTTTTGGCTATGCATTAATATAAAAAATATTCAAAATCAAACTTCATAAAATTAAATATACAATTGCAATGGGATTTTCCATGATTTGGTCATCCTTATCCCTTGTGTTGAAGATTTTGAATAAAAGTGAAGAGGTTATATAGACAAGCTTATGCTTCTATTCACCTTGAGATAGACATAATGAAGACTATCTATGTTGGCTCACAATAAGGTTTCTGTGGGACATTGTATTTGGGAGTGGTATGATTTAAAGAAGTTGAGAGAAAAATGGAAGAGGATGTTGTTTATCCATGTAATTAGTTGCTTCACAATCACTTTTACTCCTAGTTGGTCTCTATAATACAAGTCAACAATGAAAATAAATGGAAGAGGTCAGTTTTTTATGAGGGAAATGTTGAGAAATGGAAGAGGATGGTGTTCCTCTATGTAATCATTTATTTTAGAGGCAACTTTTCCCTCAAGTTTAGTCCATTAAATAGCTGGAGATTTCAGTGTGCAATGCATGTTATACAATCTCCTTCATAATCTGTCAATTATAGAGGATGCTTGCTCATAACTAATTTTGTTTAATCCTCATTTTTGGGTTTAGTTATATTGTGAGACAATTAAAACTGATACTAGATAATCTAACTAAAGAAGTGAGATTTGTATCTTTTATTAGTCCTTTCCATAGATAGTATACTTACACAATCATTTGATGCCTACAAATAATTGGTTTAACCAATAGCATTGAAAAAAGAAGCATAAATATATGTCCAAAGTTTATACTTTGTCAAAGGGCCCTTGGTCTATTAATGAAGTTGAAAGGTCCACAAAGAGCCCACCATGGATCAAGTCTTGCTAAGTTCAATGCCCCTGACATCTAAAAGGATGAGGTTGGGATTGTGGCTTGGGTGAATTTGGAAAAATGGATACCGCTTAGTCCTTGGTTCTTAACCAAAGAGGCTAGGAAAAAAACTGACCTCCATCAAAAAAGTTTATACATTAATCTATTTTTAAAATATTTAAAAAGCTATTTATCTTTAAAAATGGTAAGGAAGATTCTTATTGCAACTAAATTCAAAAATTTTGTAAATGAATGCATATTATCCTACTTCAGAAGATTCAAGAAGAAATGCCACAAATTCTTGTAAATAAGATGGAAAATAGTTGACAATCAACAAGTGTAGGAAAAAAAATGTAGCTGTTGAAATGAAAAGAAAACATGAAATCTTCAATCATTTTTGGTCTTTCCATCTCGTTAGTCCCAAATGGCAAGTACAAAATTACACATAGAGTGACTTAATCCATAAATATTTTCCCTAATTTGATAAGTAATCCATGAAAATTTTCCACAATTCTAATAGTGATTCATTAATTTAAACTCTCCCAATTTTCACACCATGTCACAAACCACTTCTTCTCACTGAATAATTGGCACCACATTTCGATGTGGATGAGAAAATGAACTATTTTCATAAACTATAATTAATGATAAGAAAATGTTAGAATATGTAAATAACCCCCCATCTTCTCTCAACCACGAAGGTATTTCATTAATTATCCCACTACATTCTTGATAACTGACACAATTCCTTATCTCATTTGAATGGTATCACTAGACAAAAAGAAGTGTTAGAAAAGAACAATGAAATGGGGATGACTTAAAAAAAGACATGTTGACCTATGTTCCTTGGAATCCATGTATTACACTTGTTTCTTTGATAACCCTTGTGTATCAGGAAAGAAGACGATAACTGCTAGGGAATTGGTGGTAGGAGCAAGAAAGAGATTGAGAAGCAACTCAGAGAACAAACTTCTTCATAACCCAGGTTCCTCATAACTATGTTCAATAATCTTTAATCATAGAAGAGAGGAGTATTTATTTCCTACTTTTAAATGAATGCTTGATAGGAGTTTTTGTTGGAACCACTTCTAAATACTATGCACATCTGGGTTATATTATTAATCTTTGGTGCTTTAGATGGTTGTATGCTTCTTTGATACCCACGATGTTGAATTGTGAAGGCCAACAGACACATTTTTTTTCCCTCCATATTATTTTGTCTCTTTTCTAATCATTAGTGATACATACATACATACATACATACATACATACATACATACATACATATATATATATATAGATATATATATATACATGTATACATGTATATATATATACTATATATATGTACATGTATATATATGTATACATGTATATATACATGTATATATACATGTATTTACATGTATATATATATATATATACATGTATACATGTATATATATATATGTATATACATGTATACATGTATATATATATATGTATATACATGTATACATGTATATATATATATGTATATACATGTATACATGTATATATATATATATATATATATATATGTATATATATATATATATATGTATATATATATATATATGTATGTATGTATATATATATATATATATGCTGAGGAAATGTATTGTAAACTTAATTTGTTTTTCATTAATATTATTCCCCTGCTCTCAGTGTGGACGTACCCACGATTTGTGGTGAACCACGATAAACTCTGTGTCTATGCATTTTAGATGTTCTATATTTTGTTTTGCATTCTTAGTTTATTTACAATTGGTATCAGAGTTGTAATCGATTTCGATGACCAAATTTCGAAGTCATGGAGGAAACAAGAGTGTAGAAATTCTCAGGGAAGAATTTCAGTTTGTGGAAGGTATAGATGCGATCACTTTTGATCAAGCATGATCTTGCAATAACAATTGAAGGCAAAGCAAAGAAGCCTACCACTATGTCAAATGAAGACTACACGAAAACTAATGAGAAGGCAATGGCAAAGATTTTTCTTTTTCTATTTGCGAATGTGTTGTTCAATGTGAACATGTCAACAAAAGACATATGGGACAAACTTCATAGTGTGTATTAGATGGGATCTGCTGCAAATAAAAATTTTATCATGAAGAAGCTTTACAAGTTAAAAATGAAGGATGGTACAACAATGTCGAATCACATAAATGAGTTGAATACTCTTTTATGTCAATTAAAATCCATCAATATGCCTCGAGATGAAAAAAATAAGGCGGTCATCTTATTGTGTTCTTTACCGGATAGTTGGGATGGTGTGGTCACAGCCATTAGCACTTTCGTAACTGGCAAGAACAAGCTAGTCTACGATGAGGTAGCCTCTACATTGCTTAGTGAAGACACGAGGAGAACTAATAAAGAGTCTTCATTCGACAATGTGCTAACGATGGTTAGTACACAAAATAGAGGAAGAACTCAACATAGAGGTAGAAATAATAATAGCAACTGAAGGTCACAATCAGCTAGAAGGTCACAGTCCTAAGGTAGACAAAATGGTTGTTGATTTTATGGAAAGGCTGGTCATGTTAAAAAGGACTGTAGAAAGTATCAAAGAACTCAAGAAAAAGTTTTGGACAGCAGAGAAAACATCATTCATGATCCCGGTGATGGTGTTTTGGTTCTTGCAACAAGTGACATTGTATAAACTAATATAATATGCTAAAAATACTAATTTAATGAAAACAAAAGCATTTACACATTAAACTACCATAACATATAAGAGAGACAAAGTGAAGTCCTCAAATGAGAATATGAGCCATGGATGGACTCTCTCAATGAGGATGATCACTTGATTTGGAGATATGTCTATTATGTGGATGTAAGATGTATGCTCAAGCTTCAAAGTTACTTCAATGGTAGAGATGGATAATAGAAAATTGGTAGCCTTGTGAGCTCTCAATTTTGCATTATGAGGGTATGATTGATGGCTTTGTTTCTCAAACTAGCATGATAACTTTACTAAAAGGGGTTGTGTTCAAATGGCTTGGGAGGGGATCTAATTTATAGGCCAAGGGCTTGAGGGATGGAGGGTTAAGATGCAAGGAGAGATGAAAGCTTTAGGGAGGGCTAAGATGTATTCAAAGGGGAGCACATGGATTGTGCTTGTTTAACACCAATCAGGGAGTGACACATGTCACAGGGTCATTGGGTGGAGGAAAGGGCAAGGATGAGTCAACAAAGGAGGCTCAAGGCCTTAAATGGCCCTCATAATGACTTGTAAGAGCTTTTAAGAGCATGTAAGAGCATTGAAGGCTTTGTGGTTGGGATAAAATTTTATGGTTTGGATATTTTGAGGGAGGAGACTTCGGTTTGGCTTAGGAAAGTCTTAAGCTCACTTTAGGGAATGTGACAAGGTTAGGGGGGGATTAGGCTTGGGTTAGGATTAGATTAAGGATGTTAGAGATTTGCAAGTGGATGGCATTCATGAGGGTGGGTGAGTTAGTGGCTAAGCTTAGGTCAGTATGGGTGGATGGGGTGGATTAGGCTAAATGGAGGATTTAGGATAGTTTAGGGGCTATTAGATTTGAGGGTTTTATTTATTAAAGTGATTTTAATAAATTTGGGATTTGGAATTAGATAGGAGAATAGGATTAATTGATAAATAATGGATTATTTGATTTATCAATTAGGACTATAGATGATTAATTGAATTAATTATCTAGGGGATGTCAAAGGATTAATTAAATAGGAATTTAATTAATGATGCCTTTAGAGATAGCTAAATAGGATTACCAAAGCGGTTTAATTGACATAGTGTTGAGACAAAATTATTTCAAAGAAGTTCGAATAGAGACGACACAAGGAAGATGTTTTAGAAACAAGGTTTCCCTAGTCTCGGATAAGGAGAGACTAGAATATGAGATGCTCCCTTAAGAAGGTGGTGGGGAGAGAAAATGAGGCTCAACAGCTTCTTGAAAAATACAAGAATTCGGGATGAGCAAGGACACAGATTGGCAAAGAGAAGGGGCAGAATTAGCTCAAACTCTCACGACGGGAGAATGATAAAGGGAGGTCAGATTCACAAAAGGAAGTAAGCTTAAGACGTTCCAAGATTGGGGTGAGGAGGAAGGAGTGGAGCGCAATAAAAAGGAAAAGAGGAGGAAGGGATGGATGATGGGAAGAGAAGTGGTTTTGATGGGGAGAATGGAGATGAAAGGAAGTACTACCACGTAGTTGAGCACAAGATTTTCTATAGGACTGTTGGTTAATTACCAAGGTTACCAAGAACATCAAGGCCATGTCACCAACCATCCAGAGGACGTATAAACGGATGCAAAACAAACATGCAAGGATTGCCCCAATAGCACATGTGAATCCCAAAGGAAGTAGTGTGGAACTGATACGGGGTCACCTATAAGCAGAAAAGAAACAAACGAAAGACCTGATCAAAATTGTATGCTCAGAGTGCCCCAGTCACAGCATACCATGATATGGAAGATCATGGAAACCTTGAGGAGGGAACAAAAGAGTGTGTGGAAAAGATACATGAAGACCCAAAAGGGAAGAATCCAAAGCGAAAATTTAAAAGAGAACCGTTTGCCAATGAGATGGGTAGGAGGAGGTACTAACGGACCAAGATCAGACAAGAGAAAAGCTATATCCTACAAGGATCCATCAAAGAGTACCTAAGCTGAGGGAGAACACCTTGGGGACAGGAAATCGAGCAAAAGGATGCAGCGGAATAGCTAATCAAGATTTATTACAAGTGTACAAAGGTGTGTGGTGGTGGTTTTGCGAGATGAGAATGTGTTTTGGAAGGGTGGGATGAGCAAGAGGGGTAGGCAGGGCACTGAGGTGGGCTATAAGGGGTGAAGAGGGGGCTAGAAGGGGTCATTTACAGTCAGATTGAGGAGGAGATATTGCTGATTAGGAGCTTTGCAGCAGAGATTACGATGGCGGGTATTGGGCAACCAGAGCATTGAGTGGACATAGTGCGATGAGTACAAGTACGAGGGATGCCTGATCGATTAGTAGGGTTTAAAACCTCTTTGTGATTTTTATTTATGCATTTATTATATCATTCCTGCGAAAGCGAAAATGCGATCCCACAAGCACGGGTCTAGCGGGAATGCGAGCAAGATCAGTGAGATCACGATCCCACAAAAAATGGCATCGGATGGGAGGATGCAAGGGGGTTTAAACAGCACTTGCAGGAATGCAATCCCAGGATGACATGTCATGCAAGAATGGGATAGATTCAGCAAGAACGTGTCCCCGCGATGAGGAACGTGATTCAGGTAGTAGAAACGCGTCCCTGTAGGTTAAGGACATTGGACAGCAGGAAAGGGGTTAAAAGGGGATAGCGTAAGAATGAGATCCCACAGGATCAAGGGTTAGCAGGATCACCAAAAAGAGCGATCGCAGGAATGTGCTAGCAGGATCGGGAGATAAGGTCAAGGGTTTCAGAGTAGAGTCAACATCACGATCCCGCTGGAATATAGTTCCACAAGAACGCGACAGGATAGGCTTCGTAGGAATGTGATTTTCATGCGAATGTAGTTTTGGAAAAATAAAGTCATAAAAAGCTAGGGTTGAGGGAAGGGAGGGTGTAAGATAAACAAGGAGATAAAATAAATTGGTTGGATTGGTTGTGTTTGTGTGCAGTGGTCGCTGGATGCATTAGTGTCACAGGAGCGATGAGTAGCAGTATTGCACGCAGGAGAGATGTTGACACTAGTTGATTGGGCACGGGTTGAGGCGATCGGGCTGGGCCACCTAGCAAGGTTGGCCCATATTTGTACGTATATGACGATGGTTACAGTGTTGTGTGAGAGATGGCATAATGAGACAGCGATGTTTCACCTACTGACGGGGGAGATGATGATGATGTTGGAGGATTTGTACCAAATATTCAGACTACCAGTGCGGGGGATGCTAGTTATGGCGACTAAAGAGATGACGGCAGAGGTGGTTGTGCAGAGATTCATGGGGCCAAGAGTGGAGTACAGGATCCGACGAGGACAGTTTGCATTGGACGAGCATCTGGATCACGTGACAGTAGAGAGGCAGATCTACTTCTATGTTTTAGGGCTGGTTTTGGGGTATATTGCCCCAGATACAAAGGTACAGGTGTGACGCTAGCGTTGATTGCAGTGGTGATGCAAATTGTGGATGTGGGACACCCAGCTACATGGGGTTCTTTGATGTTGGCCAAGTTATGGGACATTCATCAGATAGTGTACCAGGGCAGCGACTGACAGGGGAGGAGCATTGGGTTCCCGACACTACTACAAGTATGGGCATGGGAACATATTGTAGTGCTCAACCCATTGGGACGTAGGGATAGGCAGCCAGAGAAGCCAGTGGTATACAGCTAGGCTGAGCCTTTGACATATCATCATATAGATTTAGTGGACTATTGGAGAGTACATATTAATGAGATAGTGGCAGTGGTGTGGAGGCCATACATGGGCCTGGGACCATGGGAAGAGGAGCGAGAGCAGCTCCCCTACACCATTTCTTCATGCTTCATGTTCGAGAGATGGGAGTACATTGCAGAGTAGTATAGGCCGGATAGGGCACCATGGCAATTTGGGTGGCAATAGGTGGCAATGGGAGATCTGTATTGGTATTAGCGGGTTACCCGTGAGCCGGTGTCAATGTACGGGCCATCCTTGCGGAGGGATGGGCTATTGAGGGTGTGGCAAGAGCTAGAGCTAGAGCAATGGGATTGGTTTGGCAGGGTAGTAGATGCGAGCTCTACACAGGAGTATCAAGATATGTTTGTGAGGGCAAGACTAGTGGGGAGAGCGCAGGGCACAAGGGCAGCGGCGGTGGTAGAGGAGCTAGCCCGAGCAGCCTGATAGGGGCGATATGTGGCGAGGGGGTTGCGACAGTGTGCAGCAGTGATGGCACAAGAGGAGGAGCCTACCCATCGGAGGAGGAGAGTGGTGGGGAAGGAGAGGAGAGCTAAGCCAGAGAGGAGAGCGGAGGAGATGGGAGCCCAGCCAAAGAGAGGAGGAGAGAAGGAACAGGGGTGATAGAGGGCAATAGGGGGAGAGGCAGGAGGATCATCTGTCGGGGGAGGAGATGACGGGTTGGCAGGCCGATATGCCTCACTAGAGTAGGCACACGCAGTGACGAGCCAGCTACTCCAGGATACTCAGCAAGAGAGAGATCAGCTCTGAGTAGAGTGAGATCAGTTCAGACAAGAGTGAGATATAGCCTAGGGGCAGGTAGACAGGGTAGGGGTGGAGGTGGGGAGGCTACAGACAGAGGTGGGCTGGATGGAGGGGAGGTTGGATGCTATGACTGCCAAGAGGTAGGGGGTGCAAGCTAGACTAGACACCCTCCAGCAGGAGTGAGATAGGTTGGTGGTGGAGGTGGCGACCTTACGGGCGTAGGTGGTTGTGGGAGGGGGTTTGGAGGAGCTGCAGAGACTACAGGTAGCAGGCAGCGGGAAAAGATGGAAGAGGTGAGGGAGAGGGCTGGGTTCTACCAGGGGAGGTACCATGTGGCAGTGCCAACATCACAGATTGAGCATTACAGGCGACTGACTCAGTCAGGCATAGTAGGTACCCATACAAGGATGCAGGGAGGAGGGGAGAGTGGATGGAGCATTGGGGGAGAGAGTACAGGCGAGTCCCGGTGCACATGGCATAGTCAGAGAGCAGGGCCGAGCCAGTGGCGTGGGATGGGAGAGGAGGCAAAGAGCTCTGGGACAAGGGGAGGACTGATGGGTCCACCACCTCCACCACCAGCATAGGGGCTAGGAGAGGGGCACAGGAGGAGACTGATGATGCAGGGACAATGGGTTGATCATTGATAAGTAGGCATCTTTTTGAGATACTGAGTTTTATGTATAGATCAGCTTTTTTGAGACACATTTTGTGCGGGCTCAGACCCATTTGTATGATATGGACATTTGTACACTGATAGAATGTTATTCTTTCATTCTTTCATTGATATATAGATATGATGATTCTGGTGTTATATGTGTTATGGACTAGTGGGATTTATGTATAGTGGTTGATAGTGATGTTTTGATGGTATTGTTGACGATTGGTGATGTAGGATGCGACGTGTGCTATGATGTTTTGATTGTGCTAATAGCTTGTGATGTAGGATGTGATTTCTGATGACAGTGTATACATGATACAATATGGTTTTGATGTGATTTTAGCTATGATAGTGCAGATATGATGCGATGTGATTTGATCTATGATATCGCAGATGTGATGTGATTTGAAGTGATCTTTGATGACATGTTTTTCCTTATGATATTGTAGATGTGATGATGATGAGATTTCCTATAGTATGATAGGTTTTTGATATGATGTTGATGATGTGATGTTGTTCTATGATAGATGTGAGGTGATCTCAGGAAATTGATTGCTTTGGAGAGTATTTGATATGATGTTGTATGATGATAAGTACAAACTATAAAATAAGTGATAAAAAGAATGAATCGCCAATTAAAGGATAAACAACAGATTTATGATATGGAAAAATGAATATAATGCTATGACACTTAGGGTATGCATAACTAAAGATGGAAAAAAGATTAAAACAAATGATTTACAAAATAAAAGAAAATGAGGCATAAATTAATGATGAACTATAATGCTAAAATAAAACCTATCCTAATGATAAATGACAACAATGCTAAAATGAATTACAATCTAATGATGAATGATAAAATGAATCAAAATCTAAATGATGAATGATAATGCTAAAATGAACTATAATCTAATGATAAATGACTTATGTTTTAAGATGAACTAAAAGGGAGAATAGTAAACTTATGATATGCTAAAAAGAACACAAACTAAAAGATATATTTTATGATGAGCAAGCGAGAAAATCATAAATAACTAAATGCGATGATATTCCACGATATGATAAAGGCTACAAGCTACATCATGCAAGATTTTTAGGAGATGCAAGACAAACAATGATGGTGGAATAAGATAACCAATGTTTTTGATGTATGATAGCATTCTATGATATGAAAAGTGATCATGGGAGATACTGACTCTAAGGAGAATAATGTTGGAAAAAGAGTGACCAACAACTCGCAGTCAGGAGGATAGCAGAGATTTTTAGAGCTAGGATAGTAACTTTATGATAGGGATCACATCATGATGAGAATAAGATGAGAATTTATTTTTGAGGCTTTGAATTAAATGATTTTGAGGGTGGAAAAAGTGATAGAGGGGTGATGGTAAGGAGGAGGAAGCTTGAGCATGGGGTACTTCATGAGGAAGTACCACTATGTAGTGTAAACACTTAATTTGATATAGGATTGTTAGGGATCTGCCAAAGTTACTAAGAATGTCAAGGCCTTTTTCCCAAAATTCCATAGGACTGATTCAAACAGGTACGCAAGGATTTCCCCAGCATCACACATAAGTCTCGAAGAGATCAATGTAGGAACGATGCTGGATGATCCACAAGAAAATGAGATTAATCAAGTGCATCATGTTTTATCGAAAGATGAAAACATGTTTGAAATATGCAAGGATAATATCAACTGACTCTCAAGGAGCAAAAGACTGTGATCGAAACCAACCTCCTTAGTTGCTCCAGTCAAAACACAGCACGATATGAAATGATCATGTCAATCTTGAGGAGGAAACAACAAAAGGTATGTGGAAACAATCAACCAAAAAGAGAAACAATAAAAGACTCCGCAAAGTGAAAAAGAAACCTTTTGCCAAAGATATCAACTGACGATCTACTAATGGGTTGCAACAAGACCTGAACAGTATGTACAAGTGAGACTAGTTAAGGACATGGGAACTCGAGACTGGATAGAAAAACTTAGCAATAGGTATATGTGTGACGGGGGAAAGCTCAGGATGAGGAGGTAGCATTGTTATAATACACGGTTTTGTTGAGGTGGGTTTATGTAAAGTGTGATTGATGTATAGGGATCTGGATACTACTGTATTCACATAGGTACGGTATATGGGAGACAAGGGTTAGTACAAGGGGAGAGGCACATGTTACATGGGTCATATATGCTACATATGATAAGGATAAAAAGCATGGAATAGGGTAGATCTAGAAGAGTACAATGGTAGGATATATTAAGTATGGTACACGAGATGCGATAAATAAGATGGGATGTTACATAGTGCAAAGTGCTAGAGGATGATGTTGTGAAGTATGGCGAATAACGATAGGGAACACCTTGGAAAAGCGAGTGGGATGAGTGAGAAAATATGGAGGGGTGATAAAGGGGTGTGTATTAGTGATAGATAATGGAAGGGCTGTAGTACACCTGGCACCTATTTGCTAGGTTTTCACCAGGGACCTATCCAATGCACTTGAATTGCCAAGTTTTCACCATTAGATGCTTCATTTTTGTTTTATGCCTTTTCTTTTCTTTCCTTGATTTTGAAAACTCTATCCTTTAGGCATATAATTTCTTGAGGTGGATAATGTAAGTAGGATCATTTAGGACTTCTACTTCAAGGGTAGATAGCTAATAGGCTCCTGAGCCAAAAGATGTTGTGATCACATAAGGACCAAGCCAGGTGGGCTCAAACTTGCCTTTCTTTTTTCGGTCAGCTTGAACCTTCATATTCTCTTTAAGGACCATGTCACCTTCCTGAAAATTGTGCAGATGGACTTTCCTGTTGAAATTGCGCTTGAGGCAACTTTGATAGACCATGAGATGGTCATAGGCATGTTGCCTTCTTTCATCAAGTAGATCAAGTTGAGTAAGTCAGACCACTCTATATTCCTCATCAGATATTTTATCCTTGGAGAGAAATGCGGAGTGATGGGAGTTCAACCTCAATAGGCAGGACTACTTTAGCACCATAGACCAATGAGTATGGAGTTGTGCCAGTGGCTATATGGAATGAAGTGCGATATGCCCACAGGGCGGGATTAATTTGCAAATGCCAATCACAGCCGAAGTCATTGACAACTTTCTTGAGGATTTTGAGGAGGGTTTTATTAGTTGCCTCAGCCTGACCATTACCTTGTGGGAAATATGGGCTTGAGAAGTGGTGGTGGATGTGGAGGGAAGTGCACAATTCCTCCATATTTAGGTTTTCAAAATTACCTCCGTGGTCTATGAATATGGTAACTAGGATGCCAAAGCGACATATGATATGATACAATATAAACTTGGACACTTGAACTCCCGTGGCAGTAACAAGGGGAACTGCTTCAACCCACTTAGTGAAATAATCAATGGCGGTGATTATCCACTTGTGCCCTTCTGAAGAAAGTGGTGCAATAAGACCAACAGGATCAAATCCCCAGCAGGCAAAAGGTCATGGTGGTGCAATGGGTTGAAATTCCTATACTGGAGCCCGGATTAAATTAGCATGTTGTTGACAAGATAAACATCATTTCACAAATTCACATGCATCTTGTTCTAGAGTAGGCCAATAATATCCAGCCCGAAGGATCTGCTTTGCTAGCACCATCCCACTCATGTGAGCACCACAAAGTCCAGTGTGTACCTCTTTGAGAGCCATTGCAACCTCATTTTGATCTAAACATCGAGAGAGAGTATCATGATAACCATGACAATATAGGGTTTGGGCAATGATAGTGTAATGGGAAGCTTTACAAATAAGGTTTTGGCATTGGGTTCGTGTGAGGTGAGGAGATATGATACCATTTAGTAAGTAGGCATGAATTTCATGGTACCATGGAGATTGGGGACCAACCAAGATACAGACCTGTGTTAATTCATCATTCTCATATGCGGGTTTGTGCAGTTTCTCAACCAAGAATTCATACTGCGTAGCTTCGTGTGGTATTTCTAAGAGAGAACCAATAGTAGCCATAGCATCAGCTGCCTTATTCTAGAGTTGAGGTATCTGTATGAACTAGATCTGAGTGAAATGCTCCTTTAGTTGGTCAACCAGGTCTTTGTAAGGTAGTAACTTGTCATCCTTGGTTTGATATTCATCCAAAGCTTGTTTGATGATAAGCTGAGAATCACCATAGACTTGAAGCTCTGTGATATTCCATTCAATGGCAATTTTTAGTCCTACAGCAAGGGCATCATACTCTGCAATGTTGTTGGTACACCAAAATTGTAGCTTGAAAAATTTAGGGATATAATCGCCTTGAGGTGTAACCAAGAGTATGCCTGCACCAGAACCATGAGATGTATAGGAGCCATCAAAATATAGCTTTCGAAGTGATTATTTTTCTATCAAACAAAGGTATTCGTCTGGAAATTCCATAATGAGTGGGTGATCTGCAACTAAGGGTGCATCAGCCAAGTGATCTGCAATAGCTTATCCTTTGATGACCATTCTGTCAACATACTGAATGTCAAACTCACTAAGAAGCATAACCCATTTTTCCAGGCATCTAGTGAGTACTGTACGAGAGAGCATATATTTCAATGGATCAATCTTTGAGATCAGTTGTATAGTATGACTCAACATGTAGTGACGTAGCTTTTAGGTGGCAAACACTACTGCTAAGCATGCCTTCTCCATTGGTGTGTAATTGAGCTCATAGTCCACTAATGTTCAACTGATGTAATAAATAGCTCGTTCCTTCCCTACATCATCAAGTTGTGCTAGCAGAGCACCTAATGTGGTAGGAGTAACTGTGATGTACATTATGAATGGGTGCTCTGCAATTGGAGGAACCAAAATAGGTGGATTAGCTAGGTATTGCTTGATGAGCTAAAAATTGCACTGGCAAGCTGGGTCCCATTTGAAATTTTGATCTTCCTTAAGCAAGTGAGTGAAAGGTTGACACTTATCAGCAAGTTGAGAAATGAATCGCCAAATTGATTGGAGTTTTCCTTGCAAAGAATGAAGGTGCCTGAGTGTCTTAGGGGGAGCCATATCCATGATGGCTTTGACCTTTGTAGGGTCAATCTCAATGTCGCGTTGTGACACAATGAAGCCTAGGAGCTTTCTTGAAGTAACACCCAAGACACACTTCTTTGGATTTAGCATGAGATGATATTCTGCCAATTGGTTAAACACTTCCTCGAGATGAGACAAGTGATCCAAAGCATTGAGAGATTTGACTAGAATATCATTAACGTAATCCTCAAGTATCTTATGGATTAGGTCATGGAAGATGACCGTCATCGCACACTGGTAGGTTGCCTCGGCATTCTTTAACCCAAAGGGTATCATATTGTAGCAGAATGTGCCCCAAGGTGTAGTAAATGCCATCTTATGTTGATCTTCTTCTGCTATATGAATCTAATTATATCTAGAGAAACCATCCATTAGTGACAAGAGTTCATGACCTGCGGCGAGATCTACAATCATGTCAATATTTGGCAATGGAAAGTCATCCTTTAGACAAGCTTTATTAAGATCCCAGAAATTGGTGCAAATTCTGATATCACCAAAGGGCTTGGTAATAGGTACCATATTAGAAATCCATTCAGAATAATCTATTAGTCGAATGATTTTGGCCTCCAAAAACTTCTCTAGCTCTGTTTTGACTAATAAAGCCACCTTGGGGTGCATTTTTTGAAGTTTTTGTTTGACGAGCTTGGCCCTTGGATCTATTGCTAGATGGTGTAAAACTAGTTTGGGGTCCAACCCTAGCATATCCTAATATGACCATGCAAAGTAGCCTATATTTTCATGGAGGACTTCAAGAAGAAGCTCTGCTTGTTCAGGTGGTAAAGTGGCTGCGATGTATGTGATATGTGGTATCTCTATCAGACAGATATCTATAGGCTGAGTTTCTTCTGTCAAAATTGAAGATATAGGAGGTCGATGCTCTTGTGGGGGGAGGATGAAATCTCCATCCTCAGGTGCCTCTGAGAGGTTTTTACCATTGGATACGTCTTTTATTTTTGTTTCATTTTTTGAGTCACCCAATGGCACTCCAAAGGAGTTTTCACCATGGGATGATTTTCGCTTATCTTTTTGCTTTTTGGTGTCTTTTTGGATTTCATTTTTATGACTAGAGATTTCCTCCTCCTCGAAGTAACCTGCAGGATCCAACTTATAGACATATGCTGATGGTGGAGGTGGCCATTTATGTGGCGTTTCTGCCCCCATGAATTTAAGGAGCGCATGCTCAGTAGAGAACTCATCAACATGGACGACACTTGGTTGGTCCCAATCTATGAGTTTGGGGTGAGTGAGGGGGAGGTCTATGAGATTCAAGGATAACTGGCAGAGCACAGAGGCTCCAAGGATTATTTTGTCAAGGAAAATATCATCGTAAGCTTTCTTTTCGACTTCCTCAAGGATGTCTTCAACCTCAACGAGAGTGTTTTGGATGTTCATAAAGGTGTGGCCTTCCATTGTAGTGCCCCCAATTGTGGGGAGTCCATAGCCTAAGCCTTTGGTTTTCTTCCCTTGATGTGCTTCTATAGACTATCTCATACCTAATTCTTGGTAGCCTAAACCACCTCCTTGATAATCCCATTGTTTTGTGGCCAAGCGATGTGACTAGGGATATTTCTATTTAAAGTGATCAAGAAGTGCTTCACTCTTAGGAGGTGGCTCCTTGTATAGCCATGTGTTAATGTCTAGTGTATTTTTTGCTCCATCAAGGATACCCTTGGTAACAAATATGGTAGGGCCCAACTGATGAAGTCGAGAGGTGGTTTTTGGTACAGGCCTTTGATGTATTGGGCATCCTTGAGTATGTGGGTCAAGTGGTAGAGCACCAATAGCAAAAGCATCCATGAGACTATACTTGCCACAACCTTGGTAGTTGATCTTAACTATGGAGAGAGTGGAGGCTAAAATGGTGTTTGGATCATGGCAAGTGCCAAAGGAGCTGGCCATGGTGCTGCCAATTTCGATCCTAGGATAGTGATTGGTGTATGAAACTTCAACCGCATCGCAATAAGAAAAGGGTTCAGGATCTACGTGGATGGTTATCTCAGTGCCATTAATGCAAAAATTTGATGCACTGGTGATATGTGGATGGAACGGCCTTCATAGCATGAATCCATGGGTGATCCAGGAGGATGTTATATGGAAGATTAAGATCAACTACGTGAAAAAGTGTTTCTTGAGTGGCTGGGCTGACTTTGATGGGGAGCAAGATGGTTCCTTCAGTTGTACACTCCAAATTGTCATATGCCTTGATGATGATCACCTCATTAATGATATTTTCTTTAGTATATCCTGCCTGCTTGATGAACTTTAGAGTACATAGGTTTAGAGATGATCCATTATCTATCATGACATGTTTAACTGCAAAGTCAAAAACCATGATAGCGATGTGAAGTGGGAGGATGTGATCGGGTTCAACTGTTGGGATATCAATATTTTTGAAGGATAGGGCACAAGAGGCTGAAAGATGGCCAACCAAGTTGCAAAACTCAGTGGCATTAATGTCAGAGGGGATGCGTGACTCACGTAGAGTGTTGTCAAGGATCTCTTGATATAGTGGGCTTTTTCGTAAGAGATCTAGGATGGAGATCTAGGCCGGCAAGTTTCCAAGGTGTTCCAAGATGTTATACTATGGCCAGCTATATTGAGTCATGTCTGACAGGTAGCAACTGCACACTGAGTGTTTGGGCCTTTGATATTGATGACATTGATAGATGGTTCAACTTGGGATATGCAACCAATTAAGCTACCATAGTCTAAATATGCCGAGGTATAATTTTGAGACATGTATCAATTGTCACCTTGTTTACCTGGAGCATTGTTATGTTTGTCGACAAGAGGGTTTGTAGGTGCCTTTCCCAGGTTTGTGTTATGAGGAGGGAAAGTGTTTTGATACATCATTAATCCTACATTAGGTGAGGGTTGTGCCCCCACTATGATCTCTTTTCGGTCAATGAGGTCCTGTACATAATCCTTAAGTTGCATGCATTTAAGGGTAGTGTGCCCTTTGACACGATGGAATTTGCAATATTCGTTATCTTTATACCAGTATGCTCTAGACTAATTGGGTTCCAAGGATTGCATTTGCAGATACCGAACGAGGTTTTCTTTGGCCAATTTTTTGAAAATTGTATCAAGAGGTTCTCCCAATGAGGTGTATGTTTGTGGTTGCCTTTGAACATGGGGTTTACTACCTGCTGCTAGTGTGATAGCATTGGTTTGATTATGAGGAATAGATATTGGTTGATGAATTTGCACGGGTGGCTGCTGATACGCAGGAGGTTGCTATTGATAATTTTTTTGTTAGCAAAATATGGTGAGAACATTGGTTTCCACCCCAACAATATGGATCTTTCAAGTGTCAATGGCACCATTTGTCACTGCATTCTTGTTTTTGTTCCAATATCTAGTTTTGTCATTGTTTGACCCACGGTCCTAAGTGTTTTCTTTGTACAATCTGATGACACCATCCTTAATGAGGCCTTGCTCAAGGCCCATTCCTTTCTCTTTGATGTCTTTGTATGTTTGTAAATATTTCATAACCATATGATGAGCGAGGCTAGGGTGTGCGTTGTTTATGAACATCTTGACAAGATGGCGCTCAGGGATACAACATAACCATTCCAAGGCTGGTCTTGCTAGGCTTTTAGGAAAGAGCCGCATGAGGAACACATCACTATAAGCTACCTCCTGAGAATGCATATAGAATTCCTTAACATGTGTGACTAGATCACTTTTCCCCCTAAATTTTACAAACTTGGGGATCTCAAAATTTTTAGGAAATGGAGTCAATGTGATAGTCTTATCAAAAGGGTATGGGCAATCATTTTCAAATTTGAAAGTCTTGGTGGTTGTCCCATCCTTGAGGGCTTTGAGAGAATCTTTCATCTCTTCCCATTCAGATTTTATAGGTGGAAGAACAGGTGGCCCTAATCCAAGTGCCCCCGGTGTAGGATATGTGCTAGAACTTGATGTGTGCTATGGAGAACTCTGATGACCATATGGCATCTATGGAAAAATAGATTGAATAGCCAGTGGAGTGGATGCTATAACTTGCGAGGATGTAGGTTGTGCACACTATTGCATCTGCTGAGATAGGTGTGGTAGATAACTATGAGGTTGCTACCCTATGAGGTGGTTCTGTGTGGGTGCTTGGGCATACGGCTGATGTGAAGATTGCAGCTGGAATGGTGGTAATGTAGATGATGCATGTGCTATGCTCTAGGAATATATACCATGTCCAATATATGTGGGTTGCGCACCTACTTGAAAGTAGGACTGATTTGGAGTAGGTGCAAGGTAGTTAATTTGCGGCAAAGTGTTTACTATAGAGAACTATAGTGGCATGGAGAAATAGTTGGTGAAGGGTGGGAGTGAATAGCTATGTGAAGCAGTGGATGATAGTGTCAGAGGTGTGGATGCGACTACAGTGCTAGGGGGAAGACTAATGATAGGCTCTTGTGTTGCAGCAAAATTACAAGGTCCCAAAGGAAAAGCGATTGAAGAGCTTTGGCTAGTTACAAAGGGGTTGATAGTGATGTTTGGTGGGATGGAGGATGAGGTATTGGACCCTAATGGTGGTATTTGAGTAGCAAATGGACTAGATGCAATATGGGGTGGAAACGAAAAGGTAGTGTTGCTAGATGCAAATGGAGGATTCAGTGGAGTAGAAAAATGGGTGGTGGGAACAGATGTAAATGGTATACTTGAGGTTGGTTGAGATGTAGTATGCACTAATGGTTGAGTGAGAGTGGGATGAGTTTTCTGTGGAATGGGAACCGGCACCTGGGTCGAGGGGATATTTGGGTCTACTGGTTCTACCTGAGGTGGTTGCCATCCAAACAATGGGTGAGTAGAATCTATTATGTTGATAGGTGGTGGACGTCCAAACTCAAAGACACCAACATTGTCTCGTAAGAAATTTGCCAGGATGGTTTCCTTATTGCGATCTATGATGGCATTTACGATAGTAGCATAACCAAGTTGGTTCATGAAAGCCTCAATATCTATGCATGATCCTGGTTCTTCTAGGATTTGTGGTGGTGGGTCTGATGGTGTCATGGATACCATAGAGTATGGCTAAGCTCGGGATGTGTTACCACTATAACTAGGATCCATATCTTTCTTCCATGTGTGCCTACCAAAATGTGTGGTGGGTGGCATGAAAGGATGCTTCTCCTAAAGATGCAAATGCAGCGAGGGATGATACTAAGGGTGTCCAAATGATATGGTGCTTGCATTCTCCCAAGATGTGAATGTGGGAAATGTGATGGTAATGCAAAAGGTGCGACCCTAACCTTTCCTAGCAAAAACACCAAAAACAACCTATTCCTAGCAAAGTGCTTGTGTTTCGAGGATACTCAAGATGATGAGAGATATGATGCAAAAATGTTTCTAAGTGAGTGAGGAAATAATGCTAAGATTGTAACAATGTAGGTGGAGGATTCTTCTTCAGCAACCTAAGATGGGAGGAGACGATCTAACTTCAAATGCTTGAATGGGATAGTGCAATTCCTAGATGAGAGACTAAACTTATAAGTGTGTAAGTGTGCGTGGAAAAAGGAAGGACCTAATCAAAATGAGTAACAGTAGAGTTTTCGATAAGGCTTGTATTCACACCATGTCGAAGGGTTAGGTTTTGGATTTTGTAGTCTCATTCAGTTTGCAATGCTACTTCAGCTCCGTCTTTCTCAATTTGATCCAATTTAGAAATCCTAGGGTTGGGGGTATGCTTCTTATGTTTTGTTTCAATTTCCTTATAAGCTGGTATTTAAGGAAGCTTAGCCTTCTTAAACTTAGTCTTGGGATGGCTTGACATGAGATATTTCTGAGGATTAAAACTCACAATTGTGGAGTTATTTGGGGGCAATGACTATGCTAAGTATGCCCTATGCTAGGATTGACCAAGTTTGGCAAACATTCATTCAACAAGTAAACGATCAAGTAATAGATAAGAACAACCAGATAGAAGTTTTGATTCCTAGAATGTGATACTTGCACCAAGGAGTGTGTATGTTTTACAAATGTTTCGATTAGTCACTTCAAACACATTAACATCCTAGATGGTTGTCTATAAGGCTAACAGTTGGTTTAGCTAGGGAGTCCTCGATATACCCAAGGTATGGGAGGCCCAAATCCATAGATGAAACTAAAAAGAAGTCACATAGCCAAGAGGAGCGGTAACCCACTTCTCCTCTTTCACTTCTCAAGGGTATAAAGTTCCTTGAGGCTTAGCCCAAGTGACAAAATCTTGGTCCCAAGAGAGGTGTCTTTGGATTCACCTCCCGATCTTTATACTCTGTCAAAACGTTGGAGGTGAGGTCATCCAAAGGGGTGATGAAATCCCCAAGCAGGCCTCCTAAAATTATAAAAAAAGATTTTGGATCATAATCTTATGTGCCCAAGATGGCTTCAAAAGATGACAAGAGGAGAGAAGACTTGGATGATCTTGGGCTGAAAGACAGAGTTCTTTTCCAACTGATGCTTAAGTTTTCTAATCTAGACTTTTTTGAAAACACACGTGATTAAGATGCAAAGGTTCAATTCCAATTTGAAATGTGCCAACAAAAGAGAAGTGATCGAAGAATGAATACACAAAGGAGAGTTAGGGTTAACAAGAAAATAAACCCATGCACTCGGAGGCCCTCCACGTCAAGTATCGATTGATTTTCTTTAAGGCATTCAAGATTGAGTGTGATTTTATTTTAAGCCCAAAATAAAGATGTGTGTAAAGTTCAATTTCAAGAGCGCACCCGGAGGCCCTCCACGTCAGTTGATTCTTGTTCAGTTTTAAAGCCCAAACTTGAAGTGTGTTCAATTTAATCTAGATTTTTGGACATGTTCAAGAAATCTTATAAGTTAGGAAAAACCCTCAAAAGCTAATTAAGTAGGATTCAACCATGGAACACTTAACACTCCCTTAGGTGGACCCATCCCCATATATGGCACTGATATTGCAACCAATGGTTAGAATGATGGGTGATTAAAGAGGGTGAGTCCAATGAAAAACTACTCAATTTGACTCTTGTTGATTTGTTTTTAACTTAACCAATTTAGTAAGTGTTCAAAAGTCAAACTTGCCTAAGTTGCATGCAAAAGAGAGATTTGTTTGTTCTTTTTAAGGCACCAAAATGAAATGTTTGAATTCTGGGGTTTTTTAGACATACAAGTTCATTTTTCTAATTGGCAAAGACAAATGATAATGACTTTGACAAGACCAACAAAAAAAAAAGAGTGTTCCTGCAGAGAAAATACGAGAAACAACGCTCCCACGAGGGTACTCACATTCTCGCAAGTGAGTTTGCGATCCTGCTGAGGTTCCTGTTTGTGGGAATGACAATCCCACCAGGAATCTGGATCACAGGAATGACAGGAAAGACTGTTAAAGAGAATAAAAGCTCAAGAGCTATTTTTGACAGAGTGATCCCGTGGGTTTATGCCCTTACAACATTCCCACAAGCGAGAATGACAATCTCGCTAACAAATTTTTATTACAATCCCAAGAAGTTTAAGATTTGAAATGGCAAGGCAGGAATGACGATCCTGTTGTTTCTAACACGCATTCCCGTTGGAGGATTTGTTAGCGGGGATGAAGAGGTTGTTTGATGATATGTGGTAGAGACTATTTGTCGATGAAGTGCGAACTCGCGGTCGCGGGTTCGCGTTCCCGCTAGAGAATAGAAGCGTTCTCGCATCATGGGATCGCGTTCCTGGGGTCGCAGGGATGCAAAAAGTTTTGTGTTTTTGACTATTTGCTGAGTGAAAACTGACGACAGGGTTGGGAGTACATTCTTGAGGTGTTCAAAGTGGCCCTACAAGAAAAATCAAAAGGTAACACAAACAAAAGATATTGCCATTGTTAGTTTTGCATGATTAGCCAAAATATGAAAAAAAAGAAGCATGTAAAACTAACCTAAATGAGGATTAAAATAACCCTTGCGGGGTCCCACTAGGCGTGCCAAAATGTATACACTAATCTAATATGCTAAAAATACTAATTTAATGAGAACAAAAGCATTTACACATTAAACTACCATAACATATAAGAGAGACAAAGTGAAGTCCTCAAATGAGAATATGAACCATGGATGGGCTCTCTCAATGAGGATGATCACTTGATTTGGAGATATGTCTATTATGTGGATGTGGGATGTATGCTCAAGCTTCAAAGTTACTTCAATGGTAGAGATGGATAATATCAAATTGGTAGCATTGTGAGCTCTCAATTTGGCATTATGAGGGTATGATTGATGGCTTTGTTTCTCAAACTAGCATGATAACTTTACTAAAAGGGGTTGTGTTCAAATGGCTTGGGAGGGGATCTAATTTATAGGCCAAGGGCTTGAGGGATGGAGGGTTAAGATGCAAGGAGAGATGAAAGCTTTAGGGAGGGCTAAGATGTATTCAAAGGGGAGCACATGGATTGTGCTTGTTTAGCACCAATCAGGGAGTGACACATGTCACAGGGTCATGAAGGAAAGGGCAAGGATGAGTTAACAAAGGAGGCTCAAGGCCTTAAATGGCCCTCATAATGGATTGTAAGAGCTTTTAAGAGCACGTAAGAGCATTGAAGGCTTTGTGGTTGGGATAAAGTTTCATGGTTGGGATATTTTGAGGGAGGAGACTTTGGTTTGGCTTAGCAAAGTCTTAAGCTCACTTAGGGAATGTGATAAGGTTTGGGGGGGGATTAGCCTTGGGTTAGGATTAGATTAAGGATGTTAGAGATGTGCAAGTGGATGGCATTCATGAGGGTGGGTGAGTTAGTGGCTAAGCTTAGGTTAGTATGGGTGGATGGGGTGGATTAGGCTAAATGGAGGATTTAGGATAGTTTAGGGGCTATTAGATTTGAGGGTTTTATTTATTAAAGTGATTTTAATAAATTTGGGATTTGGAATTAGATAGGAGAATAGGATTAATTGATAAATAATGGGTTTTTTGATTTATCACTTAGGACTATAGATGATTAATTGAATTAATCAGCAAGGGGAAGGCAAAGGATTAATTAAATAGGAATTTAATTAATGATGCCTTTAGAGATAGCTAAATAGGATTACCAAAGTGGTGTAATTGAATTTAGGTGTCTACAGACACAACTTTGAATTCATGGGTAATTGACTTCGAGGCTTCATTTCATGCATCTTCTTGTAGCGAAGTCTTCACAAACTACAAGGAAGGTAAATTTGGGAATGTTTTTTTGGGTGATAACAAGCCTTGTGAAATCGTAGGAAAAGGTGATATTTTGTTATCAATTAAAGGAGGTTCTCAATTATTGCTTTAAGATGTTAGGCATGTTCGCAAATTAAAAAGAAATTTAATTTTCGTTAGTTAGTTATATGTTCAATGTTTTCTTACACTCCTCACGGACACATGGAAAATTACCAAGGGTTCCATCGTTATTGCCAAAGGGGATAAAGTTGGCAATCTATATGTTGTAGAAACTAATGATGAGGTGGGAGCTATGATGACTATTGTGGATAGCGATGCCGCACTTTGGCATCAAAGATTAGGCCACATGAGAAAGAAGGGTTTAGAGGTTATGCTTAATGGAGAGCAACTTTCGGGTCTCCAATCAGCATATTTAGAATTCTGCAAACATTGTCTTCATGGAAAACAAAAGCGTGTCAGTTTTTTGAAGCATGGTCATGACAAGAAGATGACACCATTGGAATTGGTGCACTTGGATGTCTTCAGTCCAATAGAGGTAACCTCTCATGGAGGCGCAAATTTCTTTGTTTCCTTTCTTGATGATTGTACTAGAAAGGTTTGGGTTTATATGATGTCTATAAAGTCAGAAGTTTTCTCCAAATTTAAAATTTTTAAAGCTCTTGCTGAAAATCAGAGCAGCCACAAAATTAAATGTTTAAAATTAGATAATGGAGGTGAATATTGTTCCTTGGATTTTGATAACTTTTGTGCAGATCATGGTATTTGATGGGTGAAAGTTGTGCCATTCACCCCTCAAGAAAATGGGGTAGTGGAAAGACTAAATCGAACTATACTTGAGAAAGTTTGATGTATGCAATCTAATGCTAGTTTAGGCAAAGAATTATGAGCAGAGGCCTATAATACAATAGTGTACTTGATTAATCAAAGTCCTTCATCTTGTTTGGACTTTGGAATTCTAGAAGAGGAATGGCTAGGTAGAAGGATTTCCTACTCACATCTTCGAGTGTATGGTGTCAAGCATTTGTTCATGTTCCTAAAGAAAAGAGGAGCAAGATGGATTCAAAATCACAACAGTGTATCTTCATGGGTTATGGTGAAGATTAGTATGGATTTTGATTATGGGATCCTATTGCAAAGAAGATTGTAAGAAGTAGAGATGTGGTGTTTAATGAGATGAATTTTTCGGCTCTTCAATCAGTGCCACAAGAAAGAGTTGTTGAAGATTTTATCCCTATGCCTTTATTTAATGAGAATAATTCTTCATTGAACTCATAGTCACAGTCTCAACCTATCATTTCCACTCCTACCTCTGTTTTAGCTCCTTTTCCTAGTCTTAGCAGTGATTCAGAGCCTTCCTCTTCTCATATTCTGCCATCACTACAATAGTCAGAGCATACTTTTTAGGATGAGCAATTCCATGAACTAGACAATCCACAGGGATATGGTCAAAGAATTAACAATAGTTCAAATCAATCAATTCACAAGAGATGTGGGGCATTGGATAGTAGTCACAATGGTGAAAGCATAGGAGAATTATTTGGCAAAGCTCCTACTGCTCATAGTGAGGGAGAGCATCCACCTACTACACTAAAGATAAGCCACAATAATGAGCAGGGTGTATGTGAGTTTGGGGGGACTTTACCCACACAGTAGATGAGACAAGACTTTTATCCTGTAGGTGAAAAACAAGGAGCCGTCAATGGACCCTCTCATTCATGCAAGGAATCTAGCATTGAGTTCAATGGCCAACATAAAAATTGGGCTTCTTCTTCACCAGTTTTAGGTTCCAATCTTCACCAAACAACGACAGAGCTTCACAGTAATCGGGCAGATAGTCAATTGCAAGGAACGTAGGGTGCAGGAAATGTTTTTGGAAATTGGCACTATGCACAATCTACAAAGAAAATAGAGCACGACATGTATGACAAACAAATTCGGGTGCAAGCAAAAACTAGTGCAGAATTTGTTCCATCTCCTGCTCACATAGGCCATGTGCAGAATATTCATACTATATTTGAAGATGTTGATGGTTTGTTGCCAAGCACTCTAGTCGACTCTACTTCACCATTGAAAATGGGAAGTCAAAACAACTGCAACTTTGGGGATGGAAACATGGTCCCAAAAACCTCTGTAGCTATGCCTTTGTTGCCACACACCTCTAGTTTTTTTGCTCACATCCCAGATCGTGATGTTGGGAATTTCTCTCCCTTGGTAGTAGCAAATAAGAGAAGAATCTCAGTCATAGGCTCCCCATTATAACTATTCCCTTCTTCAAATAACTCTAGTTAAGATAAAATAAAGGATTTTATGATTGAATTGAGGAGGTCTACAAGGCAAAGAAAAAAGCTTGCAAAGTATTCAGATTATGAGCTACTTTATTTTGAAGAGGCAGAGCCTGAGATATTAATCTCTGATCAAGTAGAGCTGGCTAATTTTCAAGATGCTTGCAGAAGTACTCATAAAAATTAGTGGATGATTGCAATGGAAGAAGAGATGAACTCTCTTAAAACCAATAAAACATGGGACTTAGTCCCACTTCCACCCAACCGAAAAGCTTTTCAAAAATTGTTGGGTATACAAAGTGAAAGAGGAAGATGGTAGAAGAAAGAGGTATTGTGTTCAACTAGTTGTCAAAGGGTATGCTCAGAAAAAGGGCCTAGATTTTGAAGACATTTTCTCACCTATTGTACGCATGACTACAATTTGGGCAATTTTGGGATTGGTAGCCATTTGGGACCTTGAGCTCGAATAGCTTGATGTCAAGATGGCTTTTCTACATGGTGACATCAATGAGGAATTGTACATGGAACAGCCTAAAGGCTTTGTTCAAAAGGGGAAAGAACATCTCTATTGTCAGCTGAAGCAGAGTTTGTATGGGCTCAAGCAAGCTCCAAGACAATGGTACATTAAGTTTGATCAGTTCATGGCTGAACATAACTTCACCTGATGTGAATTAGATCCCTACATCTATTATAAAAGACTTCTTAGTGGTGAGTTTGTTATTCTTTTACTTTATGTTGATGACATGCTAGTCACTGGTACTTCTCCTCAAATAATTAGCAAGCTAAAGAAAGAGTTGGCTTCTCGGTTTGCCATGAAAGATTTAGGGGTAGCCAAAAAGATTCTTGGGATGACTATCACTAGAGATAGACAGAAAAAGGTGTTGATTTTGTCACAAAAATCATATATTGACAAAGTTGTAGAGTGGTTTGGCATGGCTAAAGCCAAACACATTCCTATTCCTCTTGCTCCTCATTTTCGCCTAAGTTCTGAATTGTGTCCCAAAACACAAGATGAGAAGGATTTTATGAATAATGTTCCTTATAAATGAGCGGTTCGTAGCTTAATGCACGCTATGGTTTCTACACATCCTGACATTTCTCATGTGGTGGGAGTAGTTAGTAGATACATGAGCAATCCTAGGAAACCTCATTGGGAAGCGGTGAAATGGATATTGCGGTATCTCAAGGGTACTTTTGATTATGCATTATGTTTTGGTAGAAATCATGCTCGGCTACTAGGATTCAGTGACTCAGATCTTGCTAGAGATCGAGAAAAGTGTAGGTCTACTATTGGTTATGTTTTCACATTTGCTAGGGCTGCCATTAGTTGGGCCTCAAGATTGCAACATTGTGTTGCACTTTCTTCTGCTAAAGCTGAATACTTGGCTCTTTCTAAAGGGGCTAGAGAGATTATTTGGTTGCAATGCTCATTCAGTGATTTACATTGGCAACAAGATTATTATGTTTTGTTTTTAGATAGTTAGAGTGCAATTTTTATATGGTTCACAATCATTCCTCTCAGCGACGCTCCAAACATATTGACAAGCATGCTCACTATGTTTCTTATGTGGTAGCAGAAGGAAAACTAAAGGTTGCTAAAATTGATACCAAGATCAATCTGATAGACATGTTGATGAAGGTCGTTGCCAAGGAGAAGTTCGAATGTGCCAGGACTTCTCTTGGCCTTACTAAAAAGAAGTAAGTCAGCATGTAGAGCAGGGGAATGGATGATCAACTAGTGTATTTGTTGTCTTTAGGTGGGAGATTGTTGAATTGTGAAGGCCAATAGACACATGTTTTTTCCCTCCATATGATTTTGTCTCTTCAGCTGACCATTAGTTATATATATATGCTGATGACATGTATTGTAAACTCAATTCATTTTTCATTAATATTATACCTCTACTCTTAGTGTGGACGTAGCCACAATTTGTGGTGAACCACGATAAACTCTGTGTCTATGCATTTTTTATGTTCTGTATTTTCTTTCGCATTCTTAGTTTATTTACACACGATAGGAAAACAAAACCAAAATGGTCCTTAAGTTCCGCAAGTTGAGTGTTGAACCTCCTTCCATATAAGCTTTAGTTGAAGAAAACCAAAAACCTAGCCTGTGGTTAAGTAACTTAGTATGGAACCATTGAGCACATGATGCTATCCCTTGAACAAAGCCATATAATGCTGAAAGTTGAAATAGAGGACATTATTTTATTCTTTTCTTTTGTACGTGGAACTCCAGATAAATGCTCTCAAAACCACCAATTTAATCCAAGGAATTAGTAGGATTGCACAATGAAATGATAATGAGTTTAAAGTACATAATATTTTATTATTTAGGGATATGTAGATGCCCTCTTTCACCAAAATAATGTTGGTGTTCCATATGTTCTTTCTGGAGCGAATCAGATTTTAGAAGCTTATGTACGAGGTAGCTGGTTCCTTTTGATTTCTTTGTTGATATTAAATTATAGGAACATGATCATTCTGATTTGTTTACACTATTCCAGATTTCAATGATAACTTGTTAAGGTAATTAAATAATCTCAAAAGTAACTTACAAGGAGTGAATAGTAACGTCCATATTTACAAACTATTTTAGATAATTGTAAAGGTAACATTGTGTACTAAATAGACAATGTAGTAAAAGAAAAAATTATGTCAGCTGATATTTTGTAATAGTTGTGAAGTATTTTTGAGACTTAGTATAGATTTAAACTTGCCACTATTTACCAAAACTATGACTGTAGTGTGTTCTTATTGTCTGGTAGTAAGGTTGTGTCATGTTTCTGAATTATAAGTCTTAAAATGTTTATAGTAGCAATGCAACACCCATACAAATGAGGAGATATGATTTCTTAGAAATGTCTACTATATATCCTTAGATAGTACTCTACCAAAAATGTTGAATTATGATTTGTTTCATGTAGTGATGTTGTGTAAAGGCTAAGGATTGAAGTAAAATGTGGTGACATCTATTATTCAAAATGCTCAATCTAGAGTTCTTAATGAAAAGAACTTAGAATATGGTGGTGTTATTAGTTAAGTGCCTTAAATTACATGACTGTCACTAACTTTTATACTATTCCTAATAAGATTATGTTCATATTGAACAACTTCTTGTTCATCCCTTGCTCCCAATTGAAATTTGTGTATGGTTCTAGTCATTGTTTTTTTGTGGAATCCTAACTCATAGGAGAAGTTAGGATGGAATAATATGTTGGTTGATGTATTTTGCTACCTAGTAGTAATGTGATCATTAAGCTTCTTGGGGCTAAGTTGTTATTGCATATGTATTTTTTATGCATGGTCAAAAGTCCACCTAGATGACAAGTATTGTATGAGTTGACCTAAATTATTTTTTATTTCATTACTATGCAAGAAGTTCTTTGATATAATTATTATTATGTTTAAACCATCATCATGACTAATCATCAATAATTCCTTTTATTGTAAAACATGCAAGATAAATGTGATCTTATGTGATTAAAAATATTACATATTGGGTGCACCTTGAGTATTATGGATGCATAATTATATTAGGTAGTTGACTTGTTTCATGTGGAATAAATAATTATACTAAGAGGGTTGCCTACACTAGATTAGATATCTAGAAATATTGCATATAGAGATAACTAAATACTGATAGTGTGGACAATATTTAGATTTATTGAGACATGATTTAATTGAAATGAATTATGAGTCACTAAGAGAGTGATTGTAATACCTTACTAGTACAGGGTGAAGTCCTAATTTTTGGAAGGAGCTCTCCTTAATGTGTTTGATATGCCTTCCTAAGGGACATATGAGAAGAAACCTATTGAGCTTAATTAATTTTCCTATGTAATTGATTGAAATATATCATCTTCCATTTGGCTTGAAAAATTTGTGTTACTTGTCTTGCAAAGATGTGCTACTTGTTTGGTTGAATTGTAGACAATGTGTTGCACAATTCCATTACTTTTCTTGGTTTTACTTGTTTAGTCTCTCTCAATGTCATGATGGGTATCTTTCATGTCAAGAGAGATTTTGGGGAAGCCTAATAGCTTCGTGGTAGGGTGATAAAGTACTCCCACAATATTCTCACCCTTGTGTTCTTAGACAAGTTCTAGAGCTTTTGTTGAAATGGTCAAAATAATCAATACATCATGGTATTCTGGTAACAAAATTATAGTTTCTTTTAGATTTGAGAATATATGTATATGTATCATTTATGTTAAAGTTAATGATAGTTAATCAACTATTGTTGACTGGTCAATATTCCTTAACTTTGACTCACGTTGAATTTTCCACATTTTATGAAGATTTTTGTTGAGGCATTGGTTTTACAGGGTCAGTCTTTACACGCCTATCCATTAAATATTATCAATAATCCTTCATAATAATTTTTACCCCTTTTTCTTTAGGTTGCATAGAGATCACTCAAGCTAAAATCTGGTGGGGCTTCTTTAGTTTCAAGCTCATCAACTCTTTATTGATAGAACAAACAATTCAATCTTTGGCGTCATCTATAAATGGAACCAGATATTCAATCTTTGGCGTCATCTATAAATGGAACCAGATATTCACCCTTATGTGGAGCACCCAAAATTGAGATCTATGGCTAGAGATTTGTGTATGAATTATAGTCTTCTCACAAATCAATTCCATACAACCTACAGCTCTGTGGCATTTGGCCAGCCAGGTCATAATAAGAATGGTGTTGGGGCACCAATGTAGCTTCTCAATGCCACCTACAAAAAAAAAGTGAAAACCATATTTCAGAACTTATACTAAATTATTTTTAGAATCTCATGTGAGACTATATAAGTAATTGAAATTACCCCAAAATAGTCACATAATTCAAAACCCTATCATCCAATTTAGCAAAACTAGACAACAATAATTTAGTTGCATAATTAGTAACTGATCTCATCCAGTTATGGCCACTGATCATACAATTTTGCCATTGCTACAGACACTGTAATCCATAAGTATAATTAGAAATTGAGCATCCAATATTGGAACATTTTCCTCTCTAAGGGAAAAAGACAAACACTATATAAAAAAAGAGAAGTCTCCTTGCCATTCGAAAATCATCATGGCTTCTCTCAAAGCTATCTTATTCATCGATGTGTACTTTTCTTGTCACCATCTCTAATGACTAGATTAGGAGATTTTTTTTTAACTTAGATTATTCCTTTGAAATGTTGGCAATGCCTCATCTACCTATTGCATTTACAAGTTAACCTATCACTAAAACAAATATTAAGTTTTTTTTTGTTTTTTTTTATCAAAACACATCTTCAACAATTACAAATTGCTAGTACTATCTAATAATATTTTTTTTCTATCTATGTAAATTATTAATAAAAATATCACATTTGTAGATGTTATCAACAAATTTATTTTTATCTTCTTTGTGTTTGTGACATTTGTATATCTATATTTTTTTCAATAATTTAGTTGATAGGCTATGTGTCAACTTTGTTCATCAAAAATCAATTTTTAGATCAAAAAATTGTCAACACTTGTGGAATCTTATTTTTTGGCCAATTTTTATGTCAAACTCCTTTTAACTATGGTTTATCCTATTTTTTATTTTATTTTGACTTTAGTAATTGTTATAGGTTGCAAATAAAACTTATGAAAAGAAGCAAAAAATTACATACTTATTGTAAAAATAATATTATAATATTTTTAATTTATTTTTAAATTAACTACGAGTTTTCTTTTTCTAATCTTTGTTTAGATTTAGTGTGTGTTATGAGTTGTTTTAAACTTATCATAGAAGTAACAAACTACACATTTATTATGTAAACAATATCATAATTTTTATTTAAAAAATTAAAAATATGACAAATATAAAAATATTTATAAATTTTTGAAAATTAGTTTTAAGAGTATTTAAAAAATATTTTAAGAATTTTGAAAATTAATTATTTCTATTATATATTGAAATCTATGTTTACTCTAATTTCTAACTATAATATTGTTGTGATATTGCTATCAAGATTGGGTCAATGAGTTTGAGTCAAAAACTAAACAGTATAACAATATCACAATTTGACTTGTTGTGGAAATATCTCCTACATATTATATTGTTATATAAAAAAAAAGTTACTTTAGTTCAATTTAATCAATTTTAGTATTACATAAAAATCTTATAAGAATTTAAAAAATTAATTATTTCTATTATACAATGTAATTTATGTTACTCTAACTTATGATTATTAATTTATGTTAGTTTTAATTTATTAGATTTTGTATGCTTTACAAACTAATTTTAAAAAATCAAATCTTTTATCTAATTGTTGAATGGACAAAGATATGTGATTGGTAGTTATAACAATGTTCCACCATATATTGATTTTCCATTCCTCATCTACACCTTTTTATATAAAATTATTCCTCACTAGACCTACCTTAAAGTTCTTGAATCCATTATAAAGCATTACGCCTCCAATCCCAAATTTTCTCTAGCATCAATCCACGTACCATTTCCACCACCCTCTCAATGGTGCAATTCCAAATCCACCCACTCACCTCTCTTTTAGATCAAACTGTCATTTTATATCTCTACTTAGACTCGTGCATATCATAGATTTATAATTCATCCTTCCCCAAGCTTATTATCCAATCCATCACCACTTTCATACATCATATTAGAATCTATAATCATATTCAAATCCAGCCTAGTGCACACATGCACCTACTCTCCCTACTCTCCATTTCAGATTCTCTTGGAACAGTTATGTTCACTCTTCAGTAGCCGCTCACCACAAAAATAGTACTTTTTGCACAAATGGACCAATCGGCAACCAAGAAAGCTAAGAAATGATCAACTATTAGTAAATGTGTGATTGGCTATTAGAACATGTGTTATTGACTATTAGAACATGTGTTATCGGCTATTACATGTGTAATCATCTTTTGGGACTTTTTAAAAGTGATAATTGAGAAGAATCTAATATTGTATCGATCATTAGACCCCAATGATGTAGTGCCTGCCCCTAGTTCACATTCTATTATCATTGTCAAATTCTTTTAGGTTGATTTTATGCATTGATTAGTTTAGAGATATTGGATTTACAATATTATGATATTATTTCATGTCTTGAATTACAAATGCATCGGTTATTATTGCTTAGTTGATTTCATTCATGTGTTGTTAATGGTATTTTGATGATCCTAGTTAGTAAATGTGGTTTCTTTCATAAAAATGTTAACATGATGTCTTTAATGATGATTATGTTGTATTGATAGAGATGCATTATTATATGTACGCATTTGATATTAGACTTATGATTTTTACGATACTTACCCCATACTTGCATGTGTATGGTGCGCGTGTTTATTTTATCTTTCTGTCTGACGTGTTTGATGTGGTTAAGGGAGGGAGTTGTAGTCACCTGCTAGTCAGGATCTACACGATGAACCACTCCCTGCCATTGTCTGTTTAGTTTAGATATATTATATACATGTACATGCTCGTCTTTTATGCAAGATGCAGGTACCGGGCATCGACTTCCCTGAATTGCCAGGATGAGCGTGCCCTATTACAAATACTCAAATGGTGAGAATGGGAAGATAATGATCAGGTCCAATCCTAGCCATAAGCCTATAATACTTGTCCTGCAAGGAGGACTCGTAACAGACTGTCTACCCTTTTTAAACCCGTGAGTATTTTATGCATATGTTGTTTTGTGAGTCTTTGATGTATTTTCTATTAATTAAGTCTAATTAATAGATTAAATTAATAATTTAATTTAATGAAGAATTATTATGACTTTTTGAATATTTAATTATATTTAATTAATTGAGAAATTAATTAAATATAAAGAATTAAATTGGAAGATAAAAGTTTTAAGATTAAATTTAGAACGTAATAATATTTATTAATTTAATGATAATATATTTAGAGTTCATTTTTAAATAAATGCTAAATATTATTGTTATTTAAGTTAATAAATATTTATCAAATTAAAACGTTCAAAAATATATTAAAAAGGAAAAAAGATATTAATTTATGGAAAAGATTTAAGTTCGCATGAATGAGTTTTAAATATAAGAGATTAATTTAAAAGATAAAAACATGTGAACTTGAATAAAGGTATTTTAATAAAGTACGCATGAGATTAAAATTATAAATTAACTTTAAAAGCAAAGTCAAAGTGGAAAGTTAAATAAAGTAATTTAACAATTCACTTAAAGTGCATGAAGGATTAATGAAAGAATATTTTATTTTAAAAAGGAAATTAATTGTGCATGAATGAATTAATTAAATAAGAGAGAATTAAATATTGGAGATAAAAGTTAAAGTTTAAATTTAGAACGTGATTATATTTATTTAATTTAATAATAATATATTTAGAGTGCATTTTTAAATAAATGCTAAATATTATTGTTATTTAAGTTAATAAATATTTTATCAATTAAGTTTCTAAAAATGAAATTAAAAGTGAAAAGATATTTAATTATCATAAAGATTATAGTTCGCATGAATTATGCATGAGTTAAAAATAAAATTAATTAAAAAAATAAAAATGTGAACTTGAATAAAGATATTTTAATAATGTGCACATGAGATTTAAAAAGTTATAAATTTATTAAAGTAAAGTGGAAAGTTAAATAAAGTAATTTAACAATTCACTTAACGTGCATGAAAGGAATAATAAAATAATAATTTTAATTAAAAGGGAAATTAATTGTGCATGAATGAATTAATTAAATAAAGTAATTATTATTTTAGAGTGGGGACAGAAGCCCTAAAAGGTAATTAGATTCTATATTAGAGGGTTTTGGGTCATTATTGCACACATAGATTTTCAGGGAACACACTTTTGGAAAGGGGAGCAAAGAAATCTTTGGAAGCTTGGAAGGGTTCGGATTAGCAAGGGTTTCACCAGATTGTTAGCATCAGATCAAGGTAGGGTTTGTGAACCATTCTAGAAACACTTTCGGATCTTTGTCTTCTTCGTGCTTGTTGGAAATTACTTTCTCAAATTTTATTGAATGAATCTTGCTACCTTTCTTCTGAATCTTTTGCGATTTGATTTCTTCTGGGAATCGGGATTGAAAAAAAAACTATTTAGAAAACCTTGTTTTACTTCTGAAAGAAATTTTGTATTAAATTGAAATTTGGGTTTTGAATTAAAATGGAATTAAGAAATTTAAATTTGGAAGGGGTTTGTTTTTGGAAATGAAAATCTTAGGATTGAAAATTTGAAGGGGTCAATTTATTTTTCCTATCAGTTTAATATCGTAAATGTTATTAAAATATGTATATATTAAAATAATATTGTTATGAAGTTCGTTGAGAAAAATATTATAAAATAAAGAATATAGAATTATAATACAATTCTTAAAATTTTCATATATAATAATTTATCTAAATTTATTAGAAGGGTTGTTCTTCTAATAAACAAAATTATTGAAATTTGACTTAGTTAAAAAAAAATAAAAATAAAAATAAAAATAAAAAATAAAAATAAAAAATAATAATAATAATAATAATAATAAAATAAATTAAATTTAAAAAAAAATTAATTAATTTAAAAAAAAAGAAATTAAACAAAAAAAATTAATTAAAAAAAAATTAATTAATTAATTTTAAAAAAAAATGAAATTTTTTATAACCCCTGCCGACGCCGTACGCTGCTGACGCAGGCTACGACAGCAGTGGTATGGTTAATAATATTTACTATTTAACCATTTGAATTATTAATGGAATTGGGAAATATTTCTATTTAGTAATCGAATAATTTAATAAATGATTAATATTACTTCTAAGTCTTGATATGTTATTATATGAACAAGAATGAGTTTAATTGCAAGGGTTAATTATGAAGGTTAACTGAAAAACTTACTTACTCGAAAACATGTATTAAACTGGAGATTTAAATCTTAATTCAAACAAAAATACGAGTGTATTGTATGAGTAGTACTGAGAATTGTATACACTTGAAACATACATTGAACACAAAATTGAAACTTTACCCTATTGTGTATTATCAAATCAAACCCAACTATGAACTGTATTGTTTGTTTGTAATATCTATGCTTTCAAATTTTGGAGTCGAGTAGGTGTTGACCAGTCTAGGACGTACACCAGAGGTTTTGTGGGATTTCTGTTATACCAATTATGTGGCTAGTTGTCATGATGTGTTATGTGATTCAAATTGAGATTATATTTATGAGGTTTACTTTATGGAGCATTTATGTGTACTTGGATGGGAGAACCATCTTGTTATCAGGTTGCCTATTAAGGAACCAAGTTTGATCTTTATGGGTGTTGTGGTATGGGACAAAACTGTGTTTTTATGTGCTTAGGAGAGGTTGTCTAGGTATGTGACTTGGGAGTGGCTTGCATAGGGGTCCGGGACCCAAAGTGGTCAGTACCAGGGTAACCTAATGCAAGTTATGTAATAAGTGATAATCTAGTAACTAAAATTTATGGGGGGGGGAAATACACTAAAAAGATAAGTTAGAGATATTTGATCTACCCATGCCTTTAGTGCTTGTATAGACTAAGGATGGGAATGAGATGAGTGCCTCGTCTTCTTGAGAGGGCTTTCTAGTTTCCATATGTGTGATGTTGAGGGTCCGGGGTTCATAGTAACCAGTCCAGGGTAACTCAACGCTTGAGGGTCCGGGGTCTTTTAAGAGATCAGTCCAGGGTAACTTAAGCAGCCATGTGATGACACTCCCTAGTATGTAGCCTGAGTCTCCTCTGTAGATCTTGTGGACTTTGTGTATCTCTGGTGGTGTACTTATTGTATGGTGGTGTATCTATTGTTGGATGTGTTTATTATAGTTACTTACTTTCATTGATGATGATTGGTGTTTCATTATGTTGTACTTTTGACATGTGGTTTTTGACTTGAGGAGGATTATCTTTTGTTGACTTTATCTTGTGATCTTGGCATTTGGTTTATACTTGGTTTGTGTATGATGTTTGGTTATGTGATGTCAGTATTGGATTGAGTGTTCTTTCTTTCTGGTTTATTTTATCTTCTTGAGTAGTATGTGTTACCTTTGAGATAGTTTTGGCTAGTAGGTATTCCATGCCTAGGAGTGTTTTATGTTTGATAGCCGTTTGTGGATCGTTCATTATCTTTCCTGCACAGTGGGAGTGGAAGCCTGACTAGGTAACCACGCGGTCGGGAGGTAGTGCCTTCTTACCATTTGGGTTCCCCTTCACATTGCCAGCTGTTGGATGTTCGTTGTAGAAGATGTACCTTTATCATTCTTACTTCTTATCTCAGAGACTTCTTTTCAGATGAAGTATATATGTTATCATGTATTCTGTTGTACAGTATCTATTTTCACATACCCTACGACATGTGCAGTGGATGTTATTGATTGGATGTACTTTCATTGTATTGTTTATACTTATGCATTTGCTTATGTGACTATGTATCTGTTATTCCTTTATGATCTTGAGACATTGTACTTGAAACTTAAACTAATTAATTTAAGATTATTAAATGTGACTCAACGTAAAGGAACCTTTGAGGAATTGAAACTATATCTGTAATTGCAAATGTGTATTTGTTGTGTATGTTCATATTGCTTCCGCATTAATGTTATCTTGATGTTGTTTAAACTTCAAAAAAAAAAAATAGTTCAGTAAACATTGTAACATGTTAGGTTTATTTCTCTTGGGTTCCCAAGTGGGGCGTTACAAATGACTAATAGATCTCTTCCCAGAGTGTTAAAGCAATTCTATCTCAACAATTTAACCATTTTATTAGAGGAAGTAAGAAGAACTAAGACTCCATCAAATTATGAATCCTTTTTAATAACTAGGAAAGGAATCTTACTATACAATGGGTAAGTGGGAAATGTGTAAAAACTTAGGGCCCGTTTGGTTGCAAGTGTAGGAATTGAGAATTAGAATAGAAAATTTGAATGAGAATGGAGAATGAAGAATAGGAATGGAAAAATTCAATCCAATCTTGTTTATCCCTTGTTTGGTTATGCAAGCTTAAATTGGAATAGGGTTAACTTGCAATCGGCACCATTTGAAAATATTTCTGAAGATGCAATTGGCGCCATTGGAAAATTGCTAAAATATTTGAAAATATTGAAAACAAAGTTCTAGCGCTCACCCGAGGTCAAAGTGGATTTGAAAATTTAATCATATTGAAAAAGTTAAAATGAATGCAAGAATAGCAATTCCAATTACAGGTATTTTTTGGAACGGACAAAAGCTCATTTTGGAGCTAAAATGAGAATGTGTATTCCTATTCCATGCACCAAACAAAGAATACAAATCATATTCTAATTTCCTATTCCTATTCTGGTTATATTCCAGCAACCAAATGGGCCGTTAATTAAGATTTATTTGTGTTGTACATAAGTCAATTAATAAAGGGTGTATAGAGGTATGGAATATAAAGAGGGAAAAAAAATTCAATTTAATTTTTTAAATTTATATTATTTTAATTAAAAGAGTTAAATATTTTCATATATAAATATTAACAATTATTTAACTTTACACTTTTAAGCTTACATTTAAATTAATTGTATATAATACATTTAGCTTAACAACACTAATTCAATAAAAACAATAAATAACAAATTAAAATCTTTAGTGATACTTGATGATATGGTTGTACAGTACTACTTTATGGTTGGATTTGTATAATACTGCATACTTGAGGCATTACACGATTAGTTGGTGGTTAAGATTACTTGCATGATGACAATACTTAGTTGACGATGTTTTACTATGCGTTATTATCTTAGTACTTATAGCCTTCACTTAATATATCAAATAACAATGTGTAGGATTATTTAGTTTAATCTATTGAAGTTTAACTACATATATCTTTTAAATGTTTTCAATTTTAATAAAACTAACTTCCCTCACCTGTCTCTACCCATATGAGTGAGTTTTGTCATATTGTTTGCCTAAAATTTCAAGCCTTGAAGCTTCCAATCACCGACATGGTTGTCAAAATGAGAAGCATATTGAATGGAAAGTGTGAACTATAACACACACAAATTGAAAGTTGAACAATAAAAACACAAATTTAAGTAGTGAAAATGGAAAATGGAAATTGACTGGAAAACAATTGGGATACATATTTAATGTAGAATCTTGTCTAGAGCAATGCATACAAAAATGACATGCTAAAAACTATAAAATTGGTCACTTAAAATGGTGCTTAGAAATGATAGGCTATAGAGCAAAAATCCAACTAGATTAGAAACGAAAAACACATGCAAAGCCTAGGTTTTTTTATTTAAAATTTTATTTCGTATATAATATAAAAGGGGGAAATAGTTTGTCACTAGAATGTTGAGCTATGTATAAAAAAGAAGGTACAATTCAAGTGATAACAATACTGAATCAAAATCTAGAAAGCTTTCTTATTTTCCAAAAGTTAGAATTGGGTACCAAAAGTAGTTTCTAATTAAATTAAGGAAATGGATATATGAGGGAAAACCTAATGAGTCATGTTCTGATAGGAAAACTCAATGCTTGTTTTAGAAGATTTCAGCAATTCATTTCAAAGGGTTTTGTAAGCATGGAAACCGCTCAATAAAGGAAGATTTATTTATTTATTTTTATCTAACCAAGGTTCCCTTTTGTATCTACCTATTTCTATTTTTATAACTCTCTCTATAACTCCCCCCCTCTCTCTCTCTCCCTCCATATTTTCAATGATAACATCATCTTATTGATAAAGAGAAAGAAATATAAGGAGAGAGAGGGAGGGAGAGAAGGAGGGGGGAGAGAGAGAGAGATCAGGAAAAAGATATAGAGATAGATAAACAAAGGGAAATACCTATATAAAAAAAATGACAACTCTTTCTAGTTTCCTTCCAAAATAATAAATGTGATGTCTCACAATAATAATGTTACTTTCTTTCTATAATATAAGATTGAATCTAGCTAGATACCTAAAATAGGTGCCCAATTTTAATTTTTTATATTTAATATTTCTAGGTACACATTGTCCTTACTCTGATGAATAATGATTTGTAACCTTGCATTTATATTATTAATATATACGTATAGGCATTTATTGTCTTTTGTTAAAATATATATGCATATGTGCATGTTTATATGTATTTATGTTTATATGTATATATCCATATATGTATATGTGTGTGTGTGTTAAAGTAAAAAAATAAGATAAATGTGCAATCTAACCTTTGTTACTCAATCTAAATCACTAAATATTTATGTACACAATTTAATGAATTTGCCTAAACTTTAAAATAAGTGTTACTATCCTAAAAATGAAACTTAATAATCGAGAAATGAACTAAGAAAAAATAATGCACATTATTTGGTTCTTCTTCCTTCTCCACTATAATACAATGTAAAATCTCTAACATTAATTTAAAAGAATTCAATGCATGTCAGCATGCAACATTAAAATTATGTCTAGCATGGCCTAAAATCTCGTCAATCCTCTACATGAATTTCTTTCAAGAAAACTAAATTTTTTTCTTCAAATCACGGATGTTTGATTTCATTCTGACTCAATTTAATCCATCAGAACCAAATATAGTTAACATCTTCAAGCTTACATTAAAGATAATAAAACCTTGTGAAACCAAAAATGGAAAAAATTGGCTAAAAGCATACATAAGATTTAAAGCTTAAGGAACAAGTACATGTGGGTAAAATTTGTGTCGCCTTTTAGGCTAACTTATCAGAACAACTGAATTTGAGTATTTCTAGGATATCTAAAACCCAATTTTGTTCAAACATATGTATTGTCAATTAGGATTGTGCCTATAGAAAGATCCAGAATCTAGCTATCCTGTTGATACATAGAAACTCTATTGGGTGGTGGGTTGTCCTAAAACAAGAGATGAATCTCTAGAAGCTAGACTAGTTCCTAAATAGTGATCACCTAAAATTTAAATTATACATGAGAAAAGGAATGAGAAGTGAATGACAAATAATGAATACTAACCTAAATGAGGTGATACACCAATGATTTTGTATGTAACTTTAATCAAATCAACACAAATTATGCAAGATACAAATGGTTCACAATACTTAGACAAACACACAACTACAAAAGTGATTCTATGCAAGGACCTGAAATCTTCTACTTCAAAAGGAAAATGTAGGCTTTACCAATTCTCTACAAAAGAATAAGAACACAAACAAAGACTTGTAATCACATGTATCAAAATTCAAACCTACAACAAGGAATGTAACTTAAATGAAGGACAAACACAACATAAAAGTAAAGAATCCACAATATTGCATGAGAATCAATGAGGAGGAACCGCTGAATCTATATAACCAATGCTAAAAAAGCTCTACTATAAATTGCTCTTATAATCAACTCAAAATTTGCAATGCACAAAAATCTAAATCCAAAAGAAAATCCTTCATAATGAGGTGAATGTATAATAAATAGGGCTCATAACCCTAATTCAAATTTCAAGATCATGCCTAGAAAAAATGAGTCAAAATTGATCCAAATAATGAAGAAGCCCCTAAAAACTGCTCTCAACCACTTGTCTAATTGATAGCTAACTGGAAAAATGCCTCTAACTCATCAAAATCATGCATAAAACCCTAATTCCATAAAACAGGTTCCCATAATGAACTGCATGCAAAACTAGCCTTAACTACTCCATATATCGCCAAAAATAGCTCCATATTTGACTCAAAATCCTGAGTTTGAACTACGAGTCCAAAGATAGCAACTAAAACCTTTTCCCTCATATTTAGGCATTTTAAAAATATTAACTCACCTTAGCTACCTTTTTAAATTATTATTATTGCATTTAACTCAACATTAACAAATTGATTTATAAATATCAACTTATTAACATTGATTACATGATTGATGCAAATAATAATAAGTAATTTAATTATTTTATTTTGTCCAAAGTATAAACTATTATTAATTAATTGATAAATCAATTAATTTAATAATAATTCTTATTTCTATTTTTAGAACAAAAATCAAACTTAAAACCATTTATTAACATAAAACTTTCAATAAGTAAAGTTTTAATATGTCAATAAACATCACTTCCTCTTCTAAGGGTGGACCCGAAATCATATTAAATGAAGCTTCATTTGATCAAAGGCAACAAAGGGTAAAAAGGTAAAAGTCATAGACATTTGGCTTATTCTCACATTCAAGAAAATAACGAGAAAGATGGTTTTAAGAACCCTAACCGCCATGTTTGTTGTTCCTTGTGATTTTATGCTTTCTCCATCATACTGGACACCATTCTTGGTTTTTCCTATCTTCTGGTAGCCATGCTTCTATTGGACGCCATGTTTGTTGTTGGATTTTTTTGTTTGGATAGCTTTTAATGTGAGCTCCTTGCCATTATTTCATGGTTCATTTGGATACCAAGCTTGCTGGTGTAGTGATTTAATTTATGGCTCCATATTTCTTTCACAACTTAGCATCTTTTCTTTGCTGATTTCATGGCTCTCCAAAATCCGTGAATGGTTATGCTTCTTTGTTAGCTAGATGTCGTGGCCTTCTCTAGTTATTTGTGGATTTTTTGGACATCAAGCTTGTTGTTCACAGGTTTGTGGCATGGGATATGATGCTATGAGATAGTTATCTATTGGTTATGGGTTCCATTTGTGCTGGAGTATTCAAATTCCATTTATGCTAGAGTATTTGACTAGGTTTCTTTCTATGAGTGCTATTGGGTTTCTCCATTCTATGACTTCATCTTCATTTTCATGGGTTTTGCATGAGCTATGATGTTGCGAGTTTCTATCTTCATTGCATGAATTTCTCTATCATTTTAATGGGTTTTTGCTTTACTCTAGTTAGATGGCTTCATTTCTTCTTGCCATCATGGTTTCTCTTTATTTCATGGTTGCAATATCTACTCTTTGCATGAATTTCTTCATTTAATGACTTCACCTTCAAGACTACTAGTGTGAACTCCATTTTGTGAGTTGATCTTCCTATTTCTTTCTCTAGTTATATGAAATTCATGAATTCCTTGGATTTGATTCATGCTTGTTGTGACTAGTATTGTTGCCATTCTTTTACCTCTCATAGTTTTGCCATGAAAATTTGGAGACAAATGTTTATGTATTTGATACCATGGCTATTGTAGTTTAGCATCATGACTTATATAATTATATCCTACTATTCTTTATGCCATAAATCACTATTTACTTGTAGCATTTTCTCCATTTCTTTTGCTAGCTGTATATGGGCTATGGTTACTAATGCTTGTTGTAACTGTTCATAAATTTGTATTTCATAAAAGGTTATTTGTTATTGTGGCAAGTTTACAAGGAAAGAGATTATTTTGTTTCTTCATATTTTGACATGATAATCTCCTTACAGTCCACATGACCTTTGTATGGCTGAGTTGTATCCTTATTGAATGCAATGATATTTTTGAAGATGTTGCCACTTAAGTTACAGATTTATTGTTGATAGACATAGATGTAACAATTTTCATACCAATTTTAGTGTTCTCTAAATACACAAAAGATTCTTCTTTCTTATCCATGGTGAAAGAGATCTAAGAACTATTACAAATTTCATCTACCTTACCTTCTAATAATAATAGGTCACCACTATAATCACTCAAATTTTATCAAACTATTTTGTCCTTTTTGATGCTTCATTGCCAAGAATGAGTTAAATGCTAGTTTTTCCATAAGACCCCACTTTCAAAAAATGCATGTCCTTATATAATTTGTTGTAGATAAAATTGGTTTTAATTGATTCTGAAGATTATATTGGAAACATTCTTGTTGCTATCATGAAATCTACAATTCACAAAATGTTATTCTAACTCATTCCTTTTCTAGAATGCTGAAAATTTGCCTGCTATTGTACTTTTGTTGATATGTGCTTGGTTGTAGCATTCAATATTTGTTTCTTCTCTGTTTGTATGACACTTTATCTATTTTAAGATACTTGTTTCTATTCCCTCAACTTGTAGACTAAGAATTCCATATGCCCTCCATGATTTGACTAAAAGGTTTCATACCTATAACATATGTATGTCCCTTTGATAATCTCCTCATGTCTTCAACTTTATGCTATGGTTCAACTAGAAGGTCCCATACTTGTAATTTACATATGCCCCCTCAATGGTCTCCCCATGTCATTAGTCTTCACCTCTACATGATTTGACTTGAAGGTTTCACACTTGTAATTTATGTTTGTCCCTTCAATAGTCTTCACAGTCCTTCATATTATCCTCTACATGATTTAGTTGAAAGGCTTCATACATGTAATTTATGCAAGATACTTCAACAACCTCAAACTTCATACCTATATCTACACATGAAACAAACTTATTAGCATAAAACTTGTTTTGCTTTTAGATATCTGTCTTGCCTTCACATATTTTAATGTAGTTATCTGAATCACCATGTTGTAGGAACACTAAGTAGTGTAAAGATAATTGGAATAGTTTCCATTGCTCAATTCATATGAACTAAGCCTCCTCTTTTTTCATTTTTGCAGGTCTATACCCATATAGAGATGTGGGCTCAAACCTTCAACATTTGAAACAATGATCATTCCATTCAGGAAATGGAGGCCTTTCCCTTTATCTTATCAGTAATTTTTTGTTTATATAGTGTGTTTATTTAAATATTATGTTAGGATCTAAGAATGCTTGTGTGGTATCTAAATGCATTGTATTAAGTATTGTTTAAAATTTAAACACTTTGTACCTTATCAAAACAATTTTGAATATTTCAATAAAAAGTACTATTTTGCTACTTATAACTTGAATAAAAATGATCAATTTTTCTTGTTTACTAATTTATGTGCTTTACTTTTTGCATCCATTTCATTCTGTAATATGTATGCTTAGCAATTTAAAACACCTAGCTCAGTATAAAGGCAAGCATAACATAGCAATGTAGGAGGTATGTTAAATTGGTAACAATATGATCTAGATAAATAAATTATGGATAAGTTATATATGGTGTCACACTTTTCCAATTGGAAATGTTTATTAAATGCATGTTTTATATTTGTTTATATCCAATTACTAAAGAAATAAAATTATTTTAGAAATATAACGTTTCAATAACTCTTACTATTTTTAATGATATTCTTTTAGTAATATATGAACACCATTTTATAGAGATAAAAGTCAAGAATATTCTCATATAGATTTGATAGTATTTTAATTAGATATAGTATATTGTAATTAACAAATTCTACAAGCATGTATTTTAACACTAAAAAAGATGTCAATTTTGAGAAAGAAAAAAATATTAAATCATATAAATTTTTTTAAAAATTATATGACATTCTAGAGGAGAAAGTCCTTTTCCAGAATGTATAATGTTTCCTCTAGTTAGAATAGATTTGTTTTGAAAAAAGTTGTGGGAGATGAAAACTATCGATTTCAGGTGAGTTGAAATTTGAATCATTATAAAATACGAAATATAGGTCTAAATCCAATTTTTATTTTTGATTGTTCTAGATAAATGTGTTATCTATAACATAGTTTGAGTTTAGAGGGGAAATACATTAATTTCAATATAGTTTTGTGGTGGGAACTGAACCCCTAATTTTCAACATTTTTTAACACCTAAAAAATTATTTATAAAAATAAAAAATATATATCAATTATTATTCCAAATAATTATTAAAAATTATAATCCTAAACTTCATCTATTTCTACACATTTCATTATTTCACTTTATTTTCAAATTCTAAATAATAATACTAGCTTTATATCATTGAAGGTGAACAATTATACTTTGTTAACCTTTTTCTTTACAAAAGGGTGACATAGGTTTGTACTTTTACCCATGTACATTTAGAACCATGAATTTCTTCATAATAACACATATCTCACTCCCTCCCTCCCTCCCTTTATCTCTATCTTTATATCTTTCTATGATCCCTATATGTGTCCGGCCCCCATCCACCCCCCCTGTGCCCCCCCTCTCTCTCCTAGGAAGATAATTCAATTCCATCACCAACAACCTCATGTTATGTTTGGGGTCATCGTATCTCCCTTAATCTCTATCTTGATATTTTTCTATGATCCCTATATTTGTCCCTCCCCTCCACCTCACTCTCTCTTTCCCAAGAAGATAATTCAACTCAATCACCAATAACCTAATGTTATGTTTGTGAGAGAAAGAGAGGGAGCTTTAAAATTTTGGTCAAACTATATCATTTACTATATTTAAAACTTTAACTTATCCAAAATTTCATATTTTAATATAAATTAGAATAAAATATCTCTCCTAAGACAATGTTCCACAAAGTTAAAGAAAAAAGGAATCCTGCTGATGTCCCTTTTTAAAAAAAAGAGAGGACATTAAAAGTAGATGGGGTATCTGATATACATATATACATATGGGTAAAAGCACGAACTTATGTCACCTTTTATTAAAAAATAAATCTAAGAATACAATTTTTTCAACTTTAATGACATAAAAAATGGTATTTGTATTTAGAAATTAAAGATGATGTAAATTGATGAAATGTGTAGAATTGGATGAATTTTATGCCTATAATTTTAATAATTTTTTGAGTAAGAATTTATTCATTTTCTTAAAATTTTGAAGTTCCTTTTTTAACTATAAAAAATATAGGGTGTAGTTCATGTCAAACAAGTATATTTTCTTTGTTATAAGTAAAAAATGTCAACCTTATCAGAATCCAACAATTTTTCCTCCCATCGAAACTTCCCCATCAAATCTACACATTTTTGAAAAAAATTGTAACATATTCTTGAAGAGGACTCTCTCCTCTAGAGATTTTTTTAAAAAATTATTATTTTTTTATATGATTTACTATTTTTTTCCTTTTTTAAAGGAGCATCTTTCAAAATGTTAAAATATTGAGTTATAATATTTTGAAATTATAAATTATTATAACTAGTCAAAATGCTCTAAAATTTATATAATGATGATATCAAATCTTAGATCTATAAAAGGGTATTTTTAGTTTTTTTTTTTAAAAGGGTTTTGATAGAGAAATGAGATTTGACCAAAACAGTCTTTGATATCCTAAAAGGTGACACAAATTTGTGCTTTTATGAATATATACGTGTGTGTGTGTGTGTGTGTGTGTGTGTGTGTGTGTGTGTGCGTGCACATGCATGTGCCTATGCATATGTGTGTGTATACATATATCTATATCTATATCTATATATCTCCCTCTACGTGTGTGTCTGTGTGTGTGTATGACCACAAACTTGTACAAAATAAATTTAATTCATCTACATATTCAACATAATTTACCTCAAAGAAAGCCTACAAAATTGACTAAAAAAAGTGTATCTTCGTACCAAAAAACATTTTTCACAATGTTAAAACTTAAAATATATGTATTTAGACTATTAGTAAAATCAAATTTATTAGAAAGCAGAAAAAATACTATTTTCTAATTAAAATGAAATATTATTTTAGTAGATAATTAAAACTAAAACTAAAAATACTTATTATCTTCTTTACAATATTTCACCAAAAATAAAAACTATTAAATTTAAAAGAAATTGGTTAAGTTTGATTTTCAACATTTAATAGTTTTACTCAATTTTAATAAATAATTTTTATAACAAATATTTTTAAAATATCATTTTCATAATTGCAAAAATATATTTTTATTATAATTTTATAAAATTGAGCTTCGTATTTTAATAGTTATTAATTGTGTTTGTTACTCTAAAAGGCTACATTTCCTTTCTCTTTATTATATTTATATTATATATGTTTTAAACATCATTTTAAATTTAACTACTACTTAGTTTAATTTTTTTCGACTATCAACATGTAAATGATTATTTATTTATAAATACTTCTAAAGAAAGAAAGCGTGGGAATCACAACCAAACATATTATCAATTTTGTAAACAATGAAAGAAGGGAAATAATCACTATTTTTGAATAGTGTTATGTTTTTGAAATTTAATAGAGAAAAACCAAAATAAAATTTGAAACATTAAAATGATAAATTTTCAAATCTATTAATAACAAATTTTCAAATCCATCTTAATATTTGCCTAAATTATTTAGATTTAAAAAAAAACTATTGGAATAACAAAAACGATGAACAAAATGCTAATAAGAATCTGAAATGAAAGATCATTTTATTAATATTCTCTTTTTCATCCCTCATTTCTTTTCATTTCTCTTTAGAGTTGTAAAGATCTATACATTTTTAAGTCTATTATTGTAATTCTTTATGGTGGTGATTTACCTTCAAGAAATTATAAAATTATAATTAATAATTTATATTTATATTTTATATATATTCTTCTCTAAAAATAAAATAATTATTAACCTATGTAATCAAAATGATTCATATGTGCCAATATTTTAGCATTATAATTATAAGAAATTTAAGTTTAACTAGAATTTAATTATTATATTAAGTTAAGATTGAAATAATTATTTTGATTATAATATCTTTATATAATGATGATTTACTTAAAATTTAATAGAATAAATCTTCACCCTAGAAATTTCATGCTTACTAATCTAATACTCTAACTTAGTTTTTACTTGAAACTATAAATTAATAAATTGTTAAAAATCATATAAATACAAAATTATTAATAACATTAGCAATAACTGGATGGAAGGGATTAGAAGTTTCAAAATCGAAATTCAAGTAGTACTTATAAATGTCTATGGACCAATACCAGCAATAGAAAAGAAAACAACATAGAATGAAATTAGTATTTTTGTGGATGCTAATTCAATAGAATATATCTTCTTGGAAGGATATTTCAATGTCATTTTAAGCTTAAAAGAAAAACATGACTGTGTTCAATTGGTAGCACTGGTTATGATAGATTTTAGAGAATGGTTCTCAAAATATAATCTACTTGACATCCCTACTTCCAATGGGATATATACATGAAATAATAGAAGAATAGGTTTCTACCATATAGTAGAAAGACTATACAAGTTTATTTTTAAAGGAAATCTAAGCACATTCAACTTCCTCAACACAACTATACTCCCTAACATAATTTGGCGATTTCTCGGTTAGGTTAGAAGTGGTAAAACAACATAAACTGACTAGGAATCAAGTGTGAGAAAATGTGGTTTGTAGATGATTGTTTCCTCAAAAACATAGAATAATGGTGGTTGCAAAATATATTTGAAGGTTATAAAATGTTCTATTTTGTTGCAAAACTAAAGTTAATAAAAGAAAAAATAATAAATTGAATAAAGAACATTTTAACAATACTTTCAAAGAAAAATTAGATAATGAAGAAAAACTAAGAAAGCTTAATGAAGAAGTAATAAAAGATGGAATGGATAATGATAAATATATAAAAGAAAAAGAACTACTTGTAAAATGGGAAAACATTTTAGTGAAAGAAGAAATATATTGGCCAAATAGAAGTCACATGAAACATGGTTAATAGAAGTGGATAGAAACACAAACATTTTCCATAATAACACACGTAATATAAGGAATATTAATAGAATAGTAAAAATTAAGGATTGTCCTGTAAATGAAGTAGATAACCCAAGTCAAATATAATATATTTTCATTGATAATTACACTAACATTTTAAATAATTATGATTCATCTAATGTAATAGCTCAGAATAAGATGAAAAGAACTTTTCCAAATTACTAACCATAGAAGATAACAAAGCTTTAAATAAAAAAAACTCCTTAACCATTGTTTAGTCTCAATCTAGACAAGTCTTCAGGACTAGATAGCTTCCAAGCTTTTTTTCTTTCAAAAATGTTGTAATTTTTGAGGATTTGACTTATGGGAGGCCATGGAAGCAACCAAAAATTTGGAAACTCTCTTATATGAAATAAATAATATATTTTTAATGTTGGATTACTACAAAAAAAAAAAGTGAGGAATGAGGGGATTTCAAGCCTACAACATTATGTAATACAATTTATAGAATTATGTCTAAAGCATTAACTAGTAGGATGAAAAGTGTAGTGCCTACCCCTAGTTTACATTTTTGCTATTATTGTTGAACTCTTTTAGGCCAATTTTATGCTTGATGATTAGTAGCATTGTTTTGAGATTATCAGAAATTGTTTCAGATTCAGTTGATATATGATGAGATTACTTGGTACTCTATACTTCATGTATGCATGATGATTATTACAGTATTTTTAGTTATTGATTAGCTAGATGGATTATCATATGTGTTTTGTTATGGATACTTACCCCATACTACGTTTGTATAGTGTGTGTGTAAATTTTCTTTATGTATGGCATTTTTGATATGGTTAAGGAAGGGAGTCATAGTCACTTGCTAGTCGGGATCTACACAATGCACCACTTCCTACCATTGTTTGTTTAGTTTAAAATGTTGTGTTTGTACATGCATAGATCTTATGTAGATTGCAAGTACCGGGTGTTGACTTCCTTGAATTACCTAGATGAGCGTACCCTATCACATTATCTCAATGGTAAGAGAGCGGATATAAATTCTTAAGTCCAAATCCTAAACCTTTAAGCCATTTGTCCTAGAAAATTAGGACAAGTATCTGAGTTGATTACCTTTCCAATGCATTGAATGATGTTGATTTATAACCCTTTAGGTTGATCTTGTATGTGTTTTTCTATGATGGGTTCTTGTATTTTGTTTTATGAGTCTTTGGTGATTTTTCTATTAATTAAGTCATATTAAATTATTAAATTCATGATTTAATTTAATGAAAATTTATTATGATAGTTTAATATTTAATTGTATTTAATTATATTTAATTAATTGGGAAATTAATTAAATAAAAAGAATTACATTTAAAGATTAAAGTTATAAGTTTAATTTTAGAATGTGATAATATTTATTTTATTTAATAATAATATATTTAGAATTCATTTTTAAATAAATGCTAAATATTATTATTAGTTAAGTTAATAAATATTTTATCTATTAACGTTTCAAAAATAAAGTATGAAAAGGATATTAATTTATTAAATGTTTTAAGATTGCATGATGCGTGCATGAGATTAAAATTTAATAAAGTAATTGAAAAGAGAAGTCAAGTGAAAATTAAATAAAGTTATTTTATAATTCATAAATGTGCATGAAAAAGATAAAGTTATATTTCTAATTTTAGTATTTTATATTTATTTAATATAATAATAATTTATTTGAGAGTTTTATTTTAATTAATAAACTCTAAATAATATTGTTGGTTGAATTAATAAATATATTATTAAAGCATCTCATGATTTAATAAGAGAGAGAAAACATAATTTAATAAAGTTTATTTTAATTAAATTGCATAAAGTGTATGCATGAAATTAAAAGATAATAAATTAAATAAAGTGAGAAAGCTAATTAATTTATTAAAGATATTTTAATATCTAAAAGTTTGTGCATGAAGAGGTAAAAGATAACAAGTAATAAAAAATAATTGATCAGCAAGTTCCCTCGCATGATTGCACAATTAGAGCCCCAAATTAAGGGAGAACTCTTTATCAAAGATTACGTGATTGCACAATCAGAGCCTCAAATTAAGGGAGAACTCTTTATTAGAGATGTAGAGCTCATTATGAAATTACATAGGTTTTGGAAGAGCAATTTCAAAGAGGAAAGTTTTCAGAGAAAGGGGATTGTTTTGCATGCTTCATGTGATTATTGTTTTAACATTAGATCCAGGTAGGATCTTGTGGTTTATTTGTATAATATTTTTTCGTCTTTTGAATTCTTGTCTTCTCTATGTCTATTGTGTTTTATATTTCAGAATTCTTCTGAGTTAAGACTCTTGTTTTGCATATTTATTGTTCTTCATTTTCAAGAACTTTTTAAAATAATTTATCTTCATTTTCAAGAACTTTTTAAAATAATTTAATGATTGAAAACCTTGTGTGTGGATTTGATCATTCATCGTTCTTGGAAAACATATGTATATAAATTGGAAACTAGAAAACCCTCATGTTAAGATTTACCATTCTCTATTCTTGAATACATGCGTGAAAGAGTTAAATTGAAACCCTTATCATTAAATTGAGGTTTTGTATATGGAATTGTTAAATCAAGTTTTGGGTTCTATAAAAGAAAACAAATTTAGTATTGTAGAATTTGATTGGTTGGTTCAGATTTCTACATTAGGGCTATATTGGAAAGTTTTTATTTTTTAGTAAGTTTTTATTTTTAGAAAGTTTTCATTTTTTGTAAGTTTATGTTTTTAGTAAGTTTTCATTTTGAGAAAGTTTTCATTTATGGTAAGTTTCTATTTTGGAAAAGTCTATATTTTTCCTAGGTTTCTATTTCAAAAAAGTTTCTATTTTTAGCAAGTCTTTATTTTGGGAAAGTCTCTATTTTTACTAGGTTTCTATTTTGAGTTGGTTTCTATTTTTAGAAAGTCTTTATTTTTAGTAGTTTTCTATTTTTAAAAAGTTTTTATTTTTAGTAGGTTTCTATTTTTAGAAAGTCTCTATTTTTAGTAAGTTTCTATTTCGAAAAAGCTTTTATTATTAGCAGTTTCTATTTTTGAAAAGTTTATTCTTAGCGAGTTCCTATTTTTGGAAGTTTCTATTTTAGTAGGTTTCCTTTTTGGGAAAGTTTTTCCTGCATTTAATTAAATTAAAATTATTATGGTAATAATTGATTATTATTATTATTATTAATTTTAATAAGTATTGTTAAAATTTGAAATTTAATTAGTTAAAAAATTGATTTATTACTTTATTATTTAAATATAATTCTAAATTAAATTAAAAATCAAAGAAATCAATTGGGAGAATTAATGTTTTGTTTTATATACTTGGATGTGTTTATATGGTTCAGATATATGAAAATGGTATGTAATACTAGGGAAATTTTATTATTCGAAAACCTTAGTAATTATAATAGTTTGAGAAAATGAAAACTAAAACCTTACTATTAACTCAACAATGTGTTTTCAAATCAAACCAAACTACGAAACTTACACTTTATTATTTTTATGTTGTCTATGTTTTGGGTTTGGGTTGACTAGAGTATTAACCAGTCTTAGGATGTTACCAGAGCCTTGGGAACTCTATAGTTGTGATTTTATGATGATTTGATTTTGATCCTTTATACTCAAGCATGGTAATGTGTCTGGTATGCTCTATGATTTGTGTTGATCTATTGACTGTTATTGCTTTCCAGTGTTCTTGTGTCATGCTGAGGTGAATATATAATCTATTTGACTTAACCATTTTTAGTCTTCAATCAGTTATACTTATATTTCTTTCTAGTCGCTTTTATAGGACTGAGGTGTTTGGGATGATTTGTTCTTGGTGATGTCATGTTATGACATAATTGACTTAACCATTTTGAGTCTTTGATCAGTATTTTTTAGGATGCTTTCCAGTTGCTCATATAGAACTAATGTGTTATTGTGAATTATCTTTTGATTCTTTCAAGTCACTTGTGTAGGACTAAGGTGATTTTATATGATTCTTTGATTTATACTTTTATGAGCCTAGGGTAGGTTATCTATATGTAATGTCGAGAGGTGGCTTGCAATAGAGGCCAGGGCCCTAAGTGGTTCCTAGGGTAACCCATTGTAAGTTGTTTAATAAGTGAAAACACTACACTAAATGAGATTAAAATGAACCTAATAAGATCCTTTTTATGTTATCATCCATGCCTCGAGTGGTAGTGTAGACTAGGATGGGAGTAGAGAGAATGCTTGGTTGCAACCTTACATCTGTAGTATGCCTTGTTAGTACAAGAGGATACTAGTGTCTGTATAGGGATCACTAGAGGGTCAAACTCCTAAGAGATTGCTAGGGTAGAGTGATTCGTGTGATGACACTTGCTTGCTTACATAGTAGGTTTCCTACGTGTCTTTGTGTGCCTCAAGGATTAGATGCCAATTTATCTACGAACCTTTGAGTTATATTAATTTTAAGAATTTTTGGACTTAGAGAGTGCTTTTGATATTTGTATTTTTATCCTGTTTGTGACTTGTGACTATCTCCTTAGCACAGTCACAGTGGACCTTTTTGGGTTACCATGCGATCAGGTGGTAGTGCTTTTTATTCTTACCATTGAGATCCATACGTCGATACCATGGCTAGAGTTTCCTTGTCTACATTTTTTTTCATTCTTTCTTTGTATCATTATGATGGATGGGTATATCTTATCATGGATGTTTATATCTTTTATGATGAATGGTTATATCTTTTATGATGGATGGTTTCATTTATTGTATTATACTTTGTATCATGGATCCGAGGAGGATGATGTAATTCTATTTTTATAAATGTATATTCTTTTAGCCTTTCATTCTTTGTGACATGTGTAGTGGATGATTGAACATTTCAAATTTTATTGCCAAGTTTCATTTGGAACAAATGTATATTATTTAAATAGGCATTGGACTTTTAATTATTCTTTCATGTGGATGTGTTATTTATTAGACTTAGTTTTAATTAAAATTTAAATATGACTCAATGTCTTGGGATCCTTAAGGAATGTAATCTTTTATGTATGCTTATTGATGATTGTATGTTTTTGCTTCTGCTACTTTATGTTTGATGTGTATGTTATTCTTTTTTCTTTTTTTTTTAATGATTGGAAAACTTAGTAAAACTTTAGGTTAATTATTTTGGATCCCTTGGTGGGGCATTACATCTGGTATGAGAGCCCAAGTTTCTACATTGGGAGCTCTGGGTATATTGAAATGTCACTAGTTGTTAATTAGTTGAACAAAAATGAAACTTTAAACTGTTATGTATATCTATTACAAACTGAAACTTGAATTAGTTGCACTAAAATAGAACTTAAACTTGAACAGTTAAACTTCAAAACTAAATTATTACATAAACCTAAAAGTAGGCAAAACTGAAAATTGAACTTATACTATTTTCAAAACATGTGTCTTTAATATGTGTTTTATAGTGGTATGTTTATGGTTATTAAAGCATCTTGTTATCTTGGATATTATTGTTGGACTATTCTAAGTGGAGTTAGATCCTCCTATGGGGGGGGAAGGGTCCAATGGGATCCACACAGAGAGTTCTTTAGTGTTACCTTTCTTGTAGGCTTTTAGGAGTAAGCCTAAGTCTATGGGGGTGGATGTAGTGCCTGCCCCTAGTTTACATTTTTGCTATTATTGCCAAATTCTTTTAGGCCAATTTTATGCTTGATGATTAGTAGCATTGTTTTGAGATTATTGAATATTGTTTTAGATTCAGTTGATATATGATGAGATTACTTGGTACTTTATACTTCATGTATGCATTATGATTATTATAGTATTTTTAGTTATTGATTAGTTAGATGGATTAGAATATGTGTTTTCTTATGGATACTTACCCCATATTACATGTGTATGGTGTGTGTGTATGTTTTCTTTGTGTATGATATTTTTGATATGATTAAGGAAGGGGTCATAGTCACCTACACGATGCACCACTTCCTGCCATTGTCTATTTAGTTTAGAATATTATATTTGTACATGCATGGATCTTATGTAGATTGTAGGTACTGGGTATCGACTTCTCTGAATTGCCAAGATGAGCATATCCTATCGTATTATCTCAATGGTAAGGGAAGAGAGATAAATTATTAAGTCCAAATCCTAAACCTTTAAGCCATTTGTCTTAAAAAATTAGGACAAGTATCTAAGTTGATTACCTATTGAATGCGTCAAATGACATTGATTTGTGATTATAACCCTTTAATTTAATCTTGTATGTGTTTTTCTATGATGGGTTTTCATATTTTGTTTTATGAGTTTTTGGCAATTTTTCTATTAATTAAGTCATATTAAATTATTAAATTAATAATTTAATTTAATAAAAATTTATTATGATATTTTAATATTTAATTATATTTAATTAATTAGGAAATTAATTAAATAAAAGGAATTAAACTTAAAGATTAAAGTTATAAGTTTAATTTCACAACGTGATAGTATTTATTTAATTTAATAATAATATATTTAGAGTTCATTTTTAAATAAATGCTAAATAATATTATTAGTTAAGTTAATAAATATTTTATTTATTAACATTTCAAAAATAAAGTAAAGCATGCAAATGATATTAATTTATTAAAAGTTTTAAGATTGCATGATGTGTGCATGAAATTAAAATTTAATAAATTAATTGAAAAGAGAAGTCAAGTGAAAATTAAATAAATTTATTTTATAATTCATAAATATGGATGAAAAAGATAAAGTTATAGTTCTAATTTTGATATTTTATATTTATTTAATTTAATAATAATTTATTTAGAAGTTTTATTTTAATTAATAAACTCTAAATAATATTGTTAGTTGAATTAATAAATATATTATTAAAGTGTCTCGTGATTTAATAAGAGAGAGAAAACATAATTTAATAAAGTTTATTTTAATTAAATTGCATAAAGCTTATGCATGAAATTAAAATATAATAAATTAATTAAAGAGACAGTAAGCAATTATTTAATAAAGTTTATTTTAATTAAATTGCATAAAGTGTATGCATGAAATTAATAGATAATAAATTAAATAAAGTGAGAAAGCTAATTAATTTAATAAATATATTTTAATATCTAAAAGTTTGTGCATGAAGAGATAAAAGATAACAAGTAAAAAAAAAATTGATCAGTGAGTTCCCTCGCATGATTGCACAATTAGAGCCCCACATTAAGTGAGAACTTTTTATGAAAGATTGTGTGATTGCACAATTAGAGCCCAAAATTAAGGGAGAACTCTTTATTAGAGATCTATAGCTCATTATGCAATTACACAAGTTTTGGAAAAGCAATTTCGAATAGGGAAGTTTTTAGAGAAAGGGTATTGTTTTGCATGCTTCATGTAATTGTTGTTTTAGCATCAGATCTAGGTAGGATCTTGTGGTTTATTTGTACAATGGTTTTCCATATTTTGAATTCCTGTCTTTTGTATGTCTATTGTGTTTTGGATTTCAGAATTCTTCTAAGTTGAGACCCTTGTTTTGCATATTTATTGTTCTTTATTTTCAAGAACTTCTATAATCAATTTAATGATTGAAAACCTTGTGTGTGGATTTGGTCATTCATCGTTCTTAGGAAACATTTGTATATAAATTGGAAACTAGAAAACCCTCATGTTAAGATTTACCATTCTTTGTTCTTGAATACATGTGTGAAAGAGTTAAATTGAAACCCTTATCATTAAATTGAGGTTTCGAATATGGAATTGTTAAATTAGGTTTTGAGAACTTCTAAAAAAGAAAACAAATTCAGTTTTGTAAAATTTGACTAGTTGGTTTAGATTTCTACATTAGGACTATATTGGAAAGTTTCCATTTTTAGTATGTTTATGTTTTTCATAAGTTTCCATTTTAAGAAAATTTCTATTTATAGTAAGTTTCTATTTTTGGAAAGTCTCTATTTTTAGTAGGTTTCTATTTCAAAAAAGTTTCTATTTTTAGCGGGTCTTTATTTTGGGAAAGTCTCTGTTTTTACTAGGTTTCTCTTTTTAGTTGGTTTCTATTTTTAGAAAGTCTCTATTTTTAGAAAGTTTCTAGTTTTAGGAGGCTTCTATTTTTAGAAAGTCTCTATTTTTAGCAAGTTTCTACTTTGGAAAAGTTTCTATTTCTAGCAAGTTTCTATTTTTGGAAAGTTTATGTTTTCAGTAGGTTTCCATTTTGGAAAATTTATATTCTTAGTGGGTTTCTATTTTTGGAGTTTCTATTTTTAGTAGGTTTCCTTTTTGTGAAAGTTTTCCCTATATTTAATTAAATTAAAAGTATTATGGTAATAATTGATAATGATTATTATTAATAATTTTAATAAGCATTGTTAAAATTTGAAATTTAATTATTTAAAATTTTGATTTATTACTTTATTATTTAAATATAATTCTAAAGTAAATTAGAAATCAAAGAAATTAATTTGGAGAATTAATGTTTTGTTTTATAAACTTGGATGTGTTTATATGGTTCAGATATATGAAAATGGTTTGTAATACTAGAGAAATTTTATTATTCGAAAACCTTAGTAATTATGATACTTTGAGAAAATGAAAACTGAAACCTTACTATTAACTCAACAATGTGTTTTCAAATCAAACCAAACAATGAAACCTACACTTTGTTATTTGTATGTTGTCTATGTTTTGGGTTTGGGTTGATTAGAGTGTTGACCAATCTTAGGATGTTACAAGAGGCTTGGGAGTTCTATGGTTGTGATGTTATGATGATTTGATTTTGATCTTTCATACTGAACTATGGTAATGTGTCTGGTATGCTCTATGATTTCTGTTGATCTATTGATTGTTATTGCTTTTCAATGTTCTTGTGTGACACTGAGGTGAATGTATAACCTACTTGGCTTAACCATTTTTAGTCTTCAATTAGTTATATTTGTATTGCTTTCTAGTCACTTTTATAGGATTGAGGTGTTTGGGATGATTTGTTCTTGGTGATGTCATGTTATGACATAATTGACATAACCATTTTGTGTCTTCAATCAATATTTTTTTGGGATGCTTTACACTTGCTCATAGAGAACTGATGTGTTATTGTGAATTATCTTTTGATGCTTTGCAGTCACTTGTGTAGGATTGAGGAGATTTTATATGATTTTTTGATTTATACTTTTATGAGCCTAGGCTAGGTTATCTATATGTAATGTTGGGAGGTGGCTTGCAATGGAGGCTAGGGCTCTAAGTGGTTCCTAGGGTAACCCATTGTAAGTTGTTTAATAAGTAAAAATACTACAATAAATGAGAGTAAAATGAACCTAATAAAAGTCTTTGTATGTTCGCGCCCATGCCTTGAGTGCTAGTATAGTCTAGGATGGGAGTAAAGAGAACACTTGGTTATGACTTTGCATTTGTAGTATGCCTTATCAGTATAAGAGGATACTAGTGGCTGTATAGGGATCACTAGTGGGTTGGGGTCCTAAGAGATTTCCACCTACTCTAGCATGGTTCATGCAATGACACTTGTTCGCTTAAGATTCTGGGATTAGATGTTGATTTATCTTAGACTCTTTGAGTTAGATTATTTTTAGGACTTCCTAGACTTAGAGAGTACTTTTGATATTGGATTGTTATCCTATTTGGGACTTGAGACTATCTCCTTAGCATGGTGAGAGTGGGCCTTTTTGGGTTACCACACAGTCGAGTGGTAGTGCTTTTTATTCTTACCATTGAGATCTATCTGTTAATACCATGGCTGGAGTTTCCTTGTTTGCATTTATTTTTATTCTATCTTTTTATCATTATGATGGATGGTTATATCTTATGATGGATATTTATATCTTTTATGATGGATAGTTATATCTTTTATGATGGATGGTTTCATTTATTGTATTGTACTTTGTATCATGGATCCAAGCAAGATGATGTAATTCTATTTTTATAAATTTATATTATTTTAACCTTTCATACCCTCTGACATGTGTAGTAGATGATTGAGCATTCCAAATTTTATTGCCAAGTGGCATTTAGAAAAAATGTATATTATTTAAATAGACAATGGACTTTTAATTATTCTTTCATGTGGATGTGTTATTTATTAGACTTAGTTTTAATTAAAATTTAAATATGACTCAATGTCTTGGGATGCTTAAGGAATGTAATCTGTTATGTATGTTTATTGATGATTGTATGTTATTACTTTCGCTACTCTATGCTTGATGTGTATGTTATTCTTTCTTTTAAAAAAATAATTGTTTGAAAAACTTAGTAAAACTTTAGGTTAATTCTTTTGGATCTCTTAGTGGGGCATTACAAAAAGAGTCCTATCAAAAATTGATTTTAGAAGAACAAATTCACTTCATTCCAAGTAGGTCAATCTTTGATGGTATAATAATAATCCAAGAACTAATATATTCAAGTCAAATTAATAAGGAACCTTGTATGTCAATGAAGTTAGACATTCAAACATCTTATGATGAGGTTGACTAGAATTTTTTATGCAAGATTATTGAAGCAACATTTTTCCATCAATGGATTAACTTGATATAGAAGTTTATTTCAACTCCTAAAATATCTCTTCTTATTAATGGTACACCTAAAGGTTTCTTTAACACATTTAAAGGTATTAGATAGGATACCCAATCCCCCTTTCCTATTTATCATAATGATGAAATCATTTGGTAGAGCATTAAAAAAAGGCTTAATTGGATGGGAAAACTAAAGGTCTCATAGTAATAGCTCGAAAGTTTCTAAAATAAATAACCAACAATTTGTAGATGATACAGTCCTTTTGAGAGAAAGTATTATGGAGGAGGCTTGAGACTTTAAATAAATTATTAATTAAAAAAATGGAAGTATCAAGTCAAAAGTAAATCTAAATAAGTTAGAGGTCATTTTTCTTAACAGCTCTTGTAAATAAAAAATAAATGTATGTAACATAATAGGCTATTGGAAAGGAATTTTTCCTTGTAAATATCTTGGTATCCAATTGGAAGAAGGTGTATTAGATAGTAAAACATAGAAACTCATATCAGAAAATTTAGATAAAAAAATTGGAAACCTAGAAAGGTAAATGGATAATTAAAGCTAGAAGAATGACTATGATTAAATTAGTTTTATCAACTATCCCTAATTATCAAATGTTGTGTCTACCACTCCTAAAAGGGGTAAAAATACACTTAGTAGATTAAGGAATTTCTTTTGGAAAGGAATGGAAGGAAAAAAGAAGCATGCCTTAACAAAATGGGCTAAAATATATCAGCCTAAAGAACATGAAGGTCCTAGAATTAAGAATTAGAGTTGGCAAAATGAAACTTTAGGAGAAAAATTAATTTAGAAAAATTTTCATGAACATGAAAGAAAATGGGCAAAATTTTTATATCATAAGTATTTAAATAGCGCAAATTCATTATCATTATTAGGTCCATAAATCCACAAAAAGGATCTAGAACATGGAACTTCATGATGCAATGTTGTCCTCTTATAACCAATAATCTCACTTGGGATATCGGTCAACATCAAGAGGATCTAGTTTGGGAAATTTCATGGGATGGACTTCCTCCACGTGATAGTTATAACCTCCCATCTAATATTAAAAATACTTTAATTGACTTTCAGGGTCATCATGTAAGTGATTATAAATAAGTAAGAAATGTTGACCAATATAGATACTAGAAGTGGAAATCCATTGAAGAAACTAGTTAGTCAAATCTAGATAAACAAATTTTTAAACAATTTATGAAAAATAGACAAGCTAAACATAAAGATAGGAAGGATAAATTAATTTGGGGCACTTCAAAAAGTGGATATATAGTATTAAAAGAGAATATGAAATGATTATTAACTCCAAACAATGGGAAAAGATAGATATCCCTCTAAATATTTACTAGGATGTAGTATGTCTAATCAAGGCTACAATTTTTCTTTGAGAAGCTTTATAAGAGAGAGTTCTAATAGTGGATAGGTTTACCAAGATGGGCTTTGAGGGACCATCAAGATGCTCTTTGTGTAAAAATAAATATAAGATAGTTGAACATTTGTTCCAATGTCACTTTGCTAGGAAGTGTTGGCAATGGTTATACAAACTAATTGGTCAATTGTATTCTTAGATAATTTATGAAATTTTCTAAATAGTTGACCTAAATATGGCCATTCTAGGATTTATAATAAATTATGAAAAGTATCTCCATATATACTTTTATGGGATATTTGGAAGGAAAGAAATAGAAGAATATTTATGAATGAAAGTATGTACATAACTTCGTTTCTTAGTAAAGTAGAAGCAAGTATTATAGAAGTAGAAAACAATACTAAGAAATTGTAACAAAGAATAAGGTTTTTCTTCTAAGTGAGACAAAAAAAATGCACAAAAATTGGTCTAAGCTCATTAACCCACCTATGACCTATTCAAAAACTAATAAAAAAGCTAGGATTGTATGTGAATGAGAACTTCCCCAAAGTGATAGGCTAAACTAAATTTTTATGGACCCTCAAGAGGCAACTTAGGACCTACATGACTAGGTTGTATTATCTGCTCTAATAAAGGCTTGTGGATAGTAAAATGATCCAAGCCTTTAAGTGTGTTGTCAAATATTCTAGAAAATTAGAGGTTCTGATAGAAGGATTAATCCTTTATTTGGAATTAGGTATAAACAAACTAGTAATCAAAAGAGATTCGCAAATCATTTTAAATGCATTAAGGAAAAGAAGTACACCAAATTGGATATTAAACTCTAAACTCGAATATGTGTTAAAGATAGTTGAAAATTTTGAAGAAATGAGAATCAAGCATGTATATCGAGAGGGAAATAAGGAATAAGATACATTAGAAAACAAAGGAGTAGATAGTGAAGATTCTCTAACAAAGAACAATCAAATTAGCCAATAATTCAATAATTGTATATGTCCTTGGGAGAATAATAGAAGATAAAAGTGTTAGAATCAAATATAATTCACATTTGCATTTGATAATAGGGTGTTTTTAAATATTTGATTAGTTTATTTATCATTCTAGGATGAGCAATCCTTTCATAGGTTCTACATGATAAGTAGGTTTTTTGACGTCTTAAATTATGGTGGCTTTTTCCACATTTACTTTAGACATTCTATTTAAATAGCCACTCTCTATGTAAAAAAGTAAACATTCACACACATATGACACCAAATATGATTACCCAGAAACCTTCCAATGAGAAGGTAAAACTGGGGTGGGGATGACACCCACAAATCTTCACTACTATAGTAATAAAGTGTATCCAATGAAGGTTATAATGTTTGATCATGAGACATGATCTACCCTATGAAAGTTCTATCATATTAAAAGCTTACAAATACTATTAGGTATCACCTTGTTAAAGGATTTCAACACCCAGTTAGAAGTGTGCCTTGCTAAAGGACTTTAACTCACAATTAAGTAAGCACCCTATTAAAGGATTTCAATATAGTCTATTAGGACTACTCTATTAAGATATTTAACTTATTCACTTGTTAGAATGACTTAGCATTGATCCTATGGTTAGCACTTTGTTGCTTGATGAAAAATCACCTCTAAACTAATGTATTCTTGATCAAATGTTGCTCTGATGTATACTATCTCCTTCCTTTTTTCTCCTTTAACTAATTCTATAATGCAATTACAATTCACAATTCCTTAGTCACCATGAATGATCGATTTGTGCATGCAAACTTCTTTCTTCACTCCTTCCACACACATTATGAAGTTTAGGGTTTGTCCTCCAAAAGAAGACTTAGGTGACTTAGGGTTAGGTATGAATCAATGGATGTGATTCATCCATTTTGTCACTTAAACCTTTCCTTTTTCTGATTGGCTGCATGTTGTTCATAGGGACTCCAACTTAGGATTCGTCCTTATCTCCAAAATATTGTAACTCAATCTTTAAGTTAGCTCAAAAAAGATTTACATAGTAGTTTGGGCCATTACAAATAACTATGACAAAACTGTCTTTCTTGGCATCTGAAGTTTCTAATGCTCGGCATATACTAATTTCTATACCATGACTCAGCATCTGAATGACTCGGCATGTGTTTCTTACTCGACTCATGTATGACTCAGCATTTATTATTTTCTCAGCACTTGAGTGACTTGACACATGAGTGACTTGGCATGCTCTATATTATACATGTTGTGCTAAACATATACTACTTGTTTGACATGAACTAAGTAAATGATTTTAGTGTATAGACACTCACTTGTCAAAACCAATCTGAGATCAAAAATCTCCCCCTTTGACATGAGTGTCAAAAACACTTGGTCATGCATTGATATCCTTATTCTTGTGAGCATAACATATCTCTTATTCGGCTACTATACATAATTTCAAAAATACCAAAATTTTGCAAAAACTTATACCTCAAAATTTGATAACTCCCCCTGAGTTGATAGATTTTATTTTGTACTCCTACTAAGTAAATGTGTCTCAACTGATACTCTTTGAATTTCTTGTTGTTCTTTTCTTGCTCCCCCTTTGATTAGCTCTACTCTCATTCTCCCCCTTTTTTCCTATCTCCCACCTTTTGACATTGATGTCAATGAGCTATACACTAATAGTGTGTTTGTCCAAGAAAGATTTATGGACCTCTAGTATAATCTTAAGAGTTGCATCCCAATTTTCACATGCTACATCCAAAGACTTAATTTGGATGGCTAGCTCGATAGCAAGGTGGACTAGGCCATCGAATGTAGAAAGACTGGGGTCTTTATTCATAAGAGTTTCTGCATTGCCTAACTCCTTGTGCAAAATCTCCATGTGAGGAGTTGATGTGGTTTGGATGCTAATCACTTTGGCCCTTATGTTGGCTTCATCTACAAATAATGCTGCTAACTAACTCTAGGTTTGCAATAAAGTTATGAAGTGCTTCTCACTTTGAGTTGGAGTCATAGGCAATTTTGTACCTGATGCATTAATTTGACTTTCCACTTTGGTGTACAATGAGAAAATGTTCTTAAGTACCTTCTTCACACTTTCTACCTTAGTTTCCAATGCAACTTGTGTGAGTGCTATATCACTTGATATTTTCTCATTCACTTTACTTTTAAATTTCTTTTTAGACCATTCTAATAATTTTTCATTAGTGTCAAGGTCTGCATCACTTATGTTTTCCACTATATTTTTCAATTGTTCAATAAGTGGCTTTGTTTCATCTGGAGTAGGGAGATTGAATGCATCTAGGAAAATGTATTTAATATCAAGCAATGCTTGCTTCTTCTTATGATCCCTTCTGAGCAATTCTTGATCCTTCTTTCTAGCTAGGGCTTCTTGGAGTATGCCCATTTTCTCTATTGTCATTGTGTCATAATCATACTTTGGTAAGAAAATCTCTTCATCAAGGCTTACATATCCATATGTTATTACCTCTTCTACCTTTGATGAACTCAGACTCAACACTGAGAACTATAATGGTGTTGCATCTATGCTTGGCTTCTGAAGAGTTTGACTAGAAGGAGTGCCAGATTCTAGTAAAGTTATCAAGACTTGAATTGTTGCTTGCTCCTTCAACTTGGGTGTCAACTTGTTCTCTTTAGTCTTGTTCTTTTTTTCCATAATGTCTTGAATTGCACCTTGTACTTTTGTTAGAAGTGTAGATAAATCTATCTGACCTATTTGACTCTATTCTTTAGTAGTAGCTTGAGTTTCCACTATGTCCTTTCCAACTATATTAACCTTTTTTTTGATGTAACTTCTAGTATTTTATCTAAAGTTTGTATAGTAGTGACTTGAGGGGTGATGGTATGTGGCTCTTGTGTATTCACCCTCTTCCCTTTTAGTGTTAGTCACTGATTTTTGTGTTACATCTACACTCACTAATATAGGATTGTCACACAATTTTGCCTGCAATGTAGTTTGATGAAGTATCTTTTTCAGATCTTCCTCTGTTAGGGGGTTGATGTTCTAAGAAGTGAGATTGAAAACATCATTTAATGTGATAGTTTTAGTATTTACACTTGTTATATGTTGAGAGATAACATTAGGCAATTTTGTATCTTATACACTCTATTCTTGTTGTTGTTGTACCTCAGTTGTTGTTTGTTCATCCTTATTCATTTCTGTAGCTCCCTCAACTATGTCTTTATTTTTATCATCGTCTTCATCATCTTTAACCTCAATAGGCTCTTATTCATCTTCTTTTACTATAGCTAATCCATATGGGACTTTCCACATCTGTGTGGACTTCTTAACAACATCTTTAATATTGTTCTACAATATGTTGAATGCACTACATTTTGGAACAAATATAACAACATATTTCTTCATGGATTTAGTAATTTTTGCCTTACTGAGTTCAAGCATGACTTGAGCAAGTGATGTCTCCCTAATTTTTCTTTCTAGGTTCAAATAGTAATTTCATTTTTGCTCAACTCTTTCATATAAACTTTTAGGCATTGAGTTGGCAATCTCTAGTGGGGATGTCTTAAAATTTTCCATCATGGCATATATTGCCTCCTCCACTTGATTCTTTTCAAATTTACCAAGATTATCAAAATCAATATGAGAATACCCTGATAAATCTACACTATTTCTAACATTTTCACATAGGTTTTCTATATCTGAGGATGCGTTGTGACTCACCACTTTTGAACTAGCTATTGTCGTCAGATTCTATTCTTTCCTCATTAGATTCAACTTGAGAAATGTACTTTCTCCTTGGCCTTTTCTAAGCTCCTCCTTCCTACTCTACAAGTTTGATATTATCTTTTTCCTTTTGTGCAGTGACACATGCACTAGCCCTTGTGGTAGTTGTTGTAGGTTTGGGTTGGCTTGGTTTTGTGGTCTTCTTGGATCTTGTCACTAGTTGAGCCTTAGCCTTTCTCTTCTTTTGATCAATAGGAGCAGGTGCTTCCTCAGCTTCTTCTTGCTTGGTACCTTCTATAATTTCTATCTCTTCCTCTTTCTAATCTTCTCCCATTCTTTGTGTTAATGCAAGTGGTTCTTGGGTCTAGGTGTCTTCTTCATCTTTATCCTCTTCCTCTTCATCCTCTTTATGATAGAGGCAGTCTTTAGTTCCATGGTAATCTTAAATTTAGCCATTTCATAATTACCAAATGCTATAACATCTTTATCTATATCTTCTTCAAGTAAAGCTATAAGTTGCAGAGGCCTCATCTACATTTATTTCATATCCTAATGGTCTTAACCATCTTACCCTTGGAGTTGCTACTTCAAGAAATGTGTAATCAGCATCAACTAGGAAACAAACATCATCATAATGTTTTTCCACTAATGATACTAGAATCCTCAATCTTTTCTTCATAGATTTCTTGAAGTCCTCAAAGTAACTTGTCATTACTAACTCAAAATTCTCACCTAGTTGTTCGATGAAATCTCTTATTTGTACTGCCACTAACCTATTTGTCTTCCATGCCATAGTGCCAAATGTAGGAAATGTGTTTTGAACATAAAAGAAGATACATATCAAGATAGAGCCAAATTCGCACTAAGCACTCTTTGTGTTCCTTATTGCTCCTATATTTTCAATCAATTGTTGTAGCTATAGCTTAGCAAGGTCATAGGTGTGGTCCTTTTTCATAATCTTGTAACCCACATCTACTACAATATAGGGCACATTGTTCAATCTTTTTGATTGGTAAAACTTATGTGCAATTACCCCGACTACAAAGTCTATCAATGGATATATCATGATTTCAATTTTCATTCCTCTCTTATTCCACATAGCTCCTATATGTCTCTCAATAACTTCTTTTGAATTGCTCCTCAAAGTCTTAGGTCAATCTAGGGTTGGATACCCTATTGCCCTATGGATTATTCTTTTGGTGATTTTGATAGGCCCATTGTCTAACCAAAGTGAACTATCATGAATCTTTCTCAATACAATCCTAATCCATTTAGTTTTGAAAACATTTAGGAAATCTAGGGCATGAGTTAACCCTTTCTTCTCTACACTTTTAAATTCTTCCCTTAATAGCTCATTTTCACAATGTCTATCATATGCTTGCTTGATCTCCATATCACCACTATTACCAATTTTACTTTTGTAACATTTTCTAACATCTTAAACCATTAAAACTTTTGGCAGTATCATGGATAACACACTGGAGGGGTCTTTTTTATATGCAATGTGGGGTGTGGCCTTCAAAATCAATTTTTTGACCTCATTACTAACCACTTGAACATTGAGAACCTATTTACCCTCTACACACTTTGAACTAGATGCCATTTTATAAAACTAGGGTTTATGAAATTTTCAAATAGAATAGCTTGACACATGGTAAATTCCTTGCAAAATCTAATGAAATGGTGTTGAATCACTGTTCAAATCTCTTGCAATCACTTTGGATGAATTTCCAGATCACCTCTTGCTCTTCTTTCTCATTTTTGAAATGATGTAAAATGAGTTCAAATTGATCAAATACCCTTTTGAAGTACTGCAATTAATGTTGGGTGCTTACACAGTTGCAAGCTTGGCGTTAACTAATTTTAGGCTCACTTAGCATCCACTAGTATTTTGTTCATTTAGAAACCATTATGAGCTTGGTATCAACTAGTCATTCTATTAGCTCGGCATCCTCTAGAATTTCACTCAACACTCATAGGAAACTTTTCATGCTCAAAAGTAATATCAAAAAATTAAAGATTTTTCTTTGATTCCTAAATATCTTGCATCTTTTTTCACGCTTATGTAATCTTTTTAGAACTAAATTCTTTGGAACTAATGTATGATATTGCTTTTCAATATCAGTCCCACATACCTCTTGATAGCTTAGTTTGATAAGGTGTGATCACCTGAACCATTGGGTGAAGCAATCCCTTCTCCACTTGATGTGCTGCAATCCTCCTTTTTCATCCATGTATTGTTCATTTCATTCTTGACATTTTCAACATTTTCCTTGCCTTTGCTTTTATCTTTATTGAACTCGCAACTTGGTGTCTTTGATCTTGTTGGGCAATATCAGCTAATGTGATCAATCTTCAAACAACTAATGCGGTTTGACTCAACCACCTTTTGTAGTCACTTCTAAAGTGTGTTTTGATACAATTCTAAGGAACATGTCCATACTCTTAATGATAATGAATACTATACCTTGTATTATAATCCTAGTTGTAAGAGTTGCCATTATTCTTTACCTTTGTTTTCCTATTTGATGACCACATGGGTTTGGATCTGCAACCAAAAGCTTTATGTCCATACTTTTTATAGTTATACCAATATCCTTCAAATCTATGAGTGTGCATGGTCTTGGTTCTACATTCATGTGTTTGATGACCTTGTTTGTTGCACTTATGACAGTGAACCATGCTCTTATCTTTGACATCCTAATCTATAATCTTGCTCTTGCACACATTAGTAGTATGTCCTTTCTTACCACAATTATGACAAGTAGTTTTGGAATTCTTACCTTTGTTGCTCATTTCTTCAACACTTTTGGATGACTCTCCATCTTCAATGCTTGTGTATCCCAATCTAGATGTATCATTGTTAGGTCTTGGGAATCTCATTAATTGCTCAAAGTATTTGATGGCTTCACTTGGTTTATTGAAACTTTCAAAAAAATTCTTTTCCCTTTTTAGGTCATTAGTCAATTGCTCATTCTGTACTTCAATGTTGTTATCTCAATGTCCTTACCATTCAGTTCATAGTTGACATTCATCATTTGACTCAAAGTATCCAATTGCATGTTGGAAATCTTGGTTAGCTCTGATAATTTTTCTTCCAATTTTTTGGTCAAAACTCTTTTGTCAACTTCAATCATGGCTTTTTCTTCCATAGCCTTCTTTTTCTATTTAGTGACCTCAAATAGTAGTATGGCTTGTGATTCTTTCTCTAACTTGAGATTTTTGATTTCTTTAGCTTGTGCTCTATTCTTTTCCATTAGATTTGCAACTAATGCATCAAATTCATTAGATTCTCCATTAGAACATAGCTTAGTAGTGTCCATTTCTCTATATTGTGTGTCATTCTCCTCAATAGCAATTTCCTTCCTTCTCTTCAAAGATTTCTTTAAGTCTACTCTTGCTTTATTCAGTTGATGTAGAATGAGTCGTATTTCAATTACCTAATTCTCAATAATCTTTCTCAACTTGTAGACTTCCATTTTCAAGATCTTTCCGCAAAGTTTCTAAGCTTCTCTTTTAGAGAACAAGGTTCTAATACTAATTGTTGGAATTACAATAGGAAAGGTAAACTTTGGGGTAGGAGGGGTGGGTGGGGGGTTTATCAGTAGTTTAAAATTTGACCCATAAAACATTCACCACACATCCATCTCATACATTCACTAAATAAATTGAAATCCCATGTAAAGCATGTACATCTAAATCATGTAAAAAAGTAAGCATTCACACACACATGACACCAGATATGATTTCCCAAAAACCCTCCAATGAGAAGGTAAAATTGGGGTGGGGATGACACCCACAAATATTCACTACTCTAGTAATAAAGTGTATCCAATGAAGGTTACAATGTTTGATCATCAGATATGATCTACCCTATGAAAGGTCTACCTTGTTAAAGGCTTACAAAGACTATTAGGTCTCACCTTGTTAAAGGATTTCAACACCCTATTAAAAGTGTGCCTTGTTAAAGGACTTTAACTCATAATTAAATAAGCACCCTATTAAAGGATTTCAATACAACCTATTATGACTACTCTATTAAGAGATTTAACTAATTCACCTATTAGAATGACTCAATGTTGATCTTGTGGTTAGCACTTTGTTGCTTGATGATAGATCACCTCTAAACTGATGTATTCTCAATCCTTCTTGATCAGATGTTTCTCTATTGTATACTATCTCCTTCCTCTATTCTCCTTTAACTAATTCTATGATACAATTACAATTCACAATTCTTTAGTCACCATGAATACTCTATTTGTACATGCAAACTTCTCTCTTTGCTACTTCCACACACATTATGAAGTTTAGGGTTTGTCCTCCAAAAGAAGACTTAGGTGACTTAGGGTTAGGTATGAATCATCAGTTGTGACTCGTCCATTTTTCCACTTAAAACTTCCCTTTTCCTAATTGGGTGCATGCAATTCATAGGGATTACAACTTAAGATTTGTCCTTATTTCCAAAATATCATAATTTAATCTTTAAGTTAGCTCAAAAATGGTTTACATAGTAGTTTGGGCTATTACAAACAACTATGACAAAACTACCTTTCTTGGCATCTTAAGTCTTTGATGCTTGGCATATACTGATTTCTATATTGTTACTTAGCATCTGAATGACTTAGCATGCATTGCTTACTTGGCTCTTGTATCACTCAGTATACACTGTATGTTGGGCACTTAAGTGACTTGGCATATGAGTGACTTGACATGCTCTATCTTATACATGTTGTGCTTGGCATACACTACTTGCTCAACATGAGCTAAGTAATTGACATAGGTGTATCGACACTCACTTGTCAAAACCAATCTAAGATCAATATCATATTGCATAGATATATTTTTCCTCTTCTAGTTTTAGGTTGTGTAGGACACTTAGTGCCTCTTAGTATGAGACATTACTAATAGTAACTTTCCTAATAATTCAATTTTTACTCTATCATAAAATAAACTCAAATTTTAAAGTGATTAAAGAAAAAAGATAATTTCTCTATTTATTAAGAAAAAATCTATTTAAAGGAGTATTCGTTATTTAATGTGATTTTTATGATTCATTAATACTAATAAGAATCTTAGCCAAAATCCAAAGTATGTAGGAAAAAACATGTGTTGACTTGAATTTTGAGCTATGGAATTGTGAGGACATAATAAATCAGGAAATCTAGAAAGAAACCAAGCTTCAAAAATAAGTTTAATAATAGGAATACAAGCCAAATTTCATTAATGTAAAAATACCAGAGATTTTTTGGAATTCGTTCTTGCCTACCAATTCCTATTTTGATTAGAAGAAAATATACAAACTCATCTATAAGTTTTAATTAATAAACTATTTGTCTTAGGCCTTTTACCAAACAAAAAATTATATTATTAACATTATTGATATTATCATATAATAATTAAATATAATGATACATCCTAATAATTAGCAAACAAATAAAATTTATAAGATGATGTAGATCCATCAAATTACTTTAAAAAGAAAATTTAGATAATTATTTAATAGGAATAGATTCTAATAATGACCTCTAATCATCTATAAAATCATACATATCCATCTTGATTTCTTCATCCAAGCCAAATTGACAGACTACTTTGTTATGTTTAATTATTAACAATAACTTTTTAATTATATATAAAGAATTTTAATGTTTTTTGTTACTAAATTTTGTTTTTTCATTTACCTTTTTCTCTAGGCAATGCTAACTTATAGTTTATTAAAATATTGGATATAGGAATCCTCACTAAATGTTATGAAAAGTAGCTATTGAGATGTGAAGAATCTATTGAGTCCTATAAAGAAAGTGATATATATATATATATATATATATATATGATGTCTAAAGATTTAATATATATAAAAGAGTATGTGCAGGATTGTGGTGTGCCAAAAAGTGGCAGTCTAAAAAATATGTAGTTTTAAAATTTCTAAAAGTGTTTCAAAATCCACTTTGACTTTTTTCCTGCCCATCCTAATACCAAACCAAAAATGCAATACCTCACCTTATTGGGTATCCAATTTGAGAATAGTTACTTGATTTTAGAATGAGTATCCTATTTGAAAATGAGTACCCGATCTATGCACCCAAATATTGGTGCCAAATTCAAATGTAAAGGGAGTGGGGACCAATTTTTAAGTTAAATATTGATTTTTATTTGTCAAACTTAAAGGTGGGGGGGGCATGACCAATTTTTAAGTTATATTGTCCTAGTATAATATAGTTATAGCATTATTATTATTGTTATTTGGGGTGGGGGGGCAATTATTATATATATAAAACTAAAATTTATTGTATAGCATTAAATAATTATAATTATTATTTATTATGTAATTATTTTATGTATAGTTGGTATTTATTATATAATTATATATCATACATATTATTATTATATATTATTATATAATTATATATCATATATATCGTTATTATATATTATATATATTAGCAACATAGGTTAATAATCTATATGGTGATGTATGTTCCTAGGGGTCATAGGATGGCTATGAACATACATCTTGTATTTCATTAATGGGTAGAAAGGGGTTATAGAGTAGCCTATGACTCATTTTGACCTATTACACGATAACATATGTTCCTAGGGTTCATAGGACCCCTATAGACATACATGTTGTGTTCTAATGGGTCAAAAGGGGTCATAAAGTATCCTATGACCCTTTCAACTCATTACATGACAACATACATTCCTAGGAGTAATAGAATCCCTAGGAACATATGTTGCTATGTAATGGGATGAAAGGGATCATAAGGTATTTTTTGACCCCTTTTGATCCTTTAGAATGCAACATGTATGACACTATGGGTCTTAGGACCCCTAGGAACATATTTTATCATGTAATGGATCCAAAGGGGTCATAGGAGTTTGACCCATTGGATTACAACACACATTATGATAAGGGTCATAGGACCCCTACGAAAATATGTTTTTCTATAATGGGTCAAAAGGTCTACCTATTGGAATATAAGAGGTATGTCTTATTAATGTCTCAAATTTGATATAGTTTTTATATAGTCTAAACTTACTCTTTGAACCATGAGGGAAATGTTTCCAAAATACTTGTTTTAAATGTCTTGTGAACTTATGTTGAATGTTGTTAGAACCTATTAAACCTATGGATAGTGGATATGACGTACCTTGCTTAATATTATATATAAAGTGTAGTATTTCATATAAATGTTTTAATATTTGAATGAGAGTAGAAATGTTGTTGTATGTATTTGAATGTTGCTAATCTTCAAGAAATGTAGCAGTGGTACAAAGAGCAGTGAGCACCATATTAAAGGAGTAACGAAGACCAATCATAGCATGAGAAGTTTGGGTCAATTCCAAGTGATAAGTCACATCTGCAAAAGGAGTTATTTCAAAAAGTTAACTTGTTACATTATCTATAGACCATTATTCTATGACTCAATCAATGTTCTAAAAGTCATGATTGACATCCCGCCCTTTTTCTACTGATGATGTTTGCTCACGAGTTTTTATGTTATGTTTTGTAATAAGTTCCAACCCTCTCTATATATGGAAAGTTAGAGTTAGTTTGGGGATTTGAAGATTCTAAAGTTGTTTTCTCTATTCTTTACGAATTATTCAGTCATGTAACAAAAGAAGAATTCTAATGAGAAAGTGATTTTGGATTACCTATTGTGTTCTTAGTTAGTTGAAGCCAACCAAGGGAGCCCACTTGGGAGGTGGAATAGATTTAGGTAGAGTAGATTTGTTTCTTGTAATTTCCTATTTAAGATAGATTTAATGTGAAAGTTCCTATAACACTTGTGGAAAAATGTCATAGTGGATGTTTGAACTATCAACTAGTTTAGAATTCCCTTTTTTGTAGTTTCTAAATTTCTCTATTGATAATCTAAGTATGTTTACTATTCTCTATTAGTAGTATAGATTCCTTTCATGCATTTTACTTTCCTACAACATAGGTGTTAGGACTCTTAAAGGAACTTGGTGCACATATTATACTAACTCATTTCAAGTCCTACATCCCTGGGTTGACAATTCAAATGTATTTTCATAGTGGAATAGATAGTTCTCAAAATGGGTAGAGTACCCTTGTTAGAGGAAAAGTAGTGTGATTATCTTGATCTATTATGGAAACCTTCATTTTTGGCATCGTTGCAGAGGATGGTGTCAAACTAGGAACCTTCATGAGTCCTTTGTTTTTAGATTATTGTGTTAGTTAGAAACCACAAGATTGAGTGCTTGATTCACAAGTCACCAATTCAATTGCATGCATTGTAGAGGAAGACCACAAGATGAATATGGGAGATTTCTTCCATGGGATCATGTTAATCTGAACAAAGAAATAGAAGAAGAAGCTAAGTTGCCCTTCTTAGATGCAAGCCCTATTTTTCCTATAGAATCATCCTCAAGGGAAAAACGTTTGGATACAAGTGGCCTTCGACATTTTGTTGAAATTTTGGCCAATTTTCTTGACAGTACTACTCCAAATCCACTAGTTATTAACAATCCAGTGCCCAATATCCCTTTTCAACAACAACCTCATAATCAAATACCTCCAATAATGGCACAGCCTAATTTTCCATTTCCTCTCCCAAGCCTTGTAACCAAAGCTAATCTCAAAAATATACCTACAAATGCTCTTCCAAAGTTTTATGGCCTCGCAATTAAAGATCTTGATACTGTCTTGGTTGAGTTTGACATACTCTATTGTAGTTTTGACTACAACACTGATGCCCATAAGCTCAAATTATTTCTAGAAACACTAAAAGAGTTAGCTTTATGATGGTTCATAGGTTTAGGAGTCAATATAGCAAGTACTTGGGATGAAATGCAAGCTCTATTTCGGGACAAATACAAAGAGTATTGCAAAGAAAATGATTCTAGAGGAGATGATATTTTTAGAATATCATAAAAAGAGGAAGAAACATTGGAAGACTATGTTTCACATTTCTTGTATACACTTCAGAAGAACCCTTAGCATGTTTTGTCCGAGGATTTACAAAAGTTAGTCTTTTTGAGAGGTGTGAATGATAGTTGTCTAGAAGCATTAGACTTGATGGCTAGAGGGGATGTGTGTCAGTCTTCATGGGATGACCTCAAGAAAATTTATCTTAATTATTCAAGATCAACCATGAAGAAAGGATAGTAGAAGTCATTGGGTTACCAGCAATTGGGGAAATGGGCATGATGCTAGATCTTCAAGGTCACAATTTTCTTACCAATGTGACCCTCAACTAGACATCACAAAACAAGGATGTAAAAGACTTTTTCTTCCACCTCCATATCCATATCTAGCAACCCACATTATCAAATATTTAACCTGTGAACGTAGGTTTTCAAACTTACATGCTCATTATTTTAAATTGCTTAGTTGCATACAGCATAAAATGCAAGTTAATATTCTTAACTTTCTTTACAATATGTCATGTATTAGTACTAAGGAAATCCAAAAAGGAAAGCTAGATTCTATTTCCCATCATACCCTCATTAAACTTCTAGTTGAAAGATCTCTTAGGGATTCTTCCCCTATTTCATGGGCAAAATTTGTTGAATCCAAAACCTTATAGCTGCAAGTTAACCCTATTCCTCAAAACTTAGAAAATGAGGAAGAAACCATAGAGCCAATTCAAAATCTAGCTGAGAAGGAAAAGGAGCTCTCTCTTGATAAGTCTACCAAGCCTAATCTAGATGATATGTCAAGCTCTTCTTGGGGTAAAGGCAAGAGTAAGGTTAGCCCTAACCTTGAAAAGGAAGTGCAAAATCCCTTTGTTAATGTAACAAAAAGAAAGTGGTTTGTTCCTATAGTAACTGATCCTACATCTGCTCCAATCACACCTAAACCCAAACAAACCCATAAAGTGGTTGAAGCTAAAGAAGTTTTTGTACATAGAATCCCTTGCATGTGAGGTAAAATATCTCTAGCTTCTATTGAAAAATCAAATGCCCCAATTTTAAAATTTCAATCAAACTCAATAGTTGAAAATGTCCTAGATGATTCTCCTGTGCAAGTAGAGCCCCAAAATGTAGAAACACATGAAGTTGAGTCTCTCAAGGAGACACCACAAAAGAATCTAGAAATGTGTAATTCAATTCCTACTATTGTTCTAGAAAAAGCACCCAATAATGAGCAACCTATTGTGCCATCAGTCTCTAAATATTCAATTGTCTCCCTTATACCTTTTAAATCTTCTGGGTACCCCCAATATTTCCAACAAGTTGCCAGAGAACAAAAGATGAAATCTAAAACTCAAGAATGTTTTTCATCAACAATTCAATCAATATTGTTTGGTCTATACAATCATTATATTTTTCAAAAAGCCTTTTGGAAGCAAGAGAGAGACCAAATGCAAAAGGCAATATTTGACAAAGATGAAGAAATTGAATCATTAAAGGAGCAACTAGAAAAGTAGAAGCAACAAATGAATAAGGATTTGAAGCTATTTGATCAAGCTATAGCCTATAGACCACCCCCAAGTGTGTATGCTATGTGTTTGAAAGAACAGTTTATGTTGTTTCAGTTGATGATGACAATGAGAAATATTGATTGTGAATTTAAGAATGCTTGACATTTTTATAATGTGTATCAAAATTTTCCCTCATGGAAAAAGAACTTGTTGTGTGAGCTCTATTTACATAATTTCATAATTCTATAAGAAACATAGTGGAATCCCTTGCTCTACATAGGGGATGTTCACTTAAGAGCTCTAATGTTATGGATGCATAATGAAACCAATTATGATAGATGGTTTGACACTTATAGAGACCTCAAAAAATATGAGCCACTACCACTCTGGGCTAAATCTCATAAGCCTTATGACCTCTTGAGAGATTGGTTCAAACTAACTTGTAGAAGGCCAAAACCAAAAATTAGAGAGAAAGTGTTTGAAGAAAAGGAAAAAGTTTACAAAGAGTATTAGACACTTCCTAATTTTACACAGCAAAGAGCAATTGTAGGGCTTAGAAATAGGTGGAGTCGATTACCAGAATCTTTCAAGAAGGCTAAACCACATGGCCCAATTAATTTCAAGGCAACAGTGAATAGAGTGCCTAAATGCATGCAATTGGGAAGACAAATAAGGAAATAATTATGGATGCCACTAACCTTCCAACCTTGTACCCTTCTCTAGCCCTTGTATGAAAGAAATGCTACTAGGTTAGATCCATTAGTTGAAGAACACTTAGGTGAGCATTGGAGACGATCCAAGGGGTACTTCAACACCTTCAGAAGTGGGAAACAAGGGAAGACAACCGTGGGGATTTCAAAGCAATGGTAAATAAGTACAATGCTTAAGGACAAGCATTGGCATAGTGGGGGGTAGATGATGAGGCATACTAATGTCTCAAATTTGATATAGTTTTAATATAGTCTGAACTTACTCTTTGAGCCATGAGGAAAACATTTCCAAAATACTTATTTTAAATGTCTTGCAAACTTATGTTGAATGTAGTTAGAACCTATTAACCTATGGATAGTGGATATGATGTACCTTTCTTAATATTATATATCAAGTGTAGTATTTCATATAAATGTTTTAAACTATGTTTTAATATTTGAATGAGAGTATAAATGTTTTTGTATGTATTCAAATCTTGCTAATCTTTAGGAAACGTAGTAGTAGCATGAAGAGTGGTGAGCACCATATTAAAGGACTAATGAAGATTGGTCATAGCATGATAAGTGCGAGTCAGTTCTAGGTGATAAGTGGCACTTGTGAAAGGAGTTATTTCAAAAAGCCAACTTGTTACATTATCTATAGACCATTATTTTTTTAATTAATCAATGTTCTAAAAGTCATGGTTGACATCTCACCCTTTTTCTACTGATGATGTTTGCTCACAAGTTTTTATGTTATGTTTTGTAATAAGTTCCAATCCTCTATATATATGGAAAGTTAGAGTTAGTTTGGGAACTTGAAGATTCTGAAGTTGTTTTCTTTGTTCTTTACAAATTTTTCAGCCATGTAAAAAAAAAGAATTCTAATGAGAAAGTGATTTTGGATTACCTATTGTGTTCTTAGTTAGTTGATGCCAACCAAGGGGGCCCACATAGGAGGTGGAATGGAATAGATTTAGGTACAGTAGATTTTTTTCTTACAATTTCATGTTTAAGATAGATTTATTGTATTAGTCCTGCAGCATAGTTATTGTGAAAGTTCCTATAGCACTTGTGGAAAACTATCATAGTGGATGTTTGAACTGTTAACTAGTTTAGAATTCCCTTTTCTGTAATTTCTACATTTCTTTGTTGAAAATCTAAGTATGTTTACTATTATGTATCAGTAGTATAGATTCCTTTCATGCATTTTACTTTCCTACAACATAGGTGTTAAGACTCTTAAAGGAACTTGGTGCACATATTGTGCTGAACCATTTCAAGTCCTACATCCCTGGGTTGACAATTCAAATGTATTTTCATAGTGGAATAGATAGTTCTTAAAATGGATATAATACCCTTGTTAGAGGAAAAGTAGCATGATTATCTTGATCTATTATGGAAACCTACATGTCCCTAGGGGTCCTAATAACCATAAGAACATATGTTTAATATAATGGGTCCAAAGGGGTACCCTATGACCCCTTTCTACCCATTGGAACACAAAATGTATTTCCCTAGGGGCCCTAGGACCCCTAGAAACATATGTTGTGATATATTTGATTTAAATGGGTCATAGGTTATCCTATGACCCCTTTCAACCCATTTGAACACAACATGTTTGTCCTTGGGGGTCCTAGGATCCACAAGAACATATTTTTTCATGTAATGGGTTGAAAGAGGTCATTGAATATCCTTTCACCCCATTCAACTCATTAGAATGCAACATGTGTGTCCCTAGGAGTCCGAGGAACCCTATGAACATATTTTTTCATGTGATGGGTCATAATGCATCATGGCATGCCCTATGACACCTATGACCCCTTTCAACCCATTTGAACACAACATGTTTGTCCTTAGGGGTCCTAGGACCCACAAGAACATATTTTGTCATGTAATGGGTTGAAAGGGGTCATTGAATATCCTTTCACCCCATTCGACTCATTGGAACACAACATGTGTGTCCCTAGGGGTCCAAGGAACCTTATAAACATATTTTACCATGTAATGGGTCGCAACGTGTCATGGCGTGCCCTATGACCCCCTTCTACTAGTTTGAAGACAACATGTATGTCCCTAGAACATATGTTGTCATGTAATGGGTCAAAAGGGGTCATAGAGCATCCTATGGACCCTTTTTACTGATTACAAGATATTGTGTATGTCCCTAGAGGTCCTAGGACCCCTAGGGACATAGATCATGTGTTTGAATGCGTCAAAAGGGGTAATAAGGTTCCTTATGATCTCTTTTGACCCATTAAATGATAACATATGCTCGTAGAGGTCCTAGGCCCTTAGAAAAATATATCATGTATTCAAATGAGTCAAAAGGGTTCATAGAGTACCCCATGACCCCTTTCAAGACATTATATAACAACATATGTTCCTAGGGGTCCTAGAACCCCTAAGGGACATAAATTATGTGTTTGAATGTGTCGAAAGGGGTCATATGGTAACCTATGACCCCTTTTGACCCATTAAATGATAACATATGTTCCTAAGGGTCCTAAGACCCCTAAGAACATATATCATGTATTCTAATGAGTCGAAAGGGGTCATAGAGTGCCTTATGACTCCTTTTGACACATTTCATTACAACATATGTCTTTAGGGGTCCTAGGACCCCTAGGGGCCTATTTTATTTATTTGAATCAATTGAAAGGGGTCATATGATAATCTATGACCTTTTTTGACACATTTCATGACAATAGATGTCCCTAGGGGTCCTAGGACCCCTAGGGACCTATTTCATTTACTTGAATGGGTCGAAAGGAGTCATAGGATAACCTTATGACCCCTTTTGATGTATTTCATTACAACATATGTCCCTAGGTGTCCTAGGTCCTCTAGAATCCTATTTCATTTGTTCAAATGGAGCAAAAGGGGTCATAAGGTAACCTATAACCACTTTCAACCTTGGGACCTTAATAATTTGTTTGAATGGGTTGAAAGGGATGATAAGACAACTTATGATTCCATTTTAACACATTTCATAACAAGAAATGTCCCTAGGGGTACTAGGACACCTATGGACCTATTTTATATATTCAAATGGGTTGAAAGGGGTCATAAGATAGCCTATGACCCCTTTTGACACATTTCATGATAACATATAACAAGACATATTATAATTTTTCATGTGAGTCGAAAGGGGTCATAGGATAACTTATGACCCCTTTTGACACATTCCATGACAACATATGTCTGTAGGTGTCCTAAGACCCCTAGGCACCTATTTAATTTGTTTGAATGGTTTGAAAGGGCTCATAGAATAACTTATGATCCATTCCAACATATTTCATTATAGCATATGTCCCTAGGGGTCTTAGGACAAATGTCATGTGTTCAAATAGTTTAAAGGCGTCATAGAGCACCCTATGACCCATTTTGACCCATTACATGACAATATATGTTCCTAGGGCCACTAGGACCCATGAGGATATTTATCGAGTGTCTGAATGGATCAAAAAGGGTCATAGGATACCTTGTGACCCCTTTCAACCCATTATATGGCAACATATGTTCCACTAGTAGAATGTACCTCTATTTTTGACAAAAAATTGTCAAATTTTCTACCCAAATTGGTTGAATGATAGACAAATAGCCTCATCAATATTTTTCCCATCAAAATTTTGATGAATCCTTGTTTAGGTTTGACTTTCCATGCAAGTCTTGGTCAAAATTGGTATCTATATTTGGCCATTGTGGTCATCAAGAATTTCACCATTGTTGGTCGAAAAGATTGGCTCATCCAACTAGGATGCCAAACCCACGATAGTATCTTGGTTGGTCATTTGGTCAAAATTCTAACAAAGGCTAGTTGAAAGGTTGACCAACCTTGGTTAAATTTTAGAAATGGCATTTACATTTTTTCATGTGTTTGTCAAAACTTCAACCAATGTTGGTCGAAAAGCCTAGCCCATCCAACTAGGATGTCAAACTCGTGATGATGCCCTTGTTAGTGAGTTGGTCAAAAGTTCTTGGTTAGGTTTTGACCAAGTTTAGTCAAAATTTTAACAAATATAGATGGTGTAAAAAAATAAAACTTGAAGATAAATATCTAGACTAATCACTAATGACATCTTGGTCGGTGATTAGTATGGATATTTACCTTTAGGTGTTATTTTGCATTCTAAATATCCAATCCATGAGAAGCCAGTCCATGTATAACTATGGAATAACCTAGGGCTAGAGAGAATGTAAACTATCTTAGGGTGATGGAGGACCACCAATGTGAGGCACTTTAGTAGCAACATCATATGTTCAACAACAAGCCTCAACTTCCATTGCTAGTGGGATTCACTTGAATAATTACATGGGCGCACCTTAGTTAAGTTTAAGGGAAGTGATTGAAACATATGCACAAGAACATGACTTCTAATTTTTTGCTAAAGTGGGATGCACACATGATGGTCTTCAAGTTTATGGCTTTGGAATTGTCGATATCTATCTAGACTCCACAAAATAATAAGTTTTTGTACAATATGGAGAGAGATGAGTGATTGCGTCATTAGAGTAGCTAGTTGAGATGCATTGTAATCAAACTAGAGGAAATCATTGATAAACCAGCCATATAATGATGAGAAAACTTGAAAACTTGAATGCTGAAATGTTGAAATGAAAGCTATTGAGGATCAAACACCTATGCCAGAGTTGCAACAATATAGTGCAAAGTTGATTTTAGATATGGTAGAGGTAGATATTCATAATTTTGATCAAAATTTAAGGAATGAGAGAGAGATTCTATGGCAATATACCAAAAAGAGAAGGAGTGGCTTTCAGAAAGAGACTATGCAATAGAAATAATAGTTAGCCAACATAGAGGATATTATGGGAGCACTAAATAGAATCTAGGAAAGTGTTGTGGTAGGTAATATGACATTGGAATCACTTGCAAGTGTCTTAAGGTATGACTATGGAAAAACTTGGGGCTAGAGAGAATATAAGATATCTTAGGGTGATATAGCAATGTTGATTTGAGCCACTTCAGTAGGAACAAGAAACAACAACATATGATCAATAACAAGCCTCAACTTCCATAGGCTATGGGATTGACCAGAATAATTCCATGCCCACACACCTCACTTGAGTTTGAAGGAAGTGATTGCAACATATGCACAAGAACATAACATCCAATTTTTCCCTAAAGTGGGATGCACACATGACGGTCTTTAGGTTTATGGCTTTGGAATTGTCAGTGTCTATCTAGATTCTATAAAATAACAAATTCTTACACAATTTGGAGATATATGGGTGATTGTATCATTGGTGTAGCTACTTGAGATGCATTGTAGTCAAACCAGAGGAAATCATTGATAAAAAAAATAATGAATAGAAAACTTGAATGCTAAAATGAAAGTTATCAAGGATCAAACACCTATGCTAGAGTTACAACACAATGTGAAGTTGACTTTAGATATGATAGAGGTAGATATTCAAAAGTTTGATTAGAATTTAAGGCATGAGAGAGAGATTCTATGGAAATATACCAGAAGGAGAAGGAGCGACTTCAAAAAGAGACTGCATGGTAGAAACAACATCTAGACAACATAGAGGATATTATGGGAGCACTGGATAGAGTCTAGGAAAGTGTTACAATAGGTACTATGAAATTGAAATCACTTGCAAGAGTCTTTGAAAATTTATAGTCCAAATATTAGGAGGACTACAAGTTGTGCAATTTGTCATGTATTACTTCTACATTTTCTTTGCCACTGCTTATAAGAGTGTTTTAAGGTTGGGAACCACTTCAACATCATTTGCATGGTTTAGAGGTAATGTCAATATGGCAGAGGCTAGTACAAGGGAATGAGCCTCATGATTATTGCATTTACAAAAAATTAGAACTTGCTTCTTCAACTCCTTAGACTCAACTCTTCACTAAATTTATTCTTCTAGTAGTGAGAATAGGTTCCATGAATCCCTGGGAGCCAAGGGACCTTAAACCTATGCTATATTTTCTAGAGACATGGGAGAATTTACTATCGGTTGCAGTACTTCATAACATTTTGGATCATATCATGATGCTCAAATTAAAAATAATAGTAGATACTTGGGATCCTTATATGAAGATTGTACCAATACATGCATGGTTAGATCCTTGGCTTCCATTTTTTGGCTAGTGTATGGAGCCTTTATATCCAACCATTTGTTATTAGTTGGGGAATGTGCTTCATACCTGGCATGCAAATGATGCATCTACATATATGTAATTTTATCACCTTGGAAAACTCTATTTTATCCTACTTGCTAGGAATAGCTTATTGTTCATTTTATTATACCTAATTCGATGACAGTTCTACAAGAATTTGTAATCAACCTAGCTACTCAGCAACTAGACCAATTTAACTAGATTATGGCTTGGGAATTTACTATTCCCATTTATCATATGGTTGCAATGTTTGAGGAAACATTTTTTTCCAAAGTGGCCTCTTAGACTATTCATTCATTACTTACTCATTTAGTAATTTGAAGGTTAATATAATGTGACAATTTTGGTTTTTAGTACAACTCAGACTATACCTTGTGTTTTGATTGTAGAACTGTGCTTCTTCCTCTAGATCTCATGGGCATGATTCTCTAATAGCCTTTAGATAGTTGATACCATATTCCTCTATTGATTATGTATTCATTTTTCCATTGTTCTTAATCTTTATCTGATCAGTAATCTGTAGGTTTGCCAATGAATCCATTAGTTTTTCTTTCCACCTTGATTACACACAAATCATTTGCACACAAAAATAATTCCACTCTAGCATAGATTTATATTGTTCATGGAGTATTCAAGATCAAATGAGACTATAGTGAATCTTTCAAGAGCTTGTAGCAACAACCTTTCAATCAATTCTCCTTCTATTTAATTGAGATTTATCACATGTTGCGAGGGTACTTTGTGAGAAATGTGTCAATCATCATGTCATTGAATTTTTTAAATATCGTGATACTTTATGATCCTTTATTTTTGTATGTGTTTGAAGTTCAAAATGTATCATTGAATTTTGCCTTGTATGCTGATTGAGTTTTTGTAACTTATGTGGAAAGGAAAAGCAAACCTTCAAGTAGGTAAGGCTTTAAGTAGCAAGCAGAGCAACTGGGTAAAGGTGGTAATCTCAGATTTTGTCTAAAAATGAAAACTAAACAAATAAAATAGCCAAGTGGACATGAAAAACTATACATTTTATTTTTATAATGTTCATTTCCATGGAATTGGATTTAGAATGAGAATTTTTCCAATTCAACATGTTTAAATGAAAGATTAAATTCTAGTATTTAGAGTAAATGGGAATCCAAAATTCAAATTAATGTAAATTCCATTTTGATTTAGTGCATTAAAATTGTAGCTTACAACTTTTTCAAAGTTAAAAATGTCAATTCTTATTCAATTCTAGCAACCCACTGAGCTCTTAGAGAATGTGTAGAGAATGGTTTTTTAAAGAATCTCTATAGAACATCAAAACATTGATTTATATATTTCACAACTATCTTATATTAATTACTAGTATAGTAATCCATTCAAAATTAAAATTCTAATTAATATTTTGTGTTATTTATGAGGAAAATTGAAAATTTAATACTTAGGAAATCAAATTGATGAGTTCTCAAATTAAGATCATGTCACAATTTTAAAGAGGAATGTAATCTCATGAATTGTAGTGATTGTCATATATTAAAAAAAGGATTTTTTGAAAAAGGTTTGAAAATTCTCAAGGAAATTTATGTGACATTTATAAAGCTAGATTTACCGACCTTTGACAATGCCCTCCATACAAATAATAAAATGGTAAGCCTTAGAAAGAGGTATGAACACCCATAAAACATGTTGAAGGTGGAACTTTTTGTCAAGTATCACCTTTGCATATATTGTTTTAGATGTGTATCTAAAATGTAGAAGCACAAATAAGGTGCACGGTGTTGGTTTAATTCCTCAAAGAGATATTGTCCCATGGAATTGAATGGTCATAAGCTTTCTATGAAATACATGTAAAAGAATGAAAATTTTAAACAAAAGCAATTGAAATTTATAAAGCCAAACATTCTACCTATGTCCTCCCTACTCGTGTCAAAATGAGAGCTTTGGAATAGGGTGTGGAAATTCATCCAAGTGAAATGGAGGGATATTTATGTGACAAAAATATTTTGGAAATCTTGTGGTACAAAATCATGCAAAATGTGGAATCGTAGACAAAGGACCTAAATTTTTTGATAGAATTTTGCAATCAGATGTCTTGTCAAGCAATGATATGATTGTAAAATGAGTAAAGATAAATTTCACAAAGAATATTTGATGTCCACATTTTTTCTAAACACCATCAAAATAGCTACTAAACAAATCTACCCAAATATAAACTCTATCAAATTACATTGGTGTTGGCAACATGCTTATGATTTGCTAATCAAATTAGTTTAGTATAGCATAACTATGAATAGAGTATTTCATTCACCCTTCAAATACAATTTTATATTTGTACTTAAATTTTTTATAGTCAAATTTAGATAAAATAACTCAAGCATCATCACTAAGAACAAATTAATTGTTCAAGATTAAACATAGAGTACCCCTATATGCAACCCTTGTTAATGTGTCCATATACTAATTTATTTGTATATGAAATAGAATATAATTTTAATGTTATTTTTTTTAGAAGAAAATGGATTTTTAAAAAAGTAAAATAGACTAATAAGATCTCAAATAGTTCATAAACTGTACATATTTGTTGCATTCAAGAAGAGAATAATTACACAAAATGAAGCCAAATCATGCTAGAAAAGTTGAGTATTGGCCCTTCCAGTTTGTTATTTGATAGTTTCCTAACAATGACACATTCAAGATGCACTTATGAGAAAAGACCTACAAAGAATAAAATTGATTAAATAATGAATGTATGTTAGTTTGAGCTTCACTTGGTTTTGAGAATACTTTAATAATCTCCACTTAACAAGGCCAACCATGTGAAGGTGGATATCATCTAGCCTCACTCCCCTCCCCCTAACATCAATCTAAATTCACCATCAACATTTAATTGCATACTTCATTCGTTCATTCATTCATTCATTCACCCATTTATGAACTATAACATTTAATCAATACAATCACATAACATTTATTAATATGATATAAAATTCATCAATACTAAACACTAGTCAAGAATTCATTAACACATAACAATATTCATTAACATGACATAAAATTCAATTAATATGCAACATTCATAGATAATTACTTAAAACAATGTTCTTTCATTATCCAACAAAGTTTATCAAACAAGGTTTATCAAAGAGCATTTTAAAAAAAATATTTCTTTTTTTGTTCTTCTTAGATTTATTAAGGAAAAGGTTGATAAGAGCATCAATATCTTCCTCATTCTCCTCCTCTTATATCTTTAATGTCAAACTATGATGCTTCCTCCTACTTTGAGGAGCACAAGGCTACTGCACTAGAGGGGGGTTTGCTACAATAACAAGTAAATGGGTTAAATTCACATACTTTTTTTTGTATTGTTACAAATATTTCATTAACCAATAGAACATAACATGTATTTTTCTTTACCTAACAATGCGACATCATGTATAGTAACATTTTGGTCAGCTATCAATGTTGGACACTTGGAACATGCTCCACTCATTCACCATGATGTTCAACATGCTCTAAAATATTCAAAAAAATGTTACATGACCAATTATAATTGAATATGTTTAATTATATTAATAATTACATAATTTATTTCCAATAAAAAATTAATAGCTCCACCACTATGATACATATCATGGCCTTGATCATGTGCAATTATTATCATTGTTTCAATTTACTTTTCATTTGACCAATTTACTAGTGCCTCATCTGGTGCACTAGATTCTTTGGTATGGAATTCTTGGCATAGGCGTACAGTCACAACTTTATAGCCTTCCTTCAAGGAATTTTTTTCTTCATCCATGGGCTCTACATTGAATTCTATTCCCTACATTTTTTTCTTATTATCATTAGTTTTACATGTATGATTTGATTAAATAAAATTATTTGCAACCTTATATGAAAAAAATTGATATGAAAAACCATTGCTTCTACTCAAAAGTTGAGAGTGAAGTTTTATATAGCCTCTAGAGCAAATTTTGTGTTGTTTAGCCTTTTGTGCTCTCACTTCTATAGCTTTTGATGTGTGCTACTGTATATGAGAAATTTTAAACATGTTAGATTATATATTTACAAAGATTACTAATTAGTGCATGATTACAGTCTACTTAATACTATCATGACATGCCTTCTTTTTCCCTCTGTTGGTTCAATTCCTTTACCCTATATCCTTTTCTCTTTTGCATCTTCCATTATTTCATTCCACTCCATCAATGGAATCATAAGAGGATGCTCATACTTTGGGTTAAACTTTAGAGCCCTTCTATATTGGTCCCTCAAAATCTTTATATGTTTGGATGCTCTTTTAAGAAGTAGGGCACTGTCAAAAATGTTATTTTCCAAAGAGGTCCTCTAAAGATTTAATGAGTGATTTTTTAATTTGGAACCCTATTCATTACACCTTTTTCAAAAAAAACAAAATTGTTAGATGCATAACTTTAATATAGTACAATAAATAGAAGAAAAGAAAAATAATGTACCAATGATATGAAGCTACATACCTTCTACGTATGGTGGGCCCAAATAGCTTCAATGCCATTTCAAAAAGAGTATCATAAAATACATCATTTCCTACAAAAACATCATGAGATTATCAGTCCAAAATGAGTTATGTATAAGTAAACTACAATTACAACATAAATAATAATAATTTTAAAGCACTTGGAAGCTTTTGTACTTTTAATAGAAACATAATTTTCTTGTTCAAAAATCACCCCACAAATGAATCAATACTAGTAACACGAGATGATCTAGGAAATGGTTTAGCTTCAATAGTACTGGTCTCTATTCTTGTATCAGTTGTAGGTGTGTATATTAGTGCACAAAATAGGTCCATAGGTATAAAATGAACCCAGGAAAAAGAATCAATTCATGATTAGCACATAAAAAAATATAGAAAAAAATAGGTTTTACTAGTTGTAGTTGGTACAAATGAAGATTTCTACAAGCTCCTTGTTGTTGACAATGCAGTCAACAATATTAGAGAGGTGATCAAAGGAGGTGTCTACACTTTATCATGAGCTACAGAATACATCATTAGCAAAGATGTTTGTAATAGATAAAGATCAAATGGGGTACTAGAAGCATCCCAAACATAAGTTGAGTCAATAATACATGTAAAGGTTAAAGGTTTGAGGATTATTTACATGAAGGTTGTGCGCTACAACCCTCACCATGTTGACCATGTTTTATAGGTGTCAAAAATTCCTATAAGAAGAACACATCATATTTTAGATCATAATTAATAAAGATAGTATAAAATATAAACATCTATTAAACTTTTATTATTGCTTAAGATTAATTACTAATTACCTTCATACAATTGACTCTACATATCAATTCATCTTTGAGTGCCTCTCTCCTTAGTTTTGTTTTATTCCATGACAGTGGTAAGAATTTTTTTACTATATTTATTTATCATCTAAGTAGCCATGAAGTCGGGGTCAACATTACATGTGATGTCATCTAAAAATGCCCTCTCAATTTTAGATCACATTTGATCTACTACCATTTCTTATGTTCCATATTAATAAGTATCAAGTTGTGACATCAACATCAGTAAAATTCTATCAAAATAACTCCAAAGTCACAAATAAAAGAACATAATAATATGACATTTGTTTCTATATAATTTGACAATTACACTAATTAAGGTTTACCTTTGATGAAGAAGGTGTGTGAGGAACATCCCCACCTATGCATTGTGGTGGATCCATGTCACTCTATGAAAAATATTAGTAATTCTTAGCAATCAGAAACAAAATGAAAGTAATAGACTTACCAAAAAAAATATTAATAAAATAGTAGATTGTATACTAGAGCCATTATTAGTTGGAGGCAATTGGTTTCAATTTTATACTTATGAGTCCCATGATAGTGATTTTTTTTGTATCTACATGATTTAAATTGTAATCTATCAAAATCTCTTCCCTTGCACTTATTTTTTATTGTACATAAAAAAATGTGATATCCCTTACATACCTCAAATATACAATTTGACCACTTATTAGTTGACATAGGTCAATAACTATTTATAAAACTTACAATATTCCATGTTTCTTTTGGCCTTCCATAAATATACATAGCAAGCCTTTTACTTTGATCATTTTCTTTGCACTGTATATAATTTTCTGAAAATGCATGCCTATGTATATTTTTTTAATATTGCATAATCTGCATCCAATTATTGTAATGGTAATAAGGTCCTACATACTCCATCAATTCACCAAATTTATTATAATTGACCTTTTATTCTATCTATGGAAAATAAGACCAAACCATGTAATGAAGATGGAGTTATGTGGTATATCCTTTCATTAACAGAAAAATTAGTGTTAACTAGAGGTAGTTCCTTAGGTACCCATTTTTTTTGAAGATGTGTGTACCATAAAGGAACCTTCATGTCACCTTTTGTCTCATTATCATAAGAATATGATCCCTCACCCCCCTCAAAAAGAGAAATTTGTATTCATTTACTAAATTTTCTTCTAATATTTTGACCTCTAGTTGATGTCCCTATTTTAGATCTACTAGATGTCTCACTTTTGTCTTCTATTCCCACATTTTTTGCACTTGAGGAAGACATATCAAACAAAATACCTATTTGGAAATACCTAAAATCTATCAAATGAGATGCATAGTAGTACTAAAGTATATGTGGATGGTAAATAGTCGACACACAATAATAAATTGTATCTATATGGTTTATTTATGTAAACATGTCAATGTACCTATGCATGATCCTAGTCAAAGGTGTTAAATTTTCTTCATATGTAAATCATTTATCTTAAGTTAGCCAAAAATTACATGATATGTATGCTACAAATTACATAGAAGACAAAAAACCATGTGATGCATTCATTGAAATAATTTTATATTTTTTAATTCCTTGCCTTTACTTTGTGAGTGGTACCTATGAAAAATAATTGTATATACTCCATGACATTAGAGTTCAACAAATAATAACTTAATTATAAAAACATACAAGTCAAACAAACTTCTATGAATAAATCAATACCTCATGTGTGACATTGGTCATACCTTGACAGACATTTCATTAATCATCATCTTCATTCATGTCATCATCATACTTGTCCCCTTCATCATCATCGTCATCATCACAACCAACACCACCACCATCTTCATCATCTTCATCACCATTATTATGACCATCGTCACCTTGATCATCACCATCTTCATCACAATGATCATGATCAGCATCATCAACACCATCATCGTTAGCATCACCAAAATCATCGTCATCTTCTTCTTCTGCATCATTGTGTAATAGTTATTCATGGTCATCATATACTTCATCTTCTAATTCTTCAATATCTTCTTCTTCCATCACATTACTTTATCGGCCTCCTCTTGGATCATATCTAACAAAAAAAGACCAACCTAGTTTATGTGGAATACCAAAGTAAAACACTTGCTCACATTGGCTTGGAATAACATAGGGCTCATATCTAACTACCTCAAATGATCTTGCATTAATCATTATAAATCTACTATCATATTTAATAACATTCCTTTTAGGATCATTTTGATCAAGCTATAGGTAGTATCATTTTATGACAAATAGAACTAATTTGAATGAGTTAAATTCACACTCAAGTATATCAGCCAACATTTCATAGTATTTATTTTCAGATTGTCAAGGATGTATATCATTTATAGATGAAATATTAGTGACCTCAAAGACTACACTTATCACATAATCACAAGTTTTCTTTGTTTCATAGAACTTTTTTATGCAAAAATTGTGGCCATGGTAGTACATAGCTTTGTGGTGTTTGATCTGCAATAATTCAAACATATCAAGATTATTTACATCAATCTATGAGTTGATATTAAACTTATGGGTCATGATTAGTAATTGTTATACATACCTTTCTACCTCTTAAACCATATATTAGATCAAGTACCATTGGCATAACATTGGGATCTCCATTACAATGAGCTTCTTTAATCAATGATACAACACCATCCCATGTTAATGAGCGACCATTTTCTTGAGATTGTTGAATCCATACCATCATCCAATCAAGATTATTTGCAATATACAAATGTAGTGCATCCTACTCACAACCAATTGTAGAGAAAAAAAAAAACCTCTTAGAAACAACTTATATTGAAGATTATAAGAATTAATAAACTACAATAACATCTTATAATTACCTCTTACTTTCCTCAATCTACCTTTCCCCATCAAGTACTCCCCTCAAATTTGTTAATAGAGTTGGGATCCCAAAAGAAATCAACATAGATATTTATTGCAAACTTGGGAAGATATTCACTAATGTACACCATGGTTTGGTATATGATGTATCCCTCCACCATAGAACCCTTAGGATGTTCTCTTTGTCAAACTAAGCCCTTCATAAATTTTAACTACCTTTCAACCATCCACATTGACCTAGTTTGTATAGGACCATACAAATGAATCTCCTCAACTTGATGTATGTGGTATATTCTTTAGCATTGAAAAAATATGAAGATAGACACTATTTCATTTCACAGATAAGTTGGGGAATTTTTCTCTTCCAATATTTAATTTTTTTTTCAATTTTTTTTTATGATAACCACCTAAAAGAGATTCAACATGCAAGAATATATAAATGATATTTTAGAAAAAAAAAATCAATAAATTTCATAAAAATTAAAATAGGTTGTAAATATAATATATCTACAACAAATCTAAGAAATAATACTTCTAACCTCATGTATTTTCCAAAATCATATATAACTTGTTTAACATTGTTGTCAAACTAGTGTGATAGGGATAGACATAGGATGTACTACAATAATTAAAAAATAAGCTTTTCAATATATTATAAAATAATACAATTAAACATATATGTAATTTTACAAATATATTGTAAATAGAGAATATGACTTACCTTGATGAAGGTATGCCAATCATGTGTTTTCAATCCTAGCCCAAAATCACCTCTCTTTGATACAAGATTTCTTATATTTGCAGCAAATCTTGTGAAAAATTTTGTTTTCTTTAATGACTTCTTTTAATGCATCACTTTGCTACTCCAATAAGAAACAAGGAAGAGCACTCATATTTATGTGGTCTCCATTGTCATTTGATTCAATGAAAATTTTTAGTGCATGATTAGATTCATGAATGTCATTATAAATTTTTGCATTTTTTTTGTCATCAAACACATGCTTTCCTAAATTTCTTGAATGACAAAATTTCACCTTTGGATCACAAATTGGACATGTGTATTTTCCCTTTGTCTGAAGATCTAAAATACCATGTACAATTATCATGTGCAAATTAAACATACAACAATAATGTGTAAGTCTTATAACATAACAAAAATATGTGACCTTAACAAGATAACATACCACAAAAATGAGTTAGCCTAGAGGCATCATGTATTGTCCAAACAATAATTGCATGGAATTGAAATTTTCTTTGTCCTATTAGTCTAGAGATGTCATACATAGTAATATCATTCCATAATTTTAAAACCTCATCAATAAGGGGCTTAATATACATGTTCATATCTTTAACTTGGCACTTACCTAGTTGAATGAACATAATCATTACATAATTGTTATGACCATTTTGATGCAATGCTTATAAATTAATTTAGATAAATATTAAATGGAAAAATAGCACAATCAAATTGACAACATTATGTGTTCCCTTTTTATGGATATCCAAGGAAGAATGTTATTGTTAATAACAAAAATAGGCCACACTGAGTAAACAGATCTCATATCTCCAAATGGATTGACATTGTCTACTGCCAATGAAAGCTTTAGATTACAAGGTTCTTCTTTAAATACTGACCATATATCTTCTATGTCATTAAATGTAGAACCATACAGAAGCATTCACATAATGACATCTTGACTTCTATTGCATTCATGGTAATCCATAAATTATGTCAAGCTAGTGCACCTAAATAATCATTCAAGACATGAAATAATGGGAATGTATTGAAGAACCTTGTAAAGAATCATTTTTATTATTTGATCTAACCAATACCTATGAATATGACAATCAGGGTATTCTCTGGCAAATTTATGTTTTTTACAATATAAAATGTGATTATTGGGACATGCATGTATTATCTGATACTTCATTTCAATTTGATTCATAATAGTAGATAATTTTTGATATGAATGAGGCAAAATATTTGTTGGTGGTAAAAATAAATGACCTATCAACCTAAAACAAAAAATATTACTTATTAATATAACTAATAGTAATGGTATGCTAACATTGAAGATGAAAAAAATGATACACCTTAGCATACATGACATTCCTACATTGGATAAACTATTCATAACCTTCAAGTTCACTAACACCATGTTGGAAATATAAGAGGAGAAATTTAGAGGGGAGGGGTGAATCAATTACTACAAAACTAAATCCTAGAGCCCTTGGATGTCAATACAAATCAATACTCTGATTAAACTGTATTTTGTTGTAACAAGGTAAACACACATGCACTTAGTTTACTCTAGCAAATACTGTAACTCAGCAATAACTGAATAACAACAATAACTCAACAAATGCAAACCATAAGATGTTTACTATGATTAGCCTTAAGATTAGCGTAGTTGCAAACACATAAAAGAAATAGCATGAACACAAGTGACACCAAGATTTAGTATGGAAACCCAATTTGGGAAAAACCACCAATTGCAACTAGTTACAAATTTTCACTCTTCTAAAGTGAGCCTTGTTAGGAGCCAACCTTGTTAAAGGTTAAAAAACACACTATTAGGTGTGACCCTATTAGAGGATTTAATCACCCTATTAGGAGTGACTTTGTTAGAGGTCTTTAGATACTTCAAATAGAAATGCCACCTTGTTAAAAGATTTACAAATAGTTGTTAAGCCAACTTGGTTAAGAGATTTAGATCACTACTACAATGGTTAGAGAGTAACAATAAGATGACCTAATTTTTTATGCAATTGAATTGATGATTATAGATCTCATTTCTAACTTGTATACTTGATCCTTCTTGATCGAATGTATCTTTGCAGCTCAACAAGGATATTATGTTTATCCTTCTAATTTACTTCCTCTAAGTATCATCAAATCTTCTATTCCTTTCATACACATTCAATCCTCAACTTGACCTTATATTTATATCTTACACATTGGCAAGTCGGCTTGAATACAACTTAGAATACTTAATATTTATCTCCTCAATTAGCTAGAAGCAACAACTAAATCAATTGAACTTAATCTGCCAAAACAATAAAATCCTTCATTAGCCAACCATTCTCAGTAGACACTAACTCATAAATGATTTTTCTATGTTAACCGAGTGAACTCAGTTAACACTAAATATTCACAAAGTTCCTTTGGTAACCAAGTGAGCTAGTTAACACTCAACTTCTATAAAATTTCTTTTAACGATTGAGTGAACTAGGTAGACACTATCTTCTAAACTAGTCAATCTCTGGAATGCTTGATAGACACAAAAAATTGTCTTCATCACTCGAGTGAGCTTGACATACACTAACTAGCAATGATGACATTTGTGTAACATCAAAGACAATACACAATTAGTCAATTGTTTCCAATAATCTTCCTCTTTGACATTGATGGCAATACAACATGTCACAATATAATAAAATTTTAGAGAAAGAATAAAGTAAGGAACATATCCTTAGTTTCATTCTAATTCTCATCCATGAGAACTCCCTCTATTAGTGTGAAATCCCTTTGCCATTAGTTTCTCCCTCTGTTAACAAAACTTTGCCTTCAACATCTTCTTTTGATAGAAAACTCTCCCTCTTTGATATTAGACCAAGTTCTTCCTCTTTAACATTGCCAAACAAAATTTATTTTGATATGAGAGCCAAAATATCCCTCTTTGACATCTCATGCCAAAGACAATACTCAGTGAATATCAATAAAACTCATTTACTAATTCATTTGCAATATGCCTTTTAAATATTGCATCAACTAATTTATCTTCAGCATGCTCTAGTTGATGCATAACTAAACTTAATTTAGTGAGCTTCATATGGGGGAATGACCCCTAACTTACCTCTTAGATACAAAAATGCATCCTTAGGTAATGACTTAGTGACTATATCTTCAATTCACTCTTTAGTATTCACATATTCCAATCTTACCTCCTTATCTTGTACCAATTCTCTCAAAAATAGATATTTTATAGAAATGTGCTTGGTTTTAGTATGCATCATAGGATTCTTGGATATATTAATTGCGCTAATGTTATCACAAAATATAACCACTAGATCCTTGATCTCTATCTTCATATCTACCAATAGTTGCTTAAACCAAACAATATTAGAATAATTAACTACTGTCACATTTTCTACCTCTACTATGGACTAAGAAATACAATTCTACTTCTTGCTTGTCCAAGATACTAAGTTTTTGCAAAACGAAGTTTTACCTGCAAATTTGTTGCATTCTTGTTGTTGTTCACATTTTCCTTGTTTGATGGAGCAAGGTTAATGTAAAGGAGTTAAATAAAGTAGTTAGCTCTTTTTTTATAGATTGTAGTTTTTTTTCATCAATTTGTATACATATTTATTCCAATTTGTAAAGTGTTGTCAGCTTTGCTATGTAATTGGATAGTTTTGTCCAAATGCAGCATAACTCTTGTTTCCATGGTTGAAAATTCATGAAACCTTATGGAACAAGAGTAGACTCACCATTATTTAAGATGAAAAAGGTTGGAGTCATCGAAACTAAGTTTGTGAATTTTTTTGGCAAGCCCTATATAGGTTTAGCATGAATTTGGCTAGAAAGTATTGAAAAAAAAGTGCCTAGCAAATGTGTAAGGAGCAATATATTTAAAAATTTTCTTATGCAGGTGAAAGAGAAATGTCAAAGGGTTATTACACGGAAAATGGAATATTTTACCAATTCATTGAAGCATATTTTGAAACCATTTAAATCATACATCCAAGAAAGACCTTTAAACCCTAAATTTTTGGGTTCTTGCATATAGACAATGTTGGAAAATGAAACCTCCAAAATCCTATGAATCACCCAAATGGTTATCTTGAATGCAATATATATTTGTAGTGTGTTTAGAAAGTTTTTAATAAATTGGTCAAAAACCCTATTTGGAGGACTAATTCCAAAGGCTACTAGGAGTAATCAACTAATTAATGAAATTAGGTAGGAAAGAGAGTTTGAACTTGTTTTGATTGCTTACCATTGATCAAAACCAATTAGGAGAGACATTTCCTAACCTCCTCTTCGACCCTACAAATCCAAGAGTAATTTCAAGCAAAACAACGCCTAGAAACCATGATGTAGGAGCATGAACACATGCACAGGTTCTTATGGAAGATAAAAGGTGGATCAGAGCCAAGGAATACTATGAACCAATAAATTGGCATGTGTTGAAGCCAATCAAGGCCTTAGGAAGCATTGAAAATGGTAAAGATGTAATGAGTCCTAAATGGCTTGTTAGGGAATTTAGGATCTCTAATAATGAATTAAGGGTATAAAGGACATACAAACTCAAATAAAGTCTTTAGCAGTCCTAGGAGGATTTAAGGTTTGTTAATTTTTCCTAGAGGATCTAATAGGAAAGTTGGCAAAGTTAAGTCATTTTTTTAAACAATAAATTGTAAGTTGGAAAATTCAAATCTTTGAATTCCAATGGTTAGTTCACTTTTGGAGGGAAAGTAGTTTTAGGGAGTTGTATGCATAACTAAGCTTGGAAATAGATTCCAATTAGTTGGAGTAGTTGTTAGGAAGGTTTTTTAGATCCTCTATAGGCATTTTATGATAGACAACATTGTGGAACATTCATTTTGTACAAACTATGCATGAAAGATCAATAGAAACTCCATTTTGTTGATGAAATGTTGTTGTTTTCTATTTAGCTTTGTGATAAAAAGTTGTTTTACCATTAGAGGCTATTGTATTTTTATAAAGATACATTGTAAATTTTTTGAAGTCACTTGTTGATCTCTGATATTGTAAATCAGTGCAGACAACATTAGGAATAATGCTCCTTTTTGCTAGTCTTGACAAAAGTGAATGGTTGGATGATCATTCCATGAATAAATTTATCGATTCTCATGGAATGAATCATCCCTAGCTTTTACAATAATGTTATAACCCTGAGATGTGTAGATGAGAGTTTTTTTTATGGTGATGACCCAAGAAGGAAGTGTGAAAGGTGAATGGAAATATAGGTACATAGTAGCAGTAGAAGTCCTAGCCATTAGAGGTTGTGGTTTAATGATTGAAAGTGATTGAGAATGTTGAGGACAAGTTGAAACCACATTTGTTTGATCCTAGGAGTGTGAGGACAACATTGAATTAGAAAGCCCTAGTTTTGGAGGGTTTGGGGAAGCAATTTGGGGTTTTTGGTACTTTAGACACTTTGAGTCTAATTCCTCTAGAAAATATGACATTCATGACCTAAGAAGAGACTATCTAAAGTGGGGAGAATGGTTAATGAAAATAACTCATAGTCCCTTTGTTAAATTGCTCACTTTTTAGGCATTTTAGAGACACAATATATTGACAGTAAGGTTTGGTCCAATGGAACCCTAGATAACATTTTTATATTTTGAAGAATGGCCAAATGGGTATCTAAAATCCCATAGATTTATGTTTTAGCTTTGAAAAATTTAGGAAGAAATCAAGGATCTTTATTATTGGAGGCCTAATAAGGACAACTAGGCCTAGAAGGCAATTTAAAGAGCTTAGAAGGGTTGGAGAGGTTGGAACAATATGAAACCCTAAGAATCCTTAAATCCAAGATATTACCATCGAAAGATATCAACGCTGGCACTTCCAACCTTGCTGAGGAGTTACTATTAGGTTTTTAGGACATTGGAGTACTTAAGGCTTTGGGAAAAATTAGTTAACTTTCACAAATTTATGAACTTGTAGTTGCACCATCCATACACCACTCTTACCTCTACATCAAGTGGTATTATAAAACTAGTAAGAATCCTTTGGAAGTTGGGAAAGTGATCTTAAGAACTTTGATAGTTTGGATCCTTTGTTAGCCCTTAGAGTTCAAGTATCCTTTGAGGAGAAGCACTTGAGTTTAACCATCTTGTTAAGGAGGCTAGGAACCATGTCTAAAGGAGAAGGAGATTTTCCCACAAGGATGAAAAATGTGGAGCTAGAAAGGATAGTTAAAGAATAGTTGGCTGATAACAAGAAGTTGAAGGTAACATTAGAACAAAGAGAGAAGGAGAGCCATGAGAAGGATAAGACCCTAGAGAATATGATCAAAAGACTTGGCATTAGGAAAAAGTGATAAAGGTAGAAGAGAAGACGAGGAAGTAGAAGTTGAAGGAGAAGAGGAAGAAGCGCCCCAAGAGGAGGAACAATTAGATCCTAAAGACATAAGGATGGCTAAGTTTGTAAAAATAAAAAAGAGTGGAGATACAAGGCCAATAGTAGATTTTCCTATGTATGGAGGAAAGATGGATGATGAGGAGTTGACAATTGGTTTAGTGCCATGGAGAATTTCTTTGAATGTGAGGATGTTGAAGAGGGATAGAAGTTGAAGATAGAAAATTCAATATTGAAGGGACATGCTCTACTATGGTGGGATTGTGTTCAAGCGGAGAGATGGAGGAATAGAAAGCCAAAAATCACATCTTGGTACAATATGATGGATAAGATGAAGGAAAAAATTATACTAAATGATTATAGGGTATAGTTGTACAAGAAGTTCTAGGGTCTTAAACAAAAGGACATGGATGTACATAAGTACACTTAGGAGTTTCATAAATTGGACATAAGGGTGAGTCATGATGAAGATATTGTAGAAAAGATTGCAAGGTACATGGGGAGTCTTAGGTTCAATATCTAAGATGAACATAGTCTTGCTACCCCTAGATCAGTTGAAGAGTGCTACAAATTGGCCATCAAGGTTGAGGATAATATTAGAAGAAGGCAAGAGAGATAGAGTAACACAAGAGAAGGTTCATCAATGAGAGGAAGAGGTGATAGAGGTACTACTAATATTTAGAACAACACTAATAAAGACAAGGAAAAACCATACACATCAAAGGCTAGAGGAGGCTATAGAGGAGGTTATAGGGGAGGAAGGGATGGAGGAAGGGATGATGGAGTGTTCACAATGATATGTTTCACTTGTAATGAAGTGGGCCATTAGTCATATAGATGTCTTAAGTGGATTGAAGACAAGAGAAGAGATAAGAGAGCCACTTTAACCCAAGAAGAACCAAAAGAAGAAGAGGAGTCTAGAAACATAGTGGTTTTACCTGAAGAGGGAGAATATTTTCTAATGGGAAGAGGACAAGCACACAATCCAAGAATTTTCAAATCCACTTGTTTGATCCAAGGTAAGATATGTTAGTTCATTATAGACTCAGGGGTAGGCCATAATGTAGTGTCTTATGAAATTGTTAAGAAGTTGAACCAACAAACATTTTTACTTCCTCAACCAAATTATACTACTTGGGTGAACATGAGTCAACATATGTTTGTTATTGATCAAGTCATGATTGAGTTTTTAGTTGGAAATTACAAGGATAAGGTATAGTGTGATGTTCTCAATATGAGTTATGGATATTTGATTTTAGGAAGACCTTGGAAATGGTGTAGAAGAGTTATACATGATGGTTTTACAAAAAAGTACTTAGTCCAACATGAGGGAAGGAGGTATGAGTTACAACCCTTTTCTAAAGAGAAAGAAGATCCCATCATCATGTTTTTTGGGTAGGAAATAAAGGTCCAAGTTCAGTATGATACTAGATGGAATAACATGAAGGAAGTATAGTCACAAAGAAATTAGAACATTTCTAAGGGAGGAGAGCTTTGGGTTCTGCACTATGTGCAAGTTGGGGTAGTGAAATGCCCTATAATGGAGCCACTGTCTAGAAATATAAAATTAGTAGGGAGGTAGATGTTTTATCCAAAGAATGGATCAGCAACAAATGCCTTAACACCATCTTACTATCCTTGATCTGGACAGTCAGCCATGATACCTTGGTTTTCTAATTCTCTCTATGTGAATGTAGGGAATTTGATGAGGAGGTGGGTCACCTTGGGAGATTACTTCAACATAGAAACCCAATAGCCACCATAGGTCAATGCTCTATCTAAGAACATCAACTCTTGGGATAAAATTTTCATTAGAGGAGGGGAGCATGATGTAGGGGCATCACCTCATGCAAAGGTTCTCATGGAAGATAAAAGGTGGATCAAATGAAAAGAATACTATGAACCAATAAATTTCCATGTGTTGAAGCCAATCATGGACTTAGGAAGCATTGATGATGATAAAGATGTAATGAGTCCTAAAGGGCCTATTAAGGACCTTAGGATCTCTAATAGTGATTTAAGCGTAGAAAGGACATATGAATTCAAACAATTTTTTGAGGATTCCTAGAAGGATTTATGATTTTTTAATTTAGTCTAGACGACTTAATAGGCAAGTTGGAAAAGTTAAGTAGTTGTTTTTAGCAATAAATTGTAAGTTGGAAAATTCAAATCTTTGAATTCCACCTGTTGGTTCACTTTTGAAAGGAAAGTATTTTTAAGGAGTTTTATGCATAACCAATCTTGGAAACCAATTCCAATTGGTTGGATTAGTTTTTAGGAAGGTTTTTTAGATCCTTTGGAGGAATTTTATGATAGGAAACATTGTGGAACATTTATTTTGTATGGATTATGCATGAAAGATCAATAGAAATTCCATTTTGTTGATGAAATCTTGATGTTTTTTATTTAGTTTTGTGGTCATAAGTTGTTCTAGCATTAGAGGATATTGTATTTTTATAAAGATCCATTTTACATTCTTTGAAGTCACATGTTGATCTCTGATATAGCAAATTAGTGCAGACAAAATTAGGAACAATGCTCCTTTTTGCTAGTCTTGACAAAAGTTAATGTTTAGATGATCATTCCATGAATGAATTTGCTGATTCTCATGGAATGAATCAATTTGGACTTGTACAATAATTTTCTAACCTTGACACGTGCAGATGAAAGCTTTTTTTATGGTGATTACCCAATAAAGAAGTGTGAATGGTGAATGGAAATGTAAGTATAGAGAAGCAGTAGGATTCCTATCCATTGGAGGCTATGGTTTAATGATTGAAAGTGATTAATAATGTTGAGGAAAATTTGAAACCACATTTTTTTGATCCTAGGAGTGTGGGAACAACATTGAATTAGAAAACCCTAGTTTTAGAGGGTTTGGGGAAGCAATTTGGGGATTTTGGTGTTTCAAACACTTTGAATCTAATTCCTCTTGGAAAAATGACATTCATTACCTAAGAAGAGACTTTCTAAAGTGGGGAGACTAGGAAGTAAAAATAACTCATAGCTCCTTTTTTGAATTGCTCACTTTTTAACTATTTTAGAGCCATAATATAGTGGCAATAAGGTTTGGTCCAATGGAACCCTAGATAACCTTTTGATATGTTGAAGAATGGGAAAATGAGTATTTGAAAACCCATAGATTTAAGTTTTGAATTTGGAAAAGTTGGGAGGAAATCAAGGATCTTTATCACTAGAGGCCTAATAGGGGTAACTAGGCCTAGAAGGCAATTTGAAGACCTTAGAAGGGTTGGAGAGGTTGGAACAGTCTAAAATTCTAAGAATCCTTAAATCCAAGTTATTACCATCAAACTATATTAACCCTAGCACTTGGAATCTTGTTGAGGAGTTCTTGTTAGGTTTTGAGGATATTGGAGTACTTAGGGCTTTGGGAAACACTAGTTAACTTTCACAAATTTATGAACTTGTAGTTGAGCCATCCATACACCACCCTTACCTTTGCATCAAACCATGTTGAAAAAAATAGGCAATTTTGGTGTCATATAAGACCTCATTACAAAGTTGAGTAAAGAATGTTGAATAGGGTTAGGGAGTGATCAAAAAGGACTACTAGATCTACCAGAAGCCTAAAATAGTGATTGTGAAATTTTCCATTGATTTCACATCAATAACCCTATTCTTGATCAAGGATTTGGCCAAGAACCTATAAGATATCTGTTGTTTCATGAAGAATATACTAAACTAGTTTTAAGGAAAACATGATAGAGATTTGTTTATAATCTGTATATGTGTTAGGTACCTTACATGAACTCATATAAGGTTGAAGAATCCATTGGAAGAGTTAGGTAGGTGAGATAATCAATATTTGGTGAAAATTTCTATAAATGGCATGGAAACCCTCATGGGAGTAAGGGTTTGAAGGATCTATTATCTCCACGGTGGCTAGGAGCCCATAATACCCAAATAGTGAATGAAGGTTTAGTGAAATATCATGTGTACCTTTTTCCTTTTTGTTTATGGAATGGAATAATTTCAAGTGTCTAAAGGAATCTTTTGAGTATAGCCTTATAGATGTAGCTATCGATAAAGTGTTTATTGTACTCATTATCCCTCTAGTACTTTTTTTTAAATTAAGGGTTAATAATTGTCAATTTTGGAGATTTGTGGTACCAAGGGATGAAGGATTTTTACAAGTATAAGTTAACTTCTTTCTATAATTTGATGATCTAATGAGAATATTTTATAAAAAATTTGGTTTTTGTTTTTATTTTTATTTTGTGTTGATGCTGATAAATTTGATGGATACATGTGTTATGAAGGTAATATTTTTGAGAAGGGTTTGGGGATTTGTGAAGAGATCAATATAGATGGTTTCTCAAAGAGCTAATGAAATTGTGACTAATAATTATCACCCTTATCTAGATTGAGATACCACTTAGAGGAGCTTTATCTAGAATAATTTAGTGTTTGTGATTCAATGTTTTTGGACTACAAGCTCAAGAGTTTAACTCAAAGCTCCATCTTATGAGGATTATGAGGCAATTCAAGGGATTTCAACTTGATTTTGGATTTGGATTTTTAATGAACTATTTTCTCAAAAATATGTACCCTTTCCCTTTTTTTTCTCTCTCAAGAGGTGAACCCTTTCATTGATACTAGAAAGAATGTCCTTTAAATGAAAATGAATATAATGAAGTGAATCAAATTATTTTTTTGGAAATAAATTGATTCCATGAAACTTCCAATTGAAGAGGTAACTAACTTATAATAATTCTCACAACATGACATTGATTCCATTTTATAATTTAAGAAATAATTCAATGAAAGTATACCATTAGTATACAATTGTAGCACCACTTCAATATCTATGGTCACTTTTGGCTCACTTCTTCCACTAGCTAACAAACTAAATTTTACACTTCTCTACACTAAACTTCACACTTAATTTATGTGGAAACACCTATTGGGAATAACAATATATTATTTAATGGAGTTGCATGTTTCAAATGCAATAATTTTGGACACATTTCTAGAGATTATAGATCACAAGTAAATCAGAATGGACCAAGGTATGGAATTTCAATTTTACATGTTACAGGTGTAATAATCTAGGAGATAAAACTACATATTGTAGATTTCATGGATTTGTGAGCAATAGAATAATGCCTAATGTTAGAAGGAATAAATATAATGCAAGAAGGAATAATAGTATTAGTTTGAAAAAATATGAGAATATTAATAAGACTTTTGTAAATAAAACTAATGGTGGAAACAAAAAGGAAAATAAAAAAAGCGAAGAATATTGCATCAAATAAGGAAGTATCAATGTCAATTATTGTACAGCTATTTTGAGAAAAGTCACAAGTCTTTAGATTTGGTTCTTTGATACTTCATTTGTTTTTCCATATAACTTACAAGTTTTCTAATATGTATCCTCATGCATGGAGAGAAGACATTCCTATTGCTAAATTAATCACAAAATGCTATAGAATCCAAGATAGGAAGATGATTGGTAGTGGTTTATTTAAAATATTCCAAGGCTTTTAGATAAAGATGAAATAACAAATAAGGATACATAGGAAAATATTTTAGAAGTATGTAGACACCATGTGTTTTATGGTTGAGAGACAAAGAACTTGTATGGAGGTAGTTGAACCAAGGGTTTAATGGATGCCTCCCATGAGTTATCAATTTGACCCCTTCATTATTGTACAATATGTTGATACAATTCTTGAATAACAAATACCCTAATGTAGAGAGATTTGAATCCTATGAGGAAAATTATAATAATGTTAAAAGGATCCTATCAGAGGCTCTTTGTTATGAAGTTGACCCCTTCATTATTGATCAACTCTACTACTAAACTACATGACAACATATTTTAGTGCCTCCCCTATAATCCTCATATTATCTATAATCCTCCTTTTTTAGGGCCTGGTATCCACCAAGATGATTTTCTTGTGGGTCGCACATTTATGAAAAGGATTACACAACTCATTAGATTATGTGCATGTTATGATTAGGGAATTCAACATGTGATTTATCAACTTGAAGATATACTAATAGGTGAAGATGGAAATGAATTCTACTCCAATATCAAAAAGATATTCATCTTGGCTTGAAAATCAACTAAAGGGATTTGAGACATAAAAATAGACACTATATCATATAAATGTGGGAAATCATTCAATCAAATTTCATTGAATTTTTGTTTCCATTCCATTCTCCAAAATGAAGTGGGCATTGATATCTTACCTTAGTAATGTGGTGTTTTTCCTTGCATGAAGATAGTATGGCACAAGATGCCTTCTCTACACTTGCAATCCAATAGATACAAAATGAAATGTTTGATTTTCTTTTCTTTTCTTTATATCCTGACAACATCAAAATTTTAATGGAAACCTTAAGTTTTGTTAAAATTTTGATGGAAAAACTTAATTTTGGTCAAAAGTTTGACCTTGTTGAGATCATATTAAAAAAAAGTGGATTTGACAAGTCAAATTGTCCTATCATTGAAAATTTTAGTTCAAAATTGGAGTTCTGATGTACTAGTGTTCCTAGGGGTACTAGGACCCCTAAGGACATACATCATTTGTTTAAATGGATCACAAGGGGTCATAGGGTATGATATAACCCCTTTTGACCCATTATATGACAACATATGTTCCTAGGGGTGTTGGGACCCTTAGGGACATACATCATGTGTTTGAATGGGTTGAATGGGGTGATAAGGTTCCATATGACCCCTTTTGACCCATTAAATGAGAACATATGTTCCTACCTAGGGTCCTAGGACCCCTAGGAACATATATCATGTTTTCAAATGAGTAAAAAGGGGTCATAGAGTAATCTAGGACACCTTTTGACTCATTATATGACAACACATGTTTTGTAATCACCTAAAAATGGTCATCTAGACTATTAGCCCCCTTCTCAACATTTTGGCTAAATTATATTATTATTTTCCTAGGCCAAATTGCTAAAAATCAATTTATTTGATTTTAACCTATAGTTTGACTATATTGTCCTAAGTTCATATTTGATTAAAACAACATGTCCCATTTTTACTTAAATAAAAGATCCCATTCTTCTAACCCACTCAATGTGCACACATAAAGTCCTTTTTCTATTTACAAATTAAAAGAAAAGGCTTTTGTCTCACATGAAAAGTCAACTCCTTTTCATTGGTTGACTTGCTCTTACACATTGGTCATGCTAAAAGTCAATCCCTAACCTTGGTTGTCCACTTCCTTGATCTTGATTTCAACCATCTGTCTACCTTTAAAAGAGAGAGCTCTCTCCTTCTCAAAGCAACCACTCCTTGAGTATTGTTATGTTGTAGGTTTCTCAATAGATCTTCCAAGAGCTTGTGGAGATCTTCTCATTTCTTGTCTAATTCTCCCATCACAACTCTCATACTAGTTTGGATTAATTTTTCAAGTAGCTTAGTTTATTTTGTAATAGCTTAAATCACCTAGTTTAACTAGCTTGTCTTCGTAACACTATTGTTTTGTTAGCATAGTTGCATTGTGCATATGATCCTAGCTTAGATCATATTCACATCCCATTCTTGAGGACTCCTCTTCGATACATTCATTATTTTTTGTGTCTAAGGTACCACTCATTGTATACTTTACTAGTAAGGGCTACATCTCTAAGTCTCATTTGAGAGCTCATTTCATACTTGTTTATACACCTTTGCACTCCATGGATAGGAAGCTCTAGGCCACCATCCAAGCATTGAAATTCATGGGATATCTTGGATAGAAGGGTTTAGAGAAGTGTACAAACTGAGTATAAATTTGTGTCACCCACTGTTGGGTAGAACATTCTGGTTTTTCTCCTAATCTACATCTTTATCCTATATTTTCTACTTGTTTTCTATTCTTTTCTTTCTTTGTAGTCTTGAATATTACTCAATTCTTTCTTAGTATAGTACGATATTTCTTAGTACTTTCATGTGATACTTTTGTAGTAAAAGTATCATGCACCCATACATAACTATATTGCATTAATATACAAATTTGTATTGCATGACTATAGGGAGAAATATCACATGAAGCAAAAGTATCATAGCACTTTACTGAAAAGTATCACATGATACTCTGTCAACAAAACAAAACCACCCAACCTAAAACTTGTTGATGTTTGGATTCTTTGATTAGTTTTTTGCCTGCAACAGTTTATGTTTCAATTTTTTTCAAGTCTTTTACTATTAGACAGAGGTCTTGTTGTAGGGTTTCGTATTATTTTTGGGACTAACTCATTTTGGACTAATAGTTGTTCTTGTAGGTATTTCCTTAAATGCTTGAAAATATTTCTTAAAAGAATGCATGTCAAAGCTTCAAATGCAAAAAGGCTTCTAATGATTGTTTGCAAGGCTACCTAAAAGCATAAAAATCAAACAAGTGCTTGTATTTCCCTTATTTTGTATGCAGAAATCTCACTAATTATTTATCTTTCATAGGCACATAAGACTTGTGATTGTGGCCTTTTGGTGGTAGGAAAGTATGTTCTTCATGATTTTAGTGAATGAGAAATCTTGACCCATCTTTAGATTTCAAAAGCAAGAGGGTTAATTGAACTTGTTTGGAATGTTTGGGGAAAACAATTGGGATAGGAGAGTATGTTCTTCACCCTCATAGTGAATCAGAAATCTTGACCCCCAAGAGTAAATCCAATCTATTTTAGTCTAAAATCCTTTAGAGGTTCTTCTCTTGAGAAATCAAGAGGAATGACCCAAGTGGAGACAAGTGAACCTGACTATTCTGAGCTACTATAAACTCAAGGCTATTAAGGACACAAAACCTTGGTAGATGTAGTGCTTGTCTTCACTTAGTGTGAGTACTTGTGGGATTGGGACCATGACGAAAATGCTAAGAAAGAACATTTTCTTAATTAGGTACTCTTGTGACTGCAAGGCCAGTCACTATAAGGCAAGGTGCCCTATAATTGGTTGCAAGAGGGGTACTATGAATGGAAGCCCAATCTAAACACTCTAGGTTAGTAACTACCTTATTTTTTTGTTTAACTTCTTGGTACAAGGATTGATCCTAGTGGATTACTCAGATCACCCTGAGATTTTACACTCACCATTTGTGTCCTCTTGGTTATGCTAATCACATCTCCATGATAAAGCCAATATCTTTTGTGGGAAACGACTTGGTATGAGGCTAAGGGGTACTTAGTATGGGCCAAGTTGTTGAGTAATGAATCTTGACTATTAGGTAGATCTTCTTGGCAAGTGTTTTTGAATGTGTTAGACCTGTGTAAATGTTCTTACAAATCAAATATCTCATTAGCATTGGTAGGAATTTGCTTTGATATTACAATTGTGTATTGACAAGGCTACTTTGTCCCTTGTCCAACTATTTGAGACATGCAAATTACCCTTACTATTTGCAAACCATGTTATTTTCTAACATCAACCGAGGTCCTATATTGACTGCATAAGACTCTGGTTTGAAAACATTCGACAATCAACCAAAAACTTAAGTTTTTTTGCTCAAAGATTCCTTTTTTACAGTTTACTGTCACTCTATCATATGACCTTTTGTGAAATATCATACAATTTTTTTTCTTTTGAAATTGTATCATCTACCTACTATAAAGTATTTCACCCAACTACAATGAAGTATATCACACTCCTTAAGGAAAAGTATTGTATGGAAAGAAAGTATTAGCCAACTACTGTCAACTCTATTGTACGATATATTTTATTATCCAAATATCACTTGCTTCTCAGAAATATCGCCTAGTTTCTGCTACTTGTAAAACTAAGTCAAAATTGTGTCTTAACTAAATCTAGGTGTCATCACTTCATCTTACCTCAATTTGGTAAAAAATCTCTATGTTAGATAATGTTCTAAGTCAAAAAGATGGGTTTAGTCTATTAGATAGAAGCTTAAAATGATCACTAATGGTCACTTGTCAAAGTTTGGTTACCTTTCTATGCTAGATACTTCCTATTGAGCTTCTTTCTCACTCTCTTCGTTCGAGTCACTAGTGTTGTAAATGTTTGACCACTCTTAACAAGCCACTTTCTTATTTTATCTTTGACAAGTGATTGTTCTTGATCCCACAAGCTTCAAATCTAAAATGCTTTTCTCATCTTATTAAACAAAGACATACCCTTACATGTCGATCACAACTAGGTTCCAAGACAATAAAGGTAGTTGTCCTCTTCAAACAATTAGAAACTCCAACTATACACCATTATGGACAACCTTGTGTGGAGGATCCCATCTATGATAAGCCACAACTGGATAATACTTGGAATAACCCACTCTATAGCTTTCAGAATCCATTTGGTACACCCTTTTATACACCTAGGGCTAAAGAAAGCATCTCACTCACCATGCATCCCAAGGAAATGAAATGCCACTTAGAAGAAAAAACATGAGAAAATGAAAGACTCAAAGAGGCCATACACATGGCCACTAGAGAAAGAGCCTATCATCAAGCTAAGTCCAATGCTCATGCACGTAATCATCAAAATAGGCATGGCTACCATAGGAACCCTTTTGATAACATTCCTCTTGGCAATAGTGATAGAGATATATGCCTCCTAGAGCTCCTAGAGTAAATGTAGGAGCATTTCCTATTGTGATGTGGATCCTAATTAGGCTTGGAGGTTTATTTTGCATGGTTCCCACCTAGATTATTTTTATGGGGGTTTTTGGGAAGCACCCCCAAGATGGGGTCAAGGAATAGTGCCCCTATAGGGTCCTAGGGTAGTACCCCAAGTGTGCTCCCTATTGTAGTGTAGGGTGGGGTCAAGGGGAAATGCCCTCATGGGGGCTTTCAAGGGAAATACCCCTAACCAAAAATGACCTTATATTGAAAGGTGTCAACTACTATTTTCCTATTGGACAACTTATTCTAGCCCTAATTTTGTAAGCAAAAAAATCTTTTATAAAATAGCTTAGGGTTAGGGATTTCATAATGTAATGGTGATATTGTAGCTTCTTGTGGTAGTATTGAGCTGTAAGAGATTTCATATTGTAATCATGAGATAATAACAATATTGGACTTGTTGTTGGTGGATGAGCCTAGGGATTGAGTGAGCCACATTAAATCTTCATGTCTTGTGCTCTCTTTTATGTGATCTAATATTTTCTAATATTGGCTATATTTGCTTGTAACTGTTATTTCTATCTGAGCTTAATCCTATCATTTCCTTCACCACCAAGACACTCACAATCACATCATGAAAGTGAGACCAATGAAAAAATTACTAGTGAAGACATTATAAGGTTTCAACAAGATGAGGTCACCCAAAGGTGTATGCTCAAAGCCTTGGAAAAAATGGGGACCAATACTTTCAATACATGACAATGAAGGGATGAAACTCCCTCAAGAATTTTATGTGCAAAGGATTCCAAAAATGATACCTACTAAAGCTAAGATCTTGAGGGAAGAAATTCAAGAACTCAAAAATCAACTTGCACAACTACAAGTTTCCAAGGAACGATCCATAGTCTCCTTTGTTGAATAAATATGTGCCCTTCCTTTTGATAGGATTCTTTACATGCTTCCATTTCCTAGGGATATAGAGTTTCCAAAATATGACAAATATGATGGAAATGGTGATCCTCGTGATCATGTGAGGTACTTCTACACTCTTAGTATGGACTTCATGCATGAAGATGCATACCTTACGAGGTTATTTCCTAGGATCTTGAGAGGCCAGGTTATGGAATGGCTCACAAAACTATCTCCTCCTCTATAAAAAATTGATGATCTCACATAATTCTTTATCCAATAGTATTCCTATAAAATTCAACATTCTATTACTACACTAGATTTTTGCAACATTAAATAGAAACAAGGTGAACCCATTGTAACATACCTATAGTGATGAAGATCTCTACATTCTAGGTACCCTTCTCAAATTCCTACAATTGAGAAGATTGAAAATTTTGTCAATACTCTTGTACCTAAGCTCTACTACAACCTTAGAAAACCATTGGTCACATTCTTCAATGCCATGGTTGAAAAGGCATATCACATTAAGGATGTTGCTATTACAAAAGGTGACATTGTCTTGAATAAAGAAAAAAATCCAAAGACAAGAACAAACATTGGAATAAGAACAAGTAAATTGTCAATGATGGAGTAGTGGATGCTCCTAAGTGCAAGGAGTTAGCCTTTAACCTTTCTAATGTCATTTATGCTGCAAAAACAACAAGAGACTTCAAAGTATCAAACATTTGAAAAAAATAAAAAAATTCTAATCCAAAGTGGCTTTACACATCGATGGTTGAATCTTATGAAGTGGTCTTGAATACTTTACTTGCAAATAAACTTGTCATACTTATAGAAAACTCCTGACCCTATGACCCTCCTGTCAGACTTGATTGGTGGAGAGATGATTATTTTCACAACTATAATGGGAGTAAGGTACATAACATTGAACACTTCTTCAAGCTCAAATATGTTATCCAAGATCTCATCGATGTTAGCAAAGTCATAATGGATGGCTTAGTAAAAATTGCTGATCACAAATTCTTCAAACAAGCATTACCAAAATATTAAGAGGGGGAATCATCTTAGGCTAATGAGAAAAATCATGATGCAAAGATCAACTACACATACACTGACATTAACAATGCCATAAACATGATAGAACCCATTGAATATCTTTGCAAGATGTGTCCTAAGTTTGACAAGGAACCCAATTATGATATGGGTGATGAAAGACCTAAGGTAGTCCTTAAAATGCACAATGCTCAATTACAATGTATGGATACTCGACCTAAGGTAGTTATTGGAGTTGTGGAACCTTCCTCCTTACATGATGACATACTTAATGTTTTCATTAGGCAGAAATCTAAAGTTGTCCTCAAGGTAGAAAATGATCCTAAGAATGCCTCATCATCCAAACAAGTAGGTACCCCAGCTATCTCTAGCTATGACCTTGTTAGCCAATTGCAAAGAACCTAGGCCCAAATATCAATATTTGAATTTTCTAAAACTATCTCCTTTTCACAAGGAGATTCTCAAAAAATATCTATGCACAATCAATCTTACCATGGATATTGATGTTGAGCAATTCCAATCTATGGTGAATCACCTATCTTCACCACATTACCTCACATTCTCTAAAGAAGATGATAAGTCACTTAGCCATCCCTATAACTTCACCCTAAACATAGAATTCCAAATATTTAATACTTACATTTAAAAATTGATTGTGGAAATCTTATGATGTTAATACTCACATTTTCCAAGTCACTACAATAGTTGGGATCAAATTGAGATGGCAATTTGTAATGCTAGTGTGATTTGTGGTAATTTTTTAAAAAAAAATTTGCAATTGTCCCTAACGTTGTTGTAATATTGACATTGGCATCATAGTTTTTATGTAGGTGTGATTACAAACAAAAAATTGAAAACATGACATAGTTCATTTCCCATGTGTTTTGATTGTGGAGAACTGTGTGTGAAAGAGGTGGAGATCTTTGAATGAGGGTGGAGAGCTCTAAATGTTGACATGCCCTTGTGATCAATGTATTTCATTGTTGTTATTGCTCCATTTTTTTTTTGTTCCCTTGCTTTGTGGTTTCAGTGTTGTAATCTCTATATTTCATTGTTGTGCCACTGCTCTATGATTTTGTTGTCATTCCATACCCTTGTGATCTCCATGCCCTTTCTTATTGATTTTCTTCAAGGGGAGAAGAGGTATTGTTACATATTGTGCCCCCGCCAAATATTTGAATTTTAAATATTTGCCCGCCCAATAGCCACTTCCCAATTTAATTTTATTTTAAACATCCCAAGAAAATCAAAAAAATTAAATGGTCAAACCTTATGATATTCCTTATTTCCTAGGTTTATTTCTGCAGGCCCGCAAGTTCCCATCGTCGAATCTCAAAATATCTACAGTCAGCACTATCTTGCTATGGGAATTTGCATGTTGTTTTGCCATAGCGACATAGCACCTTTTGGTCGTGTGGCCAGTGGGTCCTCCTTTTCCTTGTTGTTTCTTTGATGCCAGGTTTTGATAGATCCTTGGATGACGCTATGGCACTATCAAAAAATCTGTGTTCCTTACTGTTAGTGACATAGCACCCAGATGGAAAGTGATACTACAACAACATCAGAAGGAAGGTGGGTCCCAAGCATGCCTCGTCGGATATCAGTGATGAAATTTGGCACACACGGTGGGACCTTAGGCAACATAGAAGGATGACTGTGCTTGAAAAAGGCTTTGATTCGTCACCAGCTAGGCAGTTTGTTGATGCCAACAGTTACCTGGACCCATGCCCCTTTCGAATATATGAAGATTTCCTCACCCTTGGATCAATCTGGATCAACGATGGGTGATATCTTGCTATGGAAAGTTGCGAGGATATTATCCATAGCGACATAGTGCCTCAGCAATGTGTAGCATAGATGACATCATGGGCCCACCCTTCTCCAAAGTAATATTATGGCTTGTCCTCAGTGGCAGTTGTCAAATGGGTCATAGTACAGTGGTGATATTTCATTGGTCCACTCAGCCAACTCAGTGTGCAGTCATGCAATTTTGTTGATCACCATAGATCTAAGGAAAATCCATGGTGGGCACTATCTCGCTATGGAAAGCTGCGAGGATATTATGCATAGCAACATAGTGCCATTGTGCCACATGGATTAGTAGGGCTAGGTCATGCCAAGATGAAGATGCCAAGTGTGTTGACATTGGTTCATGGGCCCAGAAGTTTTAAGGGTAGAACATAGTAATATGGCGAGTCTTCACGATCGTCAGATCAGTCTAGATCAATGGTGGGTGTTATCTCGCTATGGAAAGCTATGAGGATATTACCCATAGTGACATAGCACCTTGGCGATGCATGGCAGGGTGGGACAAAATGTTATGAAACCGTTGATTGGTGCCATTTAGGATCATAGGGTCTAGCCAAGGTATAAACAGCAATTAAGGCATTGATAGTTAGTGGTCATGGGTTGGTATAACATCGCAGTCAGGGTTTGCAAGGGGGCGTAGTCAGTTTGAATACCTAGTCAAATTTAGGGAGACCCGCAAGGTGGCATAAAGAGATGAGACTATTGGTCCACGTGGTGCATTCTGATTGTGAGATTTAGCTGACTCACTGACTCCATTGATTCATGCACCAAAAATGATAAGAGGTCAGGTTTTTTGCACAATTTGATATCTATGATCGATCCCAACCACCTTCGAATGAATGTTGAATGTGGGAGAACACTCCACTACCCATTTTTTGATCCATCTACCTGGTTAGAGCATAGTTATGGCACCGTTTCTATCTTTTCAAGGCCCTATTTTAGTTAAAAATCTGATTTCATGGTACCAAAAAGCTATATTCAGATCAAATTTTCTTCAGATCCCCATGATTTTTCTTAGCAGAGCCTTGATGGTAGTGGTTGTAGGATAGTTTGGAGGGAAAATCTCAGTTATGCCTAAACTATAAAGGCAATTTTTGTAAATTTTGTAGACATTGAACTTTCTTTCTTTTCTCTATTATTGCTCTACAGATTCTCAGTTTAAATTCCCCTGTGCTTCTGAACTACATGATTTTCTACCTTATCTCTTTCAGCCATTGGTATGAAAGTTCAAGAACTCTTTGCCTCTTATTTGTGTTTTGTAGAGATCTATGATCTACATGATTGTATCTCCTTGTCCTATGGATGATAATATAAGTGAATCTCTCTTTCCTTGTGTCATTCATCTTGGTCTTCTGATCTGTATGTGATTATTGGATTAAAGAAAGTCTGAATGTGTATATCCTTAGTTTCATTTTGGTTCAAAAGTGCATATATGGGTAGAGATTGGTCTAAACACTCTATTTTGGCACATCACCTCTTTAGATTAGATTAGGTAGATTTATTTTCATGCTCTCCTTCTCCATTTTCCTCTCCAAGAGTAGCTAGGTGCATCCTGATAGTAAGAGGAAGCCAATCTTCTTTGGAGACTCAACCTCATAGTTCAAGTCCCATAGCTTGGAGGTTGTTTCCATATTTCACAAGGTTGTCCTTAGGTAATAACTTTTGACAAGGGTGCATACTTCAGTGACAACAATTTTTGGCACGCCTAGTGGGACTAACTTTTCAAAAAAATTCAAGCCTACTAGTGTCAAAAGGAAGATTTCAACATCAATATCAAGGAGATAGTACTAGCTTCGGTGTTCAAGCCTTCAAGAGGCTCATTCTTCAAAGTACTTGGTGACTTTGAGCTTCAAATACATATTTGGTTCCAGACAAAAGTTGTAGTAATTTATGCCCAGAGCTGAAACAAGGGCATCTTCTAAAGGTAAGCTTTAGTATCAAGAGCTTTCATTTTCAAACCCTAGAAGAAGGAAGACTAGAATATCTTTATCGCAAGTTAGGAGTGCAATAGTAACAAATCAACCTAGAAGATCTATCTCTACTCTTCCTGTTATTAGATCTCAGCCTAGACTACCATCAATACATATCAATAGATCACTTTTCTATATGGCATTGCCTAGAGCTCATACTTTTGCCACTTTTATTGGTGGGAGCCCTCTCTTGTTAGCCCAAAGACATGACATACTAGTAGCTGCCCTCAAAAGTATACCAGAGTTTACTGGTGAAACTTCTATCTCTCCCTCAGAATACATTCAAGAGGTTGCAAATGTTTGCAATATCCATGGCATTATAGAGGGTGATGTTGCAGTTAGGCTCCTAGCCTCATCCTTGAAAGGAAAAGCACTACAATGGTATAGAGGTTTAGCTCATGGTTCTATAACAGATTGGGATGGATTAGGAGCAGGATTGTGCAAACATTTTGAGGAAAAAAGTGACTATTTGTCACTTTCAGAGTAGTTGACTACTATAAAAAGAGCCCCCCATGAATGTATGACTGATTTTAATTATATATTTCAAAAGACATGGGATAGAATACCTACTTTAGTGAAGCCTACCCCTGGTAATGCCTTCTTGCATTACCTTAGAGCTTTTAACAGTGATATTGCCACCACAATCCAAACTATGGGAGGAGATACCTTGCCTAATGCTTATGACATAGCAATAAAATTAGAGAACATCCTAATACAAGGAGGTAAGCTAGCTCCAAGGCCTCCCATGCCTTTCTTCCCTGATGTTCCAAATCATCAACCAGCAATGGCTCCTCTTCCCACAACTTCTACATCACAATCCCTTGTCCCACTCCCTCAAGCTTCCACATCCTCAAATGGGATAGATGAAATCAAGGAGATGATGCAATCTTTGATGCAGAACATGGACAAAAGAGAGAAGAACCTAGAGAAAAGATTACAAGATTATGGGAAGAAGCTAGAGGACAACTCCTCTATGATGTAGAAAGTAAGCAACAAGGTGGTGACTTTAGAAAGATAGAAAGCTCAAGGTAGTAATCCTCATCAATTGCAATATCAAACTCCAAGAAGTGGTAGGCCTCCAAATCCTAATCATTGGAACAATTCTTTTGATCAAAGTAGGTAGGGTGGCCATGCTTCAACCTCAAATGTAAACCAAAGTAGGGCCATAGTCCCTCAAAAAAATATGGCTCAAGATCAAGATTTTTGTCCCTCCTATAACTAATTCTATGCCTATTGTATGTGTCAGAATGTTGAATCTTTTATGGCTTTGACAATCCAAGAACCTATAACAAAACAATCATACAAGGAGGACCAATTTAAAGATGCCTCAGATATGCAAAGATAGGGTGATTTCTCTTTTATGAATCATTAGATGGAGGAGCATTGTAATGTAAACTAGGATTCCATTGCTCATAACACTAGAAGCAAAAGAAGAGCTATCGAAGATGCTATCCCTCCTCCCAAGTAGGCCTCAACTTCAAATGAAATATCTCATGAGCAAGAAGCAAATAATCAATCAAGTGCCTTTCAGAAGCAAAGGCAAAATCATGGTAGAAAAGATACAAGTGACCCTTAGGTTATTCCATCTCAACCTCATACAATTGCAGCTCCCAAAGCTTCTACCAAAGCACCTATTATGACATTCAGTGTGGTAGAGAAAATGAAGAAGACAAATGTAAATATATCCATGTGGGATGTTGTTGCTACTATACCAATGCAAAAGAGGTTGTTGCAACAAGAATTGGAAAGAATTGAACCAAAGGATCAGACACTCAACATATAAAGTGCCACAAGCCTAGTACAACCATCAAGGGAGGTAGAAAAAAGTAAAAAGGTTAGATCTCTCCATTCTATGTTTCTCTAATTATAGGGGGCAAACTAGTCCATAATTGCATGATTGATTCAGGGCCTAGTAGTTTAGTGATGCCTAGGTGTGTTGTTGATGCTTTGGGAATGAAATATGAGCCGATTGTTAGGGATGTATTATAGTTGGATGGTAGTACTTTCAAGACTATAGGGATCCTTAGGAATGTGGAGATGGCCTTACATGTGTGCCCTAGTTGTACTGTAACCCAAGATATCTTTGTTGTTGAGGCCAAGCCATATTTTGCCATCTGTCTGTCAAGAGACTTTACTACCCAAATAGGTGGTTTCATATCTTCTAATTGGTCATATATGTCTTTTAAAATGAGATATGGATCCAATGCTTCAATTAGAGTAGAGCCTCAAGCCCTCCATCATACTGAATCTTACACCCCCAACCCCATCAACATGAATCGCCCTATCCTAGAGATGGACGAGAATGATGTAGTGAATGAGCCCACCACTCCCCTAGCAGAGATACCTAATTTTTTCTTAGATGAATGGGCTAATGTGTATCAATTTGACCCTATGTCAGAAACCCTTGAGACAGGGCTTAGTACATATTGTATATTGGAGGAAGATGCTCTAGTTCCCAATCTTGTGGGTACTAAAGAAGATATGAGTGGGATATGGAGTAAGTACTTTGACGGATCAAGGAATAAGATTGGGTTAGGGGCTGGTGTGATGTTGATTTATCCTACACAAGTAGGGTACTACTTCTCCTTTAGGCTTCAATTTAGTTGCACTAATAATGTGGTTGAGTATGAATCCTTGATTCAAGGTCTCCTATTTGCTCAAAAAAGAGGAATCCAAGTCTTAAGATTGTATGGGGATAGTGAGTTGGTGGTTAATCAAGTGAGAAATTAGAATACCACTAAGAATGGTTTGCTCAAGTATTATAAAAATAGGGTATGTGATTTTCTTGAAGGTTTCAATGCATTTAATATTTAAAGCATCCCTAGAAAGGAAAACAGATATGCTGATAGACTTGTAGCAATAGGTGCATCTTATGATGTGCCAGGGAATCTTGAGGGGGAGAAGAAGCAAAAAATCAGAGTAGTAGTAAGGTCTTCTATCCTTGATAACAACATTCATTGGCAAGTGTTTGAATCTGATGAGAAAATTATCAGCTTCTTGCAGAATGAAGCAAAGTTTTCAGGCAAGAACCAATTGAGACTGCAGGATCAGTATGGTGATCAGATCATTCATCTCAATTCTAAAAAATTGCCTAAGGGTCGCATTACCTTAGAAAGTGTTTTCAATCCTGATGACCAAACAAGAGGTAAAGACATGAACCTAGCTACTGATGAAGATGATCATATTCCAGTCATGGTTGCTAATGGAAAATCCTTGAACATGGGTAAGGTATGTTCTGAAATTGAGCAGGAGAGTTTTATTCATCTATGTCAAGAATTTAATGATATATTTGCCTGGACATATGATGATTTAAAGGGTTTTGACCCAAGGTTATTTCAGCATACTATAGATTTAGTTGATAATGGAAAACTAGTAAGACAAAAGCAAAGGCCAATGAATCCCAAGATTGAACCCCTAATGAGAAAAGAGCTATCCAAGCTTATTGAAGCCAATATAATTTTTCCCATCAAACACTCATCATGGGTAGCAAACCTTGTCCTTGTTAGGAAGAAGAATGGAGAAATTAGATTGTGTGTGGACTTTAGGGACCTTAACCAAGCTTCCCTTAAAGATAACCATCCTCTCCCTTCTATGGAGCAGATTTTGTCCAAGGTTAGTGGTTCAAAGAGATTTTCATTTCTTGATAGATTTTTTGGCTAGTGCTAGTTAAAGAGTTTGATAGGTACAAGACTGCATTTACCACTAAATGGGGTACCTATGCTTATTGTAAGATGCCATTTGGGCTAACCAATGCAAGAGCTACATTTCAGAAGGCAATGGAGATGGCCTTCAAAAGATTGATTGACAAGTTTGTCTTAGTTTACCTTGATGATATCATTGTGTATTCAAAGGATGTAGAAGATCATTTTGATCATCTAAGACATGTATTCCTAAGATGCAGAGAGTTTGGGGTTTCCCTTAACCCAAGAAAGTGTGTCTTTGCTACTAACCAAGGAAAATTATTAGGACATATTGTATTTGAGGATGGCTTAACCATTGATCCAAAGAGAAAAAAAGAAATACTTGCCCTCCCTCTTCCTAAACACAAGAAAGGGCTACAAAGTTTCCTAGGCAGGATAAATTTTGTGAGAGGATTTATTCCAAATCTTGCTACCATGGTGAAACCTCTTATAGCTATGCTCAAGAAAGATATGGTATTTGCATGGACCAAGGAAGGGAAGGAAATTTTTGAAGCGATCAAGGCAGCCATAGCCTCAGCCCCTACTCTCATGAATCCAAATTTTGAGAAAGACTTCATTCTTTATACCCTAGATGGTGAGTCAAGCATTTCTACTATCCTGACTCAGAGAAATGATAAAGGTGATGAGCAGCCCATAGCTTTCTTTAGTGAAGGGCTTAAAGAATATGAAGATAAATACAGCTATATAGAGAAGCAAGCCCTTGTAGTCATCAGAGCTTTAAATAAATTTAGACACCTCCTGTCTCATAATAAGATTCATTTGTTAGTACCCCATGCCAGTGTGAAGAATTTCCTTTTGAGAAAGGATATTAGTGAGAAGAGAGCTGGCTAGATTACTACAGTAATGAAATATGATGTTGACATTCAGATTACCAAGCTGGTAAGAGGGAGGGGGTTGTGTAAATAGATGTTATCATCTCAAGAACCTAATGAAGAAGCTACTATGATACTGATAGAGTGACAAGAGCTAAGAAATAGTGACCCAGGGAGTTGGATGGATGATATGATGAATTTCTTATTAGGAAATCGATACCCTCAAGGACTAGATAGAACTAAAATGAGATAGTATAGATTACAGTTGATTCCTTATGTCATAGTTGACGGTATCCTCTTTAGAAAATATTTTAATGGAGCCCTATTAAGATGCCTTGATACAAACCAGGCTGAAAGAATGATCAAAGAACTTCATGATGGTCCTGATGGAGGTCATTTCTCAGCAAGGATAACTATAATGAAGATCATGAGGGTTGGTTATTACTGGTCATCTCTATTTCATGATTTTTATAAGTATGTGAGGAAGTGTGAAAATTGTGCCTTCTTCTCTGGCAAACAAAGACTTGCAGCTCTTCCCCTTCATCCTATTCAAGTGGACCAACCTTTTTCTCAATGGGGATTGGATTTCATAGGCCCTATCAATCCTCCTTCTAGTTCTAGTCACAACTGGATTTTAGCTACTACAGATTACTTCACTAGATGGACAGAGGTAGATGCACTTGAAGGATGCCACAAAATCTTCAACTGTGGAATTCCTTGATGGAATTATGACCAGGTTTGGTGCCCCTTCAACTATTATTTTAGATAATTCAAGGTCATTTGTAGGAGCTCAGATCTATGCATGTGCAGTCGACCACAACATTTACTTGAGCACATCATCAAACTACTATCCTCAAGGTAATGGCCTAGATGAGTCATCCAACAAGAACCTGATCAGAATCATAAAGAGAACAATTGAGGATAACCAAAGGTTTTGGTATGAAAATTTAAGGACAACTCTATGGGCTGATAGGATAACACCTAAAAGATCAATAAGGAACTCACCATTCATGTTGGTATATGGTAGAGATTTAAGGCTTTCAATTTCATTGGAGTTCCCAACCCTAGAGTTAGCTCATCAGTTGGAACTAATTGAAGATGATGCCATGACAGTGAGAATGGAAGAACTAATGGAGCTGGGAGAGAAAAGAAATCAGACCATGCAAACCCTAGAGACACATCAGCAGCACGTGAAGACGAGTTTTGACAAAAAGGCTAGGGTCAGGACTTTTAGAGAAGGTGATTTAGTTTTGAAATGGGATGCAGATAGGGGGAAACTAGGGAGGCACTCAAAATTTGACACACTGTGGAGTGGTCCCGATCTTATTGAAAGTTGTAAAAAGGCCAATGCTTTCCAGTTAAGCAAGCTTGATGGTGAGATTCTACCTATCCCAGTTAATGGGATCTATCTCAAGCCATGTTTTTGAGGGTTTGAGATTTCATGTACATAGTTAGCTTAGTTTCATTTCCAGTTTGTTCCTTGCTTTTCCAAGAAGTGCATGAGCATAGGTTTTGTCTCTGTGAGATAGCAAGTTTTTAAATTTTGAATGACACAAAGGAGGTTTTGGTCTCTGGTTCCAGTTGTAGAGACATGGGTTTTAGGGTTTTCCTCTTAAAGGTAGGGTTAGGGTTTCATAGTGTATGTAGGATCTACATATTTTGACTTTGTAGCCCAATGGATGCATGAGGTCACTGGTCTATGCATAGCAGGCTAGCATCCCCTGTGAGTTGCCAAAAATGTTACATATTGTGCCCCCCGCCAAATATTTGAATTTTAAATATTTTCCCACCCAAAAGCCACTTCCCAATTTAATGTTATTTTAAGCATCCCTGGAATATCAAAAAAATTAAATGATCGAACCTTATGATATTCCTTATTTCCTAGTTTTATTTCTATGGGCCCATAAGTTCCCATCATCGAATCTCAAAATATCCACGGTCGGCACTATCTCGCTATGGGAAGTTGCACATTTTTTTGCCATAGTGACATAGCGCCTTTTGGCTGTGTGGCCAGTGGGTCCTCCTTTTCCTTGTTTTTTCTCGAGAGCCAAGTTTTCATAGATCCCCGGAGGGCACTATGGTGCTATCAAAAAATCTATGTTCCTCACCATTAGCGACATAGCGCCTAGATGGAAAGTGATATTGCGACGACATCAGAAGGAAGGTGGGTCCCAAGCATGCCTAGTTGGATATCAATGATAAAATTTGGCACACACAGTGGGACCTCAAGCAACGTGGAAGGATGACTATGCTTGAACGAGGCTTTGATTCATTGCTAGCTGGGTAGTTTGTTAATGTCAGCAGTTTACTTGGACCCACGCCCCTTTCAAATGCATGAATATTTCCACACCCTTGGATCATTTTGGATCAATGGTGGGTGCTATCTCGCTAAGGAAAGCTATGAGGATATTACCCATAGCGACATAGCACCTTGACAACGTGTGGCACAGATGACATCATGGGCATGCCCTTCTCCAAAGTAATATTATGGCTCGTCCTCAGTGGTAGTTGTCAGGTGGGTCATAGTACAATGGTGATATTTCATTGGTCCACTCAGCCAACTCAGTGTGCAATCATGCAATTTTGTTGATCACCATAGATCTAAGGAAAATCCACAGTGGGCACTATCTCGCTATGGAAAGCTATGAGGATATTACGCATAGCAACATAGCACCATTGTGCCACGTGGATCAGTGGAGCTAGGTCGCACCAAGATGAAGATGCCAAGTGTGCTAACATTGGTTTGTGAGCCCAAAATTTTTAAGGGCAGAACACAATAATACGGCTAAGTCTTCATGATTGTCAGATCAGTCTAGATCAACAGTGGGCACTATCTTGCTATGGAAAGCTACAAGGATATTACCCATAGTGACATAGCACCTCGGTGATGCATGGTAGGGTGGGACCAAATGTTTTGAAACTACCGATTGGTGCTAGTTAGGATCATAGGTCTAGCCAAGGTATAAACAATAATTAAGGCATTGACGATTAGTGGCCGGCAGTTAGTATAATGTCGCGATCAAGGTTTGCAAGGGGACGCAATATATTTGAATACGTAGTCAAATTTTGGGAGACCCACAAGGTGGCATAAAGAGATGATACTATTGGTCCACGTGGTGCATTCTCATTGTGAGATTCGGCTGACTCACTAACTATGTTGATTCATGCACCAAAAATGATAATAGGTCTAGTTTTCTGCACGATTTGATATCTATGATTGATCCCAACCACCTTCGAATGAACGTTGAACGTAGAACACTCCACTACCCATTTTTTGATCCATCTACTTGGTTAGAGCATAGTTATGGTGTTGTTTCTATCTTTTCGAGGCCCTATTTTAGTTAAAAATCAAATTTCATGGTACCAAAAAGCTATATTCAAATCAAATTTTCTTCAGATCCCCATGATTGTTCTTAGCAGAGCCTTGATGGCGGTAGTTGTAGGATAGTTTGGAGGGAAAATCTCAATTATGCCTAAACTATAAAGGCAATTTTTGTAAATTTTTAGAGGTCAACCTTTCTCTATTTTCTCTATTATTGGTCTGCAAATTCTTAGTGTAAATTCCCCTGAGCCTCTGAACTAAATGATTTTCTACCTTATCTAATTCAGCCATTTGTATGAAAGTGCAAGAACTGTTTGCCTCTTACTGGTGTTTTGTAGAGATTTATGATCTGCATGACTATATCTCCTTGGCATATGGATGATAATATAAGTGAATCTCTCTTTCCTTGTGTCATTCATCTTGGTCTTCTAATCTGCATGTGATTATTAGATTAAAGCAAGTACGAATGTGTATATCCTTAGTTTCATTCTGGTTCAAAAGTGCATATATGGGTAGAGATTGGTCTGAACACTCTATTTTGGTGCATCACCTCTTTAGATTAGATTAGGTAGATTCACTTTCATGCTTTCCTTCTCCCTTTTCCTCTCCAAGAGTAGCTAGATGCATCCTAATAGTAAGAGGAAGCTGGCCTTCTCCAGAGACTCAACCTCATAGTTCAAGTCCCACAGCTTGGAGGTTGTTTCCATGTTTCACGAGGTTGTCCTTAGGTAATAACTTTGGACAAGGGTACAGACTTCAGTGACAATAGGTATCTATGTAAAAGTTCTTTTAATTTCCTTCTAAACATGTATGTCTTTATATTTCCTTCTAAAAATGTATCGCTTTATATATATATATATATATATATAAAGAGATATTTTTTAAGGTGCTTATTACATATTAGCTTAGAATAGAAAATTGATTCAGCTACATACATATTCTAGAATCCAAATAATAAAACAATATAACTCACTCAACCCATGCTAAGTGACTTATCTCAAGAACCTACACAAAAATAATGTAGACTAGGAAAAATGGGTAGAGTTTGTAAGAAATTTTATAAAAACATATCATAGTATATATTTTTAGAAAGAAACAAGCCATTACCCAATTAAATTGGTCTATTTTTTTGATTAGTTGGATTGATTAGAAATTCCTATAGAATTGTCATCAAATTAGGTACAATACAATGAAAAATCAATTGTTCCTAGCTAGTAGGATCAAATATAGTTTTTCAAGGTGATAAAATTACATATGCAGATGTAGTACTTGCATGCTAGGCATGAAGTGCATTCCCCAACTTATAACAAATCATTGGATATAAAGGCTCCATACACTGGCCCAACAATGAAAACCAAGGATGTAACCATGCATGTATTGGCACAGTCTCCCTACAAGAACCCCAAGTATCTATTGTTGTTAATTTGGGAATCACTATATGATCTAGAATGTTATAAAGCACTCAAGCCTATAGTAACTTCTCCCATGTCTCCAAAAAATGTAGCATAGGTTTAAGGTCCCTTGGCTCCCAAGAATTTGTAGCAACCATTCTCACTGTTGGAAGAATAACTTTAGTGAAGAGTTGAGTATAAGGAGTTGAAGAAGCAAGTTTTACTTCTTTGTAAATTCCATAATCATGAGGCTCATTCCCTTGTAGAAGCCTCTTCCAAAATGGCATTACCTCTAAACCATGCAAAGAATGTTGAAGTGGCTCCCAACCTTGTTATAAGAAATGGCAAAGAAAATATAGATGTAATACAAGGAAAATTGCACAACTTGTAGTCTATATAGAAATCATTTTTAAGGTGCTTATTACATATTAGCACAACAAAAAAATTGATCCAGTTGCATACATATTCCAGAATCCAAATATTAAAATAATAAAACTCACTCAACACATGCTAGGTGACTTAGCTCAAGATCCTACACAAAAATACTGCAGACCCTAAAAAATGAGCAATGTTCACAAGAAATTTTATAAAAAAATATCATAGAAGATATTTTTAGAAAGAAACAAACCATAGCCAAGTTGAATTGGTCTAGGTGTTGATTAGCTAGGTTGATTACAAATTCCTATAGAACTATCATTAGATTAGGTACAATAAAATGAACAATTAGTTTTTCCCAACTAGTAGGATCAAATATAATTTTCTAAGGTCACAAATTTGCATAAGAAGATGCATCACTTGCATGCCAAGCATGAACTAATGAAAGATGTAGAACCAAATGAGGAATCATGTGAAAAAATCTCCCTCAATGTTCAAGAAAACAAGAAGGCAAAAATAAGAAGAATGAAGGGAGTGACAAGGAGTTACAAACAAAGAGGAATGTAGAGGAAGGTGATAGAGGACAAGGGATAACCTCAAAATAAGAAAAGGTCAAAAGGCAAGATGGATTTTGCTAGTTTCATATGGAGTCACCATTTTCCCTTTGAAATGTTTATCCATTCGACTATTGAATTACTTCACTCATCACCCATGCATTCATTGTCTCTAGAAGTCAATGGTTGAAGTAAGTAGTACCCATAGTCACGGTCCCTTCCCTTGAACCACTTCAAACCTTGGTTCAAAGTAGTTCAATGTAGTTTGATCTAAGGTTTATACACAATCTTTTTGGTAGGTAATGTACATCTTGATGATGGAGCTTTCTCTTGAATCACTTTGAACCACTTCAAACCTCGGTTCAAAGTAGGTCAAAGTGGTTCAATAGTAGAAATATTTAGCCAGTTTGAATCCTAAAGTACAACACGCCATCATCATGTGAGATAGTTAATGATCTTGTCAGAAGATAATAATAAAAAGGACATTTCTATTTCCAAAAAGGAAAGTCATCATTATTGAGAAAGTGGGAAATCTTTAGCCAATAAAGTGATTGGATGTTGCATTAAGTTGATCATTTTAAATACATCTGAAAAAGAAATCATTAAATGGAAATCCATGCAATGTGCCTTTTGAAAATGGGAAGGTTAACAAGAGGTGATGTGTCATAAATGCCTAATAATCATCTTGTACTTTCGCATGTAAGCACTTTCTTTTATGAAAAACTTATTCAATTTCCTTTTTAATTATCATGCAAAAGAATTGAAAGTGTGGAGAAGGAGCTATTAAGGGAGATAGAGAAAATTATTAATTTCTTTGTGGGATACAGGTGAGAATTTAGCAATCCTTGTTTTGTTCTACAAATCTCTATATTTTTCAAAGCTTTCTTTGTTTCAAACTTTGTTGTTTGGTTGAGAATGAGGTCAGTTTTGCATTTCTTTGGTAATGTTTCAGACCTAGAATGTAGAAAACCAATCATTTGTGATACTAATTTACATGAGGTAAAGCTGGAAAATTTATAGGCAAATTTTCTTGAATATGCTAATGAAGTGAATGGATGTATGGAAGTCTTAACTAGTGGGTTGATTGAGGCTGCCACTTTCCCCTCACCTTTTGTGAATCTTGAACTCCTAAAAATCTATATTGATCACTACATTGTTAAAAGGAAGGGTATTATAAGTAAAAATGGTAATGTGATACTCACAATCTCGAGAGACACAATTGCCTCTATGTCATGTTTGCTAGAGAATGCCTTCACTGCATTCTCCCCTATTCAAGCTCAGGTCAAATACTAAGAGACCCCAAATATATTTCATAATACCATGGCCAAGAAGTGGACAAAAACCATGTATGATAGAGGTTCTAGACTACCTAAGGTCATCACTAAAGATCATCTAAAGTCCCATATCCATGACCTAGTAGTATTATTGCATAGGGTAAAGGGTTTGTTTGATGTACTTCTTTTTGAAGAATGGATGTATAGGTATGTAGAAATCATTTTAAAAGGTGAATAATGGATGGATTTGGCAAAGATAATTGCTAGTTCAATGAGGTCTCAACTCAGGCATGCTAAGGAATTTCGAAAGGATTTTTATATGGCCTCTTATCTAACTTACTATATTGCCTATACCTGTGATATTACCCCTCTTCCCCATGGAGTATGGAGTGTGGAAATGATAGTTTTTCATTATTGTCCCCTGCTACGAAAGGATAAGGTTTTAGAGGATTTTACAAAGGTTCATGATTTGCTAATGGAAAAGGTTTATGTCTCTGAAGGAAGTGCCCATGCCGAGACTATCTCCTGAAGCTCAAAGACTGATTCAAAAATTTGGAAGCTACTTTATTCAGTTCTCTAGGTTCACATATTTGAGAATTGGTGGATTTCAAGATGAACCTATGAAGTTTCCTCGTTATGCCTTAGATTGTTTTGTTTTGGCTAAAATATGTAGACAACTCTTCTCTATTGTAAAAGATAATCTACCACAAGAAGATTGGGAAATGACCTTCCCTATCAAGTTGGGTTCATTAATTTGTAATAACATGGATAGCACTTCCATTATCAAAAGTAATTTACTTGGGTTGAATCTTGGCCTCTATCATAGTAGAAGGAACATTGACAGGAAAGGGTATGCAACCCAAATCCTTGGTCTTGAAGTCAAACCATCAGCCACTCCATGCTTGGAAGACCTTTGGCTAGATGGCAAGTATGAAGGAGAAGTTATAAGAAGGGATCATTTAAGACTAACCTTGCAACAAATTGACTCTTTCAAATTGAAGTTCAAAACAAAATGAGTAGTTGAAGATGGCTTGGATATAGTTGAACCTGGTTGGGAGGGATCTAGTGAACGAAGGTCCCTAGTAGTCGACTAGAGTAAGGATGAAGATGATGATTTCAATTTAAGGGCTAGGCTCATACTAACACTCACAGATGATTGGTTACAAAGAAAGAACACAAAAATAATCAATGAATCTTCTATAGAGTTGATTTCTTTCCTTGAATCACTTCCATCTGACATCCCACTTTCTCCTATTATAGGTAATATATTAGGTAAAGGTAAATAGAAGAAGTTTTCTCCTCACTTGCAAACTATGGCTCTGAAAACAAGTCCTCAATCCAAGTTAGAAGCCTTGAAGCAGCATAAAGTTCAGAAAGAAAGAATGTCTATTTAGGGGCAAGATTCAGGTGATGGCCTCAATCTCTCTGATAGTGCAGATGGTAGTGTTCAATTTATTGAAGTTCCCAAGGTAGATCAACCTAGGTTTCTTACTCCTACCAAGGATTCTCAAGTGATGTCTATGAGCCCTACTGTTCTTTCTCATCTAACAAACACAATTAGCAAGAAGAGAAATTTGCAACTGGTGTCCACACCAGTGAAGGACATAGTCACCAACTATGTAGCTAGAGGTTTGAAGGCAAAGAAGATAAAAATAGATGCCCACCTCACTAAGGATCTAGAAACAAGAAAAATCATTACTGAGATAGCTACCTACAAGTAGAAGAAGTCCAAGGATATTGATGATGAAGGCTTCAAGGTAATCTCAGTTGAACTAGGAACTATTAATAGGAGTACTGGCAACCATTTCTTTACATTCTTTGTTGATCATATGCTCACACAATCTAAAAAATATAGTAAAGAGAAGAAAGAATTGAAGGACATGATAACAAAAATGGTTTCATTCATTAACTCCTTAATGAACCTTAGAGCTTTTCCAATTGTTCAGGTTCCACAACCATTTGATCCCAATTTGGCAGGTAGTCAACAATTGATGAAGCAAATGCAGAAGGTAAAGTTGTTAGCCGATGTCGTGAGGAATTGGGTTGAAATCATAATAAAGGATGGTAGTGAGTTCATCTCTAAGTTCACTAGTGTTTATATTGAGGGAGAGATATTGCTAGGAGAAATTTAGACCTTGATCCCAGTTTGGAAAATAGAACTAAGTCATTGTCAAGCAATCATTTTTTAGGTGACAGAGGTTGAACGGTTTAGGGTCCTCAAATTCTTAAATGAGAATCCCATGAAAATGTAGATCCTTGTATGTTGTTTATTCTAAAGAACAATATGGGCTGGAAAGAAGTAGTCTACAAGGAGACCATCAAAGACATGCAAAGCATTGAAAGTAAGATCATAGAGATGCACGAGGGGTTCTTAAAGGATATGAAGATTGTGAACCCTATAGGGATCCTACTATTTGATGAAGGGAACATGGATGCCAAGATGTTGATCAAAAGCTTCAATGAATCCATGGAATGAATTAGGGATAGTGAATTACCCAGTACTGACAGCTTCTCTATGTTTTCAAATGTTGAATCAATGTTGCGTCTCAATGAGAATTTGGTGCCATGTCAAAGTTTGAAAGTAAAAGAATATAAGTGGCAAAAAGATGCATGTAGGGCCTGGTTGCTAAGCCTAAAGAATCCTCACTCCTAGGTGACACAAGAATTTATGAGCACATTCTAGAGTTGGAAGCCAGTACGTTAGACTATTGGTGAGGAGGAGAAGATTGGTAAAGATGCTTGAAGTTGAATCGTTACTTAGTTACTTTTTGGAGCTTCTTTTAGATAACTACTTTTTCATTTTGTAACTATTTCTTGTATCATCCAAAATGATTGGGTTTTGATGGAGGCCTTTTGGATTTGGAAAAAATTATAAATGTTGGGGCATTAAACTTCTTTAAGGTTAGCATAGATACGTAAAAGATAAGATAGTAGTAGTGAGACTCTGTTATAAGTAGATATAAGTAGATAGTTTAAAGCAGTGATCAAGGATAATATATGAATTTTTGGCTTTCAAATGACTATGTGCATGGGAAGTTTTAATTTACATATATAAATCACTTTAGATTTTACTTTGAAACTTGTTGTTCAGAGTGTTTAATCATCATTACTTTGTGAATGCTGATTTGATAATTTGAGATCTTGGTTGCTGTTTACTTCGTAAGTTTATTTCAATTCTGATGTTTATATGATTTATATCAGTTTTTGGTATAATTCATCTTTTAAAGTAGGTTTTTTCTATATGAGTAAGTTTGAATGAATGTTTATTTGAGAAAATTGTGTTGATATTTAGCTCACTACCTAAGAGTAGTAGAGAGATCCTTATGCACTTTCAAGAAAAAGTGTGAAGATAAATTTGAGTTCATTGAAAATTTTATAAGGGAGCTATACCTTTAGAAATTTAGAGATTGTTAAATAATATGAGACTTTGTCAATTTTGGTGAGCATTTCTCGTACTTTCATAATTTTTGGCATAGAGGAAATTTAGTAAAATAGTTGAAAGGACAATCTGTTCACTAATAGATTTTTTGCGACTCTACTGGGGAGACTCCCTTTGAAAAGAACCTTTGTTTTGGAAAGGCAATGTATAAAAATAGTTCCTCCACATAATGAGGTCTTCCCTGTATTACAACCTAACCTTCAATTTGAAGATACTCAAGAAGACATAATCTTAGACCTGGTATCAACTGCTTGGGTGTTGCATATAAGTAATTAGCAATATTAGCAAGTGTTAATTATTTTAGAAAGAGAAGAAGAAAGGGGAAAATTGTTAAGAGGGGTACGAAAAGCTCAAGAAGAAGTAGTTGTAAATAGACTTTCTTAGGCTCCCGCAAGACCTTGAACTTGTAATCAAAATTAGAACTGGCTACCCATAGATACCCAAGAGGGGAAAGAGAAAAGGGGATTCTTGATGAAAATTTTGAGCCATTGAAAAATTTAAAGTTCTTGCCAAATTTTAATGACCCCAAGAAGAAGAGTATTAAATCCCAAAGTAGACCCAGTTCACCACCAAAACAATCTCCTTTTTCACTTTTAGTGCAATCTTTGCTCCCTTTGAATACTCTTATCCCTATTCTTATAAACGTCCAACCTCCGCAAGTTACACCACCAAACATGATCGTAAATCAACCATGGGGACAAAACATAGGGCTATTGAACTTAGGTGCAAATCATGCACCATTTCCTAAAGGAGCTACTGAAATTCTACCTAAATTTAGTAGGGATGGCAAAGTTTCAACTGAGGAACACTTAAATGCCTTTCATTCAGCCTGTTCTGTAATAAGTGTTCCCACAGAGTAAGTTTCTATAAGGTTGTTTATGCATACATTAACTGATGCTACCACAAACTAGTTTAATCATCTACCTCATCATTCTATCACTAGTTGGAATGATATGAAAAATTCTTTTGAAGATAGATTCAAGACTCCCAAAAATGAAAGTTCTCTATTTTTCCAACTTAGTCAAATGAAGAAAGAGATGCATGAACCCATGAGAGAATTTGTAGCTAAATTTAATAGGCTTATTCAAAGAATCCCTACTACATCTAGGCCTAATGCAAAGAACCAAAAATCATTCTTCATTAATGCCATTCCCCTAGAAATAAGTTTTCATCTTATAAAGGATGCATGTGCTGATTTGGCTACTACCCAAAGATTGGCCATTCAGTTAGAGGATGCATTTATTAATGTAGGCAAATGGAAGTGAGAGGTTCAAACTTTGGGAACACCTTCATCTTCAAACTCCACTGATCTTATTTTACAAAAATTAATGAATGATGTAGCAATGATGATGAGGCAACAAAACAAAATACATGGCTCTTACCAAACTCCTTACCAAGATATCCATAGATGGCAACGATCTCAAAACTTTGGTAAGAACCCCACATTGACTCCTCCAATGAGATTGAAAATTGAAGAAGCTCCCAAGAAGGCCATGTGTTCACTCCATATGACTTCTGAATATGATGAATGAGATTGTCTTGAATGGCTCAATTGTATTCAATTAGTAAAGAATGCCTTTACAGTAGAGCAAATGCCTAAAAGTCAAAATGTGGAAAATGAAAATTTGGGTGCTTATTTTCTTGAATATGAATCTGATTCAGAAAGAGGAGGTATTGTCTTGAAAACCCTTCAAGACCCTACTTGTACGGTAATGACTAGAGAGCAGAGAAATCAATAGCCTTCTTTGGGAGTAAGTTCAAGTGTGCCCATTTCTAAAGGTAAAGAACATATACACACTAGTTCAACAAAAGCTAGTGAATCAAGAATCTTGTCTAAAGCAAAAACAATGGCCAGTACTTCAACTTTTGATATTGTTGAGTTTTGCAAATCCTCTTCCATATCTATTTCTCCAGCTGAGTACTTGTTACCCATTTTGCCTCCTGCCAAAATTCAAACTTTGAATGCAAACCCCACCCAATGGTCACCTTCCATTTGTAATAGTATTTAAAATGCCCAAGAAATACAAAAAAATAAATAAAACGATCAAACCTTCTTTCTCACAACTTTTTGCACCGTCAGATCTTGCCTAGATCTACGGCAGGCACTTTCTTGCATTCTCAAGATGAACTACGTTTACATAATGTGGGTAAGCACCATCAAGACACATGGTAGGTGGGTACATTTTCTCTTGTGGTCCACAAAGGGTAGACAAGGTGGCTAGTGAGCTGGTAGTTTGATTGGTGTCCACTTTCCCGCATTTTGTCTTTTGTCAGACCTTGTGACAATGTGGGCAAGCACCTTGGTAACACATGTCCATATGACATCATGGTAGATATTCGCAGAGGTTCAAAAGGTACGGGCTATGTACACCATCAGATCTCCCAAGATTAATGGTTGGCACATGTCCGCAATGTGAGGTTGCAAGGGTATTAAGTAATGTGGGTATGTGCCCTTGCAATAAGTCATTGATGTGATGTCCTGGGCCCACCTTTTTCAGAGGGTGATAATAGCTCATCCTTTATGGAATTTTTTAGGTGAGTCAAAGTACAATGAAGGCATCTCATTGGTCCATCCAACTGACTAGGTATACCATCACATAAGATTCTGATCACCATAGATTCAAATGGGATCAAGGGTTGGCGCTTTCCTGCATTATGAAGTTGCAAGGAGATTAAGGAATGCGGGCAAGCACCTTGTTGCCACATGTCCTTGTGGGGCTAGGGTTGTTTCATAGGCTGCAAGGTGGTGCCAGTTGGATGCTAGGTTAGATGCTGAGTGTTTCATGGGCTCAAAATTTTGAAGAGAAAGTGCAGTAATATGGGGGTCTTTCATGATCATTGATCTCATAGAGATCAACAATCAGGGCTTTCCCACATTATGAAGTTACGAGGAAGTTAAGCAATGTGGGGAAGTGCCTAAAGGGCACGTGTCTTTGTGGGCCCATGGAGATACATTACGACTATGGGTATTAATAGAAAGGCTAACAATTATGAGACATCACGGTCAAGGTTTTGAGGAGGTGGAGCAATTAGTAAGGAAGATGTGGTCAAACTTGGGAAGACTTTGCGGGGTGGTAAAATGAAATGTGACTATTGGCCCATGTGACTCATGATGGTGGTAGAGTTAGGTTGACCTGTTGATCTTGTTGATTCATGAGCTAGAAATAGGGGAAATTAAGTTTTGTTGCATGATCTGATCCTTGTGATCAATGCCAATCACTCTTGGATAAATGTTGAACTTAGTGAATATGAGAAAACACCCAATTCCCCCAACTGATCCATCTACTCAGTTAGAATAGTTTAATGGCACCGTTTCTATCTTCTCAGGGCCCTGTTCCAACAAAGATTAGATATCATTGCATCTGGATCTATGATCAAATTAAATTTTTTTTAGATCTCCATGATTAGTCTCTATAGGGCTTAATGGTAGTGGTTGTAGAGTAATTTTAGTTGGAAAATATCTCAGTTATGCCTAAGGTATAAAAGTAAATTTTTTAGATTTTGAAAAGGTCGACTCTTCTTTGACTTCTTTAATATTGTGATATTGCTATCAGGATTTAACTGTGTGATTTTGAGTCAAACTCATTGACCCATATTTCATGAGTAGTGATTCAAAATGAATCCATCTCTCATGATAATAAATGGAACACTTAGCACTCATTGGATCTAGGTGATGCTCATAGGGGTGAAACATCGAGACTTCTCAAGAGGTCACCCATCCCAGTACTACTCCAGCTTGAGTGCGCTTAACTATAGAGTTTCCTCCATGGTTAAACACAAAGCTTGAAAACCCATTTGCAAAACCTTCACCAAGTGTTGTGTCTTATGAACCATTAATTAGAAAGCCCCTTAAGCTCATCAATTGATAAGTAGTAGATAATTTCCATAGTAAGTCAAATTGTGATGTTGCTATCAGGATTTAAATGTGTGATTTTGAGTCAAACTCATTGACCCATATTTCATGAGTAGTGATTCAACATGAATCCATATCTCATGATAATAAATGGAACACTTAGCACTCATTGGATCTAGGTGGTGCTCATAGGGGTGAAGTACCAGGACTTCTCGGGAGGTCACCCATCCCAGTACTACTCTAGCCTAAGCGCGCTTAACTATAGAGTTTCCTCAATGGTTAAACACAAAGCTAGCAACCCTATTTGCAAAACCTTCACCAAGTGTTGTGCCTTATGAACCATTCATTAGAAAGCCCCTTAAGCTCATCAATTGATAAGTATGAGATAATTTCCACAGTAAGTCAAATTGTGATGTTGCTATCAAGATTTAACTATGTTATTTTGAGTCAAACTCATTGACCCATATTTCATGAGTAGTGATTCAACATGAATCCATCTCTCATGATAATAAATGGAACACTTAGCACTCATTGGATCTAGGTGATGCTCATAGGGGTGAAGCACCGGGACTTCTTTGATATTGCTTTGCAAATTTCATGTGTAAATTACCTTTGCCTTTGAACTGTATGACATTCTGCCTTATCTCCTCCAGTCATTAATGTATAGTGCAAGAACTATTTGCCTCTCATTGGTGTGTTGTGGATATTTGCAATCTTGCATGATTGTATCTCCTTTAGCCTATGAATGATATATCAATGAATCTTCTCTTTCCTTCTGTCATTCATTTGGGTTTTATGATCTGCATGTGGTTGTTAGATTAAAGCAAGTCTAGATGTGTATATCTCCTTGTGTCATGATGGTTCAATAGTGTATGTATGGCTAGAGATTGGTTCGAACACTCTATTTTGGTGCATCACCCCCTTAGGTTAGAGTAGGTAGATTTTCTTTCATGCATTCCTTCTCCCTTTTCCTCTCCAAGAGTAGTTAGGTGCACACTGATAGTAAAGGAAGTCGGCCTTCTCTGGAGACTCAACCTCACAGTTCAAATCCCATAGCTTGGAGGTTGTTTCCATGTTTCACAAAGTTGTCCTTAGGTAAAAACTTTGGACAAGGGTGCAAACCTCTGTGACAACAATTTTTGGCTTGCTTGGGGGGACACTATTCATAAAATTTCAAGTCTACTGGTGTCAAAAGGAAGATTTCAAGATTAATACTGAGGAGATAGTACTAGCTTTAGTGTTCAAGCCTTCAAGATGTTCATTCTTCAAGAACTTGGTGATTCTAAGCTTCAAATACATCTGGTTCCAGACCAAAGTTGTAGTAATTCATGCCCAAAGCTAAAACAAGAGCATCTTCTAGAGGTAATTTTCAGTACCAAGAGCTTTCATTTTCAAATCCTAGAAGGAGGACTAGAGTATCTTTATCACTAGTTAGGAGTGCATTAGTATCAAATACACCTACAAGATCTATCTCTACTCCTCCTACTGCCAAATCTTAGCCTAGATTGCCATCAACACATATCAATAGATCACTTCTCTATATGGCATAGCCTAGAGCTCATGCTTTTTCTACTTTTAATGGTGGAAGTCCTCTATTATTGGCTTAAAGACATGACACACCATTAGTTGCACTCAAAAGTATACTAGATTTTACTAGTGAAACTTCTATCTCTCCCTTAGAACACATTCAAGAGGTTGCAAATGTTAGTAATATCCATGGTATTATAGAGGATGATGTTACAATTAGACTTCTAGCCTCATCCTTGAAAGGAAAAGCATTACAATGGTATAGAGGTTTGGCTCATGGTTCTATAACAGATTGGGATGGATTAGGAGTAGGATTATGCAAACACTTTGAGGACAAAAGTGACCATTTGTCACTTTTAGAATAGTTGACTACTATAAAAAGAGCCCCCCATAAATGTATGATTGATTTCAACTATAGATTTCAAAAGACATGGGATAGAATACCTACTTTAGTAAAACCTACCCCTAGTAATGCCTTCTTGCATTACCTCAGAGCTCTTAATAGTGACATTGCCACTACAATCCAAACTATGGGAGGAGATACCTTGCCTAACGCTTATGATATAGCAATAAAGTTAGAAAAAATCCTAATACAAGGAGATAAGCTAGCTCCAAGGCCTCCTATGCCCTTCTTCCCTGATGTTCCAAACCACCAACTGGCAATGGCTCCTCTTCCCACAACTTCCACATCACAATCCATCACTCTAATCCCTCAAGCTTCCACATCTTCAAATGGAATAGATGAAATCAAGGAGATGATGCAATCTATGATGTTGAACATAGATAAGAGATTGTAGGGCCAATAGAAGAAGCTGGAGGATAGTTTCTCTGTGATGTAGAAAATGAGCGATAAGGTGGTGACTTTAGAAAGACAACAAGCTCAAGGTAGTAAAGCTCATCAATTGCAGCATCAAACTATGAATAGTGGTAGGCCTCCAAATTAGAATTATGGGAACAATTCTTTTAATCAGAATAGGCAGAGTAGTCATGCTTCAACCTCAAATGTAAACCAAAGTAGGTTCATAGTCCCTCAAAACAACATGGCCCAAGATCAAGATTTTTGTCCCTCCTATAGCTACTCCTATGCTCATTGTATGTGTTAGAAGGCTGAATCTTATTTGGCATTAACCATCCAAGAGCCTACAATAGGACAATCATACAAGGAGGACCAATTCAAAGATGCCTTGTATATGCAAGGACAAGGTGATTGCTCCTTTATGAATCATCAACTGGAGAAACATTGTAATGTAAACTAGGATTCCATTGCTCACAACACTAGGAGTGAAAGAAGAGCTATTGAAGATGCTACCCCTCCCCCTCCCAATCAAGCCTCAACTTCAAATGCAATACCTCATAAACAAGTAGTAAATGATCAATCAAATACCCTTCAACAGCAAAGGCAAAATAATGGCAGAAAAGATGTAAGTGATTCTCAAGTTGTCCCATCTCAACCTCCTACAAATGCAGCCCCCAAGGCTTCTACCAAAGAACCTACTATGCCATTCAGTGTGGTAGAACAAATGAAGAAAAAAAATGTGAATATTTCCATGTGGGATGTTGTTGCTACTATACCCATGCAAAAGAGGTTGTTGTAGCAAGAATTGGAAAATATTGAACCAAAGGATTAGCCACTTACCATGGAAAGTGCCAAAATCCTAGTACAACCATCAAAGGAGGAAGAAACGAGTAAAAAAGTTAGACCCCCTCCATGTTTCACTAATTATAGGAGATAAAGTAGTCCACAATTGCATGATTGATTCAGGGGCTAGTAGTTTAGTGATGCCTAGGTGTGTAGTTGATGCTTTGGAGATGAAATATGAGCCCATTATTAAGGATGTATTACAGTTGGATGGTAGTACTATCAAGACTATAGGGGTTCTTAGGAATGTAGAAAGGCCCTACATGCATGCCCTGGTTGTACTATAACTCAAGATATATCTATTGCTAAAATCAAGCCACATTTTTCCATCTGTCTATCAAGAGACTTCACTACCCAAATAGGTGGTTACATATCTTCTAATTGGTCATGTATTTCTTTTAGAACAAGGTATGGGACCAAAGTTTCCATCAAAGTAGAGCCTCTAGCCCTACATCATACTGAACCCTACACCCCTAATCTCATCAACATGAATTTCACTATCCTAGAAGTGGATGAGAATGACATAATGAATGAGCCTACTACTTCCCTAGTAGAGATACCTCATTTCCTCTTAGATGAATGGGCTAATGCATATCAATTTTATCCTACATTAGAAACCCTTGAAGTAGGCCTCAGTACATATTCTATATTAGAGAAGGATTCTCTAGTCTCCAATCTTGTGGAGACTATAGAAGATGTGAGTGGGATATGGAGTATGTACTTTGATGGATCAAGGAATAAGAATGGATTAGGGGCTGGTGTGATGTGATTTCACCTGCACAAGTAAGGTACTACTTCTCCTTTAGGCTCCAATTCAGTTGCACCAACAATGTGGCTGAGTATGAATCCTTGATTCAAGGTCTCCTACTTGCTTAGAAAAGAAGCCTTAAGTGTATATGGAGATAGTGAGTTGGTGGTTAATCAAGTGAGAAATCAAAATATCACCAAGAATGGTTTGCTCAAGTCTTATAAACATAGGGTATGGGATCTTCTTGATGGTTTCAATGCATTTAATATTCAAAGCATCCCTAGAAAAGAAAATAGACATGTTGATAGGCTTGTAGGAATAGGTGCATCTCATGATGTGCCAAAGAATCTTGAGGAGGAGAAGAAGCAACAAATCAAAATGGTAGTAAGTCCTACCATCCCTTACAACAATATCCATTGGCAAGTGTTTGAATCCAATGAACAAATTTTAAGCTTCTTGCAGAATGAAGTAGAATTTTCAAATAGAAACCAGTCAAGACTACAAGATTAGTATGGTGATCAAATCATTAATCTCAGTTCCAACAAATTGCCTAAGGGTCTCATTACCTTAGAGAGTGTTTTAATCCTAATGACCAAGCAAGAGGCAGAATCATGAACTTAGCTATTGACGAAGATGATCACACCCCAGTCATAATTGCTAATGGAAAATCCTTAAACATGGAGAAGGTATGTTCTGAGATTGAGCAAGAAAGTTTTATTCATCTATGCCAAGAATTTAATGATATATTTTCCTAGACATATGATGATCTAAAGGGTTTTGACCCAAGGTTGTTTCAACATACCATAGATTTAATTGATAGTGTGAAACCAGTAAGACAAAAATAAAGGCCAGTGAATCCCAAAATTGAACCCTTAATAAGAAAGGAGCTATCCAAATTGATTGAGGCCAATATAATTTTCCCCATCAAGCACTCGTCATGGGTAGCAAACCTTGTCCCTATTAGGAAGAAGAATACAGAAATTAGTTTGTGTGTGGATTTTAGGGACCTTAACCAAGCTTCCCTTAAAGATCACCATCCTCTCCCTTCCATGGAGCAGATTTTATCTAAGGTTAGTGGTTCAAAGAGGTTTTCATTTCTTGATGGATTTTCTAGCTACAATCAAGTTCTAGTCAAAGAGTCTAATAGATACAAGACTACATTTACCACCAAGTGGGGTACCTATGCTTATTGTAAGATGCCATTTGGGCTAACCAATGCGGGTGCTACATTTCAAAAGGAAATGGAGATGGCCTTCAAAAATGTGATTGGAAATTTTGTATTAGTTTACCTTGATGATATCACAGTGTATTCAAAGAATGTAGAAGATCATTTTGATCATTTAAGATAGGCGTTCTCAAGGTGTAGAGAGTTTGGGGTATCCCTTAACCCGAGCAAGTGTGTCTTTTCTACCAATCAAGGAAAACTATTGGGACACATTGTATTTGAGGATGGTTTAACTATTGATCCAGAAAGAACAAAAGCAATACTTTCCCTCCCTCTTCCTAAACATAAGAAAGGGTTGCAAAGTTTCCTTGGTAGGATAAATTTTTTGAGAAGATTTATCCGTAATCTTGCTACCATGGTAAAACCCCTTACGACTATGCTCAAGAAAAGTATGGTATTTTCATGGATCAAGGAAGGGAAAGAAAGTTTTGAAGAGATTAAGGTAGCCATAGCCTTGGCCCCCACTCTCATTAATCCAAATTTTGAAAAGGATTTCATCCTTTCTACCCTAAGTAGCGAGTCAAGCATTTTTGCTATCTTGACTCAAGCAAATGATAAAGATGAAGAGTAGCCCATAGCCTTCTTTAGTGAAGGGCTTAAAGAGTATGAAGACAAATATAGGTATGTAGAAAAGAAAACCATTGCAATCATCAGAGCTTTAAAGAAATTTAGACACCTCCTATCTCATAATAAGATCCATTTGTTAGTACCTCATGCAAGTGTGAAGGATTTCCTTTTGAGCAAAGATATTAGTGAGAAAAGAGCTGGTTGGATTACTAAAGTAATGGAATATGATGTTGACATCCACACCACCAAGTTGGTAAGAGGGAAGGGGTTGTGTAAATAGATGCTATCATATCAAGAACCTGATGAGGAAATTGTTATGATACTAACAGAAAAACAAGAGACAAGAAATGATGGTCCAAGGAACTAGATGGGTGATATGAAGAATTTCTTATTAGGTAATGGATACCCTCAAGGATTAGTTAGAACTAAAAGGAGATAGTATAGATTATAGTCAATCCCTTATGTTATAGTTAATGGTATCCTTTTCAGGAGAGACTTTAATGGAGCCCTATTAAGATGCATTGACATAGACCAAGTTGAAAGAATGATCAAAGAGCTTCATGATGGTCTTGATGGTGGTCACTTCTTAGTAAGAACAACTACAATGAAGATCATGAGAGTTGGTTACTACTGGCCATCCCTATTCTATGATTGTCATAAGTATGTGAGGAAGTGTGAAAAATGTGCCTTCTTCTCTAGTAAGTAGAAGCTTGCAACTCTTCCTCTTCATCTAATTTAGGTGGACCATCCTTTTGCTCAATGGAGATTGGATTTCATAGGCCCTCTCAATCCTCCTAGTTCTGGTCATAAATGGATTTTAGTTGCTACAGACTACTTCACTAGATAGACAAAGGTAGTTGCATTGAAGGATGCCATAGAATCTTCAGTTGTTGAGTTCCTTGATGGAATTGTGACCAGGTTTGGTGCCCCTTCAACAATTATTTCAAATAATGCAAAATCTTTTGTTGGAGCTCAAATTTGTGCATGGGCAGTTGATCATAATATCTACTTGAGCACATCCTCAAACTACTATCCTCAAGGCAATGGTTTGGTTGAGTCATCCAACAAAAACTTGATTAGGATTATAAAAAGAACTATAGAGGATAACCAAAGGTGTTGGCATCAAAAGTTGAGGATTACACTGTGGGCTGACAGAATAGCACCTAAGAGGTCAATAGGAAATTCACCATTTATGTTGGTATATGGAAGAGAGGCAAGGCTTTCAATTTCATTAGAATTCCCATCCATAGAACTAGATCATTAGCTAGAGCTAATTGAAGATGATGCCATGACAGTAAGAATGGCAGAGCTAATGGAACTAGAGGAGAAAAGAAATCAGGCCATGCAGACCCTAGAGACACATCAGCAATAGGTGAAAGGGAGTTTTGATAAGAAGGCTAGGGTTAAATCCTTTAGGAAGGGTGATTTAGTTTTGAAATGGGATGCAAATAGAGAAAATCCAAGAAGACACTCAAAATTTGATGCATTGTGGAGTGGTCCCTATGTGATTGACAGTTGCAAGCAGACCAATGCTTTCCAATTAAGCAAGCCTAATGGTGAAATTTTGCCAATCCCAGTCAATGGGATTTATCTCAAACCATGTTTCTGATAGGGTTTGAAGTTTCATGTACATAAGTAGCTTTGTTTGTGTTATTTTCCTGCTTTCTAAGAAGTGCATGAGCACATGTGTTTTGCTGAGTTTGTAGAGGTTGCAGAGATAGAGCTTTTAGTGTCTTTCTCCTGTAGAGGTAGGCATAGGGTTTCATGCACTGATCCATAGTTTTTATGACTCTATAGCCCAATAGATGCATAAGGCCACTGGGCGTACACATAACTGGCTTGCATCCCCTCTGAGTCACCAGAAATGTTACCCAGTGTGCCTCCCACCAAAATTTGAACTTTGAATGCAAACCCTACCCAATGGTCACCTTCCATTTCTAATAGTATTTAAAATGCCTGGGAAATACAAAAAAATAAATAAAATGATCAAACCTTCTTCTTTCTCACAAATTTCCCCACGGTCAGATCTTGCCTAGATCTATGGTGGGAAATTTCTCGCATTCTCAAGATGCACTACTTTTACATAACATGAGTAAGTTCCATCATGATGCGTGGCAGGTGGGTCCATTTTCTCTTTTGGGCTACAGAGGGTAGACAACGTGGTTGGTAAGCTGGCAGTTTGATTGGCGCTCGCTTTCTCACATTTTGTCTTCAGTTAGACCTTTTGACAATGCAGGTAAGCACCCTAGTGACACATGTTCATATGACATCACAGTGAATATTCATAGAGTTTTAGAGGGTACAAGTTATGTACACCATCAAATCTCCCAAGATTAATGGCTAGCACATGCCTGCAATGTGAAGTTGCAAGGGTATTAAGTAATGCGAGTATGCGCCCTTGCAACACGTGGCTAATGTGACATACTGGGCTTGCCTTTTTCAGAGGGTGATAATAGCTCATCCTTTGTGGTAGTTGTTAGGTGAGTTAGAGTACAACAAAGGCATCTCATTGGTCCATCCAACTGACTAGGTATACCGTCACATAAGATTTTGATCATCATAGATTAAAATGGGATCAAGGGTTGGCACTTTCTTGAATTATGAAGTTGCAAGGAGATTAAGGAATGTGGGAAAGTGCCTTGTTGCCATGTGTCCTTGTGGGGCCAAGGTTGCTTCATAGGCTTCCAGGTGGTGCCAGTTGGATGCTAGGTCAGATGATAAGTGTTTTGTGGGCCCAAAATTTTGAAGAGCAAGCACAGTAATATGGGGGTCTTTCATGATTGTTGATCTCACAGAGATCAACAATCAGGGCTTTCATGCATTATGAAGTTACCCAAAAGTTAAGCAATGTGGAGAAGCACCTAAGGGGAAAGTGTCTTTGTGGGCTTGTGGAGATACATTATGTCTATGGGTATTAACAGAAAGGATAACATTTATGAGACATCATGGTTAGGGTTTTGAGGAGGTGGCACAGATAGTAAGGAAGATGTGGTCAAACTTGGGTAGACTTTGCGGGGTGGTGAAATGAAATGAGACTATTGGCCCATGTGACTCATCCTGGTGGTAGAGTTAGGTTGACCTACTGATCTTGTTGATTCATGAGCTAGAAACAGGGGAAATCAAATTTTGTTGTGCAATTTGATCCTTGTGATCAATGCCAACCACTCTTGGATGAATGTTGAACTAAGTGAATGTGGGAAAACACCCCATTCCCCTAGTTGATCCATCTACCTAGTGAAAATAGTTTAATGGAACCGTTTCTATCTTCTCAAGGCCCTATTCCAAAAAAGATCAAATATTATTACATCTGGATCTATGCTCAGATCAAATTTTCTTTAGATCTCCATGTTTATTCTTTGTAGGGCTTAATGGTAGTGGTTTTAGAGTAATTTTAGTTGGAAAATATCTCAGTTATGCCTGTGCTATAAAGGAAAATTTTGTAGATTTTGAAAAGATTGACTCTTCTCTAACATCTCTGATATTACTCTGCAAATTTCATGTGTAAATTTCCTTTGCCTCTGAATTGTATGACATTCTACCTTATCTCCTCTAGCCATTGTTGTAAAGTGCAAGAACTATTTGCCTCTCATTGGTGTATTGTAGATATTTGCAATCTTGCATGCCTATATCTCCTTTGGCCTATGAATGATATATGAGTGAATATTCTTTTTCCTTGTGTCATCCATCTAGGTTCTTTGATCTGCATGTGGTTGTTAGATTAAAGCAAGTCTGGATGTGTATATCTCCTGGTGTCATGATGGTTCAATAGTGCATTTATGGGCAAAGATTGGTTTGAACACTCTATTTTGGTACATCACCCCCTTAGGTTAGAGTAGGAAAATTTGCTTTCATGCATTTCTTCTCCCTTTTCCTCTCTAAGAGTAGTTAGGTGCACCCTGATAATAAAGGAAGCTGGCCTTCTTCAGAGACTCAACCTCACAGTTCAAGTCCCATAGCTTGGAGGTTGTTTTCATGTTTCACAAGGTTGTCCTTAGATAAAAACTTTGGACAAGGATGAAAACCTCTGTGAGAACAGTACCTAAGGCTAAATCCTAAAGAATTGGATAAACTGGTTCAATATGTAAAAGGAAGTTCTACTAATAATGCGCAATTTGCGAGTGACACATCTAAAAGTTCTAAAGCTCGAGATGAACCTATTTTTGTTTCTGAAAGAAGAAAAGTAGACATTCCTTATGGTGAAGTGGTTGCCAATTTTATTGAAAAGGAGGTAGAAAAGAAGAAGCCTAATCCATTCTATATTTCACTATTGCTAAATGGTCAAAACCTTAGTAATTGCATTATTGATTCCAGGGCATTAGACAACATCATGCCTTGGGTCATTGCTCAAGCCCTTGGCCTGGAGCCTACCAAAATTTCAAGTGTTGCTATTCTATGGATGGAAAATAAGTACCTTTAGTTAGTCAAGTAAAGGATGTACAGGCTTTCCTCTATACTTGCCTTGAGAAGAGAGTGAAGCTCACAATTCTTGTGGCTAATATACCAGCTAGTTATAGGATGTTGACAAGTAGGACTATTTGTAAAGATATGGGTGGTGAAATCAATTTGGTCTAGTCTCAAGCATACATCTAGGTGAGAAAGAAATGGGTGAAGTTCAAACCTGAACCAAAGAGGAAGTATATAGTGATGCCCTCAGACAATCCCAAATTGCAAATATTGTTTGAAGAATCTCAATTTGGGAATTATGTAATATTACCTAAAGAGCAATGTAAAAGGTTCTTATGAAGAAGCTCTCTGGACTCTTGAATTTGATGGAAGTTGATCAAGTTCAGGTTCAGGTGCCAGTGTTGTTCCTATTTCACCCTCAGGAGAAGTTTACCGTTTCTCCTTCAAATTGGATTTCCATAATACGAATAATACCACTAAGTAAAAAGTGTTACTTATGGGACTACAGGAAGCTAAGGCAAAGGAAATGAAATAGTTGTGAGTAAGAGGCAATGCTAAACTTATTGTAAAATAGGTAAGAAAACAAATTTTAGTTAAAAATGATAGACTAAAGCATTATAGAAATTTAGTTTGGGATGAAATTGAGTCATTTGAAGCATTTTCTATTGAATTCATTCCTTGCTCTCAAAATACTAAGGCTGATTCTTTAGCTATTTTAGCATCATTATTATTCCCTCATCTAGAGTTTAAAAATAATACTTATAGGATCAAGATGATCTACAAACCTAGGGTTCTAGACAACATTAATCATTGGCAAGTCTTTAATGATGATATGCAATTGAAAGAATTCATAGAATGTGCTGGAAACCTTGCTGAAACCTTCTTTGAAGGGTTTGGACATGATGGTAAATTGATTGGAGAGGATTCAACCAAATCTAGAGAGATTATTCAACTCAAAGGAAATTGGACTCCTAAAGGATTGGTTTCTTTGGAGCATTTGTTCAATAGAAAAGATGATAGTGCCTTGAAGAGAGATGTTGATTCTAAAGAAAAGACAAAAGGACATGACAAAATCAATATTGGAACTAAGGAAAATCCTAAATTGATTTCTATAGGAAATACCTTTTTTGCAAAAGAAAAGGAAAAATTGTCTAAACTTTTTGTTCAATATCAAGATGTTTTTGCCTGGGGTTACGAGGATTTGAAGAATTTCAGGAATGGCAAATTTGTACATCATATACCACTAAAGCTTGAGGCAACTCCTTTTTGACAAAAACTCATGAATTACAATCCTAAGGTTTCCGAGGCCATTTTTAGAGAGGTGGAAAAGATGTTGAAAGCTTATATAATATATCCCATACACCATTCAATGTGGGTAGCCAACATTGTTCTTGTGAGAAAGAAGAATGAGGAAATAAGGATCTATGTTGATTTCAAGAATTTGAACCAAGAAAGTCTTAAAGATAACTATGTGCTCCCCACTATGGATCACATCTTGCAGTCAGTAGTTGGATCTGAAGTAATGTCTATGCTCGACTGTTATTTAGGATACAACCAAATTAGTGTCATGCCAGAAGATCAACACAAAACTACCTTTATCACTCCTTGGGGCACCTTTTCTTATAGTCAAATGTAGTTTGGTTTGATCAATGCTAGAGCAACCTTTTAGTAGGCTATGAACTCATCTTTCAAGGATCTAGAAGATAGGATAATTGTAATATACCTTGATGATTTGACTGTCTATTCTAAAAGAAGAAAACATCACTTAAGGGACTTGGAAATGGTGCTAAGTAGATGCAGACAACATGAAATATCCTTAAATCCTAAAAAGTTTTTATTCTTTGTGGAAAAGGGAAGATTACTTGGGCACATCGTCTCTAAAGATGGTATAAAAATTGATCCAAAGAACTGACTCTACCTACCAATAGAAGTGATTTAAGATCTTTTTTTTGGTTAGATCAATTTTCTAAGAAGTTTTATCCCTAAATTCTTTGAAAAGGTGAGATGCATGCTGGATATGATGAGTGAAAAACATCCTTTTAGGTGGTAGGAAGAAGGAAAAATGGCTTTCAAAGATATTAAAATGGCCATTGCAAATGCCCCAATGCTGGTAAGCCCAAATTTTGAAAAGGATTTCATTATCTATTGCTATGCTTTTGAACATTTTCTATCCAGTATCTTAACTCAATAGGATGATGAAGTTAATGAGGCTCCAATTTCTTTTATGAGTGTTCCATTAAAGAAACATGAATTTAATTATACTCCAATAGAAAAAAATGCATTTTTTGTAGTAAAGGCATCGAAACAATTCAGATATTATATACTACATTCCCATTTTGTTGTGTATGTGTTGAAAACAGCGATCAAGAGTATTTTAACACAACAAGAAGTAGAAATGAATAAAAGAGCAGTATGGGTGGCTAAAGTTCAAGAGTATGATTTGACTATCAAACCTACTTCTTTGGTAAGAGGACATGGTTTGTGCAAGATGATGGTTGAGAATAAGGATGCGTTCCTTGATGAATCTAATGAAACCCCAACTGTCTTACTGGTTAGCCTTACAAATCCTTGGTTCTCAGACATTGCATATTTTCTGACATATGGTGAGTGTCCACCAAACATGAGCCCTAAGGAAAGGCAAAACCTCAAATTAAAAGCTGTGAAGTATGTAATTTCAAATGGGGTTCTATATAAAAGAGGGATTGATGGAACCTTTCTAAGATGTGTAGACATAGAACAACAAGAAAAATTATCAAAAGCATATCATTTGGAGGCTTGTGGAGGGCATTTCTCATCCACCATTACTACCTTTAAAATTTGTAGGAATTGTTTCTATTGGCCAAGCATATTTAAGGATGATTATAAATATGTGAAGAACTATGAGAAATGCAAGCTTTTCATTAGACATCCTCAATTGGCAGCACTACCTCTCAGACCTATTATTATTGACGAGCCATTTCAATAATGGGGTATTGATTTCATTGGACCCTTAAGTCCTCCATCTAGTGCAAGACATACATACATATTAGTAGAAATAGATTATTTTACTAAATGGGTGGAGGCAATTCTGACCAAAAAGGCTAACTCTCAAGTGGTATGTGATTTCCTAATGGAGCATATTTTTGTCAGATTTGGGGTGCCTCAAAAAATAGTTTTAGATAATGCCACTTAATTTTCATCTAAGGCAATTTCTCTATTTTTTTATATGCATAGCATATCATTGTCCCATTCATCAAATTACTTTCCACAAGGGAATGGGCAGTCAGAGTTCAACAATAAAAACTTGGTGGCCATACTTAAGAAGCTAGTGTCTAATAATTCTCGGGACTGGCATAAAAGACTTTATGAAGCATTATGGGCAGATCAAATTACACGTAAAAGAGCTATTGGTATGGCTCTGTTTGAACTAGTATATGGGATAGGAGCTCAAGTATCATTACCTCTGAAGTTACCTATTGTGAAGCTGCAATCAGTTATTGAGGATCAATTCTTTAAGGATTCATTGGAGAAAAGAATAATGTACCTTCATAAGCTAGAAGATGAAAGGAACAAGCTGGTTGATCATATTACTGAGCATCAAATGAGGGTGAAGCAATTTTTTGATAAGAAAGCTAGGCCATGTAGTTTCCTCAAAAATGATGAAGTACTTCTTTGGGATAAGAGGAGGGAACTGAAAGTTGCACACAGAAAATTTGAGTCTCTTTGGAAAGGCCCATTCATTATTTCAGAAGTTGTTGGTCTGAACGCCTTTTGTTTGAAGTACCTAGATAGAACAATTTTTCCCTTTACTTATAATGGAAAAGACTTGAAATTGATCAAGTTTTGAGTTTAGAAGTTCCCTATTTGTACATAGCTTTTTTTTTTTGTGTTGTGTTTTCCTTTCCTATCATTTCCCTTGTGTTAATTTAGGCCTTTATGTTTCTTGTTTTCTGAGTTCTTTGTGTATCCCACATACACAGTCCCCAGTCACAGCCCCTATTAGTTGCATATGGAGTCACCATTTTCCCCTTGAAATTTTTATCCATTTTACTATTCAAGTCCTTCATTCATCACCCATGCATTCATTGTCTCCCGAAGTGAATGGTTGAAGTATCTAGTACCTATAGTCACAGTCCCTTCCCTTGAACCACTTTGAACCTTGGTTCAAAGTAGTTCAAGGTAGTTCAATCTAAGGTTTATACTAACAATATTTTTGGTAGGTAATGTACATCCTCACAATGGAGCTTTCTCTTGAATCACTTTGAACTGCTTCGAACCTTACTTTGAAGTAGTTCAAAGTGGTTCAACTGTAAAAATATTTGGCCAATTCAAATCCTAAAGTATGGCGCGTCATCATCATGCGACATGGTTAATAATCTTGTTAGAAGATAATGATAAATAGGACATTTCTATTTCCAAAAAGGAAAGTCATCATTATTGAGAAAGTGGGAAATCTTCAGTCGATAAAGTGATTGGATGTCACATTAAGTTGATCATTTTGAATACATCTAAAAAAGAAGTCATTAAATGGAAATCCATGCAACATGGCTTTCAAACATGTGAAGGTTAACAAGAGGTTATGTGTCATAAATTCCTAATAATCATCTTGTACTTCCACATTTAAGCACTTTCTTTTAAGAAAAACTCATTGAGTTTCCTTTTTAATTATCATGCAAAAGAATTGAAAGTGTGGAGAAGGGTCTATTAAGGGAGATAGAGAAAATTGTTGATTTCTTAGCAGAATACAGGTGAGAATTTAGTAATCCTTTTTTTTTTTTTTCTAAAAATCTCTTTAGTTTCTAAAGCTTTATCTATTCAAAACCTTGTTGTTTGGTTGAGAATGAGGTCAGTTTTGCATTTCTTTGATAATGTTTCAAGCCTAGCATGTAGAAAACTAGTCATCTGTGATACCAATTTGCATGGGGTGAAGCTGGAAAATTTATAGAAAAATTTTCTTGAATATGCTAATGAAGTGAATGGTTGTATGGAAGTCTTAACTAGTGGTTTGATTGAGGCTACCACTTTCCCCTCAGCTTTTGTGAGTCCTGAACTCCTACAAATTTGTATTGATCACTATGATGTTAAAAGGAAGGGTATTATAAGTAAAAATGGTAATGTGATACTCACAATCTCAAGAGACACAATCGCCTCTATTTTGTGTTTGCCAAAGAATGCATTTATTGCATTCTCCCCTGTTCAAGCTCAGGCCAAATACCAACAGACACCAAATCAATTCCATAATACCATGGCCAGGAAGTTGACTGAAAACATGTATAGCAGAGGTTCCAAACTACCTAAGGTCATCACTAAAGATCATCTAAAGCCCCATATCCATGACCTAGTGGTGTTATTGCATAGGGTAAAGGGTTCGTCTAATGTACTTCTTTTTGAAGAATGGATGTATAGGTACATAGAAATCATTTTAAAAGGTGAATAGTGGATGGATTGGGTAGAGATAATTGCCAGTTCAATGAGGTCTCAACTCAAGCATGCTAAGGAATTCCATGAGGATTTTTATATGCCCACTTATCTAACTTACTATATTGCTTGTACTTACTATATTAACCCTCTTCCCCATGGAGTGTGGAGTGCAAAAATGACAGTTTTTTAGTATTGTCCCCTGCTACAAAAGGATAAGGTTTTAGAGCATTTCAGAAAGGTTCATGATTTTCTAATGGAAAAGCTTTATATGTCTCTGAAGGAAGTGCCCATGTTGAGACTATCTCCTAAAGCTCAAAGGCTAATTCATCAATTTGGAAGCTACTTTATTCAGTTCTCCAGGTTCATGTATTTGAGAATTGATGGGTTTGAAGATGAACCTATAAATTTGCCATATTATGCCTTAGATTGTTTTGTTTTGGCCGAAATATGCAGTCACCTCTTCTCTATTTTAAAAGATAATCTTCCACAAGAAGATTGAGAAATGGCCTTCCCTATCAAGTTGGGTTCATTAATCTACAATAACATGGATAGTGGTTCCATTATCGGAAGTAATTTACTTGGGTTCAATCTTGGCTTCTATCATAGCAGAAGGAACTTTGACAACAAAGGGTATGTAGCCCAAATCCTTGGTCTTCAAGTCAAACCATCAGCCACTCCATGCTTGGAAGACCTTTGGCTGGATTGTAGGGATGAAGGAGAAGTTCTGAGAAGGGATCATTCAAGACTCACCTTGCAACAAATTGACTCTTTCAAATTGAAGTTCAAAATAGAAGGAGTAGTTGATGATGGCTCAGATATAGTTGAACCTAGTTGGGAGGGATCTAGTGAACCGAGGTCCCTAGTAGTCAACTAGAGTAAGGATGAAGAGTTTGATATCAATTTAAGGGCTAGGTTCATACTAACACTCATAGATGAATGGTTATAAAGAAAGAACACAAAAACCATCAATAAACCTTTTGCAAAGGTGACTTCTTTCCCTAAATCACTTCCATCTGACATCCCACTTTCTCCTATTGTAGGTAATATATTAGGTCAAGGTAAACAAAAGAAGTTGTCTCCTCACTTGAAAACTACAGCTCAAAAAACAAGGTCTCAATCCAAGTTAGAAGCCTTGAAGTAGCATAAGTTTCAGAAATAAAGAATGTCTACTCAGGGGCAAAATTTGAGTGATGGCCTCAATCTCTCTGATAGTATAAATGGTAGTGTTCAATTCATTGAAGTTCCCAAGGTAGATCAACTTGGGTTTCTTTTTCCTACTAGGGATGCCCAGGTGGTGTGTTGTTCCTTCTTGGCTGACAAACACAATTAGCAAGAAGAGAAATTTGCAACCAGTGTCTACACCATTGAAGGACATAGTCACCAAATATGCAGTTAGAGATTCAAAGGTGAAGAAGCTAAAAATAGATGCCCACCTCACTAAGGATCTAGTAACTCAAAAAATCACTGTTGAGATAGCTACCTACAAGTAGAAGGAGTCCAAGGATATTGATGATGAAGGGTTCAAGGTAACCTCGATTGAACTGGGAACTTTCAATAGGAGCATCGGTGACCATTTCTTCAAATTCTTTGCTGATCATATGCTTACACAATCTGAAAAAGATAGTAAAGAGAAGAAAGAATTGAAGGGAATGATAACAACAATGGCTACATAAATTGACTTCTTAATGAACCTTGGAGCTTTGTCAAATTTTCAGGCTCCACAGCCATTTGATCACAATTCGGTAGGTAGTCAACAATTGATTAAGAAAATGCAGAAGGGAAAGTTGTTAGCCAATGCTATGAGGAACTGGGTTGACATCATAATAAAGGAGGGTAGTGAGTTGATCTCTAAGTTTACTAGTGTTTACATTAAGGGAGAGACATTGCTAGGAGAAATTCAAACCTTGATCCCAATTTGGGAAATAGAACTAAGTCATTGTCAAGCAATCATTTTTTAGGTTACGTAGGTTGAACGGTTTGGGGTCCTTAAATTCTTAAACGAGAATCCCATGAAAAATCTAGATCCTTGTATCTTGTTTATTTTGAAGAACAATATGAGATGGAAAGAAGTAGTCTACAAGGAGACCATCAAAGAGGTGCAAAGTATCGAAAGTAAGATCACAAAGATGCACGAGGGGTTCTTAAAGGATATGAAGATTGTGAACCCCACAAGGATCCTACTATTTGATGAAGGGAACATGGATGCCAAGATGCTAATCAAAAGCTTCAATGAAGCCATGGAATGAATAAGGGATAGTGAATCACCAAGTGCTAATGACTTCTCTATGTTGGCAAGTGTTGAATCAATGTTGTGTCTCAATAAGAGTTTGATGCCATGTCAAATTTTGAAAGTAAAAGAATATAGGTATCACAAAGATACATGTAGGGCTCGGTTACTGAGCCTAAAGAATCCTCACTTCCAGGTGACCCAAGAATTTATGAGCATGTTCTGGAGCTAGAAGCTGGTACACCAGATTCTTGGTGAGGAGGAGAAAACTAGCGAAGATGCTTGAAGCTGAACCATTACTTAGTTACTTTTTGGCACTTCTTTTAGATAAGTACTTTTTCATTTTGTAACTGTTTCTTGTATCATCCAAAATGGCTGGGTTTTGATGAAGGCCTTTCATATTTGGAAAAACTATAAATGTTGGGGCATTGAACTGGTTTAAGGTTAGCATAGATAGTTAAAAGATAAGATAGTAGTAGTGAGACTTTGTTATAAGTAGATATAAGTAGATAGTTTAAAGTAGTGATCAAGGATAATATATGAATTTTTTGCTTTCAAATGATTGTGTACATGGGAATTTTTAAATTACATATATAAATCACTTTGGATTTTACTTTGAAACTTGGCGTTCAGAGTGTTGAATCATTGATACTTTGTGAAGGTTGATTTGATAATTCGAGATCTTGGTTGATGTTCACTTCATAAGTTTATTTCAGTTCTGATGTTTATATGATTTATATCAGTTTGTGGTATAATTCATCCTTTAAAGTAGGTTTTTTCTATATGAGTAAGTTTGAATGAATGTTTATTTGAGAAAATTGTGCTTATATTTACCTCACTGCCTAAGAGTAGTAGAGAGATCCTTATGCACTTTCAAGAAAAAGTGTGAAGATAAATTTGAATTCATTGCAAATTTTATAAGGGAGTTGTACCTTTAGAAATTCGAAGAGAGAGTTAAATAATATGAGACTTTCTCAACTATGGTGAGCATTTCTCATACTTTCATAATTTTAGGCATAGAGGAAATTTAGTAAAATAGTTGAAAGGACAATCTATTCACTAACAACTTCACAAGTTGTGACCGAATGAGAGTTGACAAGAATTTCACGTTCAAGGTACTCACCCTTATGTCCAAGTAAGCAAGAGGTAGATTCCCCCTCTAATGAAAGTAACGAACAACATATTGAGAGACATTTTATTGTTGTTATTGGGGCCCTTTCAAATGATCATCAAATAGGGCCCTAAGACACAAATGTATTGGACATTAATTTGAGCACCCAGGATCATGATTAATGAATTCAAGTCATGGGGATGAACTAGGTGATATCACCTCCCTAACATGGCTATCAAAGCAAATGTGATGGGGACAAATAATAATAGCCCAACCCATTAGGAGTTAGTAAGGGGGTAGAAGCAAGGAGTTGGGTCTCAATTTTGTAGAAGCCCATGGATTGAAATCATGCTCTTTTAGAAATGGGTACTTGTTTTAGGCTCAACCACCCAATCTGAAATTTTAAAAATGGGCACTTATTTTTTACAAAATTGGGTACCTATTTATTATTTTCAAAAAATGGATATCTATTTCTAAAAACATTAAAATATATATATATTTTAGAAATGGGTACCCATTTTTGAAAAATAAAAAAGGGGTACTCGTTTTTGAAACCATTTTTTACTTTTAAAAAATGGGTACCCATTTCTAAAAATTTAAAATTTTATTTTTTTGGGGGTGATTTTATATGTCGATTTGACTTTTTCAAAATGGGTACTCATTTTTTGAATTTCAATTAATGGGTGCTTGTTTCTTATAACATTGGGTGGGATTTTTTTCTCCTACCTCATATTTTTGTTCAAGATAGGCTTGGTGAGACCAAGTCTATGTCTTGACCTCTCAAGATTGGCCAAGGCATTGAATTAACAAATTCATGCCTTGCCATAATTTTTAGAGGGTCTTCCCAATCAAATTTTTTTATGAAACAAAAACTTGTTAGAGATCTCATTGTCTTGATTTTAGAAATATAAATTTTACAGTGCTATGATTTTATTTACTATTATTGCATTATTTTATAATGAAAGGTGGTACCTAAATGTAAAATAGTGAAGTTCACTAAAACTTTAATAACTTTTTTATTTTATAATTTTTATTCAATTAGTTTATATGTCATCAATCTACATACAATTATTTTGAGGTTAAAAAAAAGAATTTTTGAAAAAAGTGAAATTTTGATCAAATTATGGTGTCCATACGCAAGAGGTTTTAAAATTTACCTTTGTAGCCAATTAATAATTAATAAAAAAAAATTATTCAATAAAAAATTAAAGAAAAAAATTGTCATTAATCTTAGATATCAAGTATCTCCCTTTAAAAGGATTCATGAAAAATCATTTATTTGTGTCAAATTATGGTGCTTGTACATAAGTGTGGTATGGTCCTAAAACATGCATTTTGAAAAAGTGGTTTTTAAAGATCCTTACCAAAATCAAAGTCTATCATATGGGTACACAAATAAATTACATATTCAAAAACTAGATTTCAAACACTAAAAATTTTATTTCTAAAGTTTTTTAATATTCAATCTCTAAATGTCTCAAATTTTGACATCAATTGACAAGAAATTTTAAAAATAGGAAAAATACTTCCACTTTTTGCCCAAAAGTGAAACCCAATGTCTTGCACTTATCCAAGGTAGATCTAATATTTACCTTTGGATTTGGTTTTCTTCATGTAATATTATTTCATTTATGAGGATGATTCCTAGCTAGGGGTTTCATTCCCCCATCTTTTCCATATTTTTATGTGTTGGAGTAAATATCATAACAGATTCATAAAGGTTAGACTTGTGGGATTATAACTAGTTAATTTTTTGGGAAAATTCCCTAGCGAACAAAATGGCTAGCCCATTTTGTTGCCTAAAATAGAATGTGTAAGGCATTTTTCTACACTTAGAAAAACTTCAAATTTAGTATAAAGGTTAATATTTTTAGCTTCTTAGTTATGGTCATTACAAGTTTTTGTTTATTTTTGTTAGTGTGTATTTTCTAAAACTATTTAATTAAGTTTATTTGGATCATTTAGCTTTCATTATTATTTTAAATTCCCCCAATCTATTTCATCCCTAATATAAAATTGTTGCATTTAGTGCTTGAGTTTAACTTGAGCCTTTTGAGGCATCTTTCCTTCAATCATATAAAGGGATGGAAACATCTCTTTCATAGCAAATAGACATCCCCACCTATCTTTATTTAAGTTACATTTTCATTTTTGCTAAACTTATTCAGACATTTGCTTTCTCACTGGAAGAATAACTTCAATGAAGAGATGAGTGTAAGGAGTTGAAGAAGCAAGTTCTTTTGTGTAAATGTCATAATCACAAGGTTCATTCCCTTGCAAAAGCCTTTGCCACAATGACATTACCTCTAAACCATGAAAAGGATGTTGGAGGGGTTCTTAACCTTGAAACACTCTTATAATAAATGGCAAAGAAAATGCAGGTACAATACATGACAAATTGCACAACTTGTAGTCCTTCTAATATTTGGACTGTAAATTCTTGAAGACACGTGTAGGTGATTGCATTGTCATAGTACCTACTGCAACATTTTCTTGGATTCTATCTAATCCTCCCATAATATCCTCTCTATGGTCTAGTTGTCATTTCTTTCATGTAGTCTCAATCCAAAGTTGCTCCTTCTCCTTCTGGTATATTGCCACAGACTCTCTCTCATGCCTTAAATTTGATCAAACTTCTAATTATCTTCCTCTACCATCTAAAATCAACTTCACATTGTGTTGTAACTCTAGCATAGGTGTTTGATACTTGATAGGTTTCATTTTAGCATTCAAGTTTTCAAGATTGGTCAACACTTGACTTGTGGACCTCTCATGTCAAGCACTTTCTGCAATGTTTCAACACCATGTTCTTTCTTCTGAGCTAATTGTTCTTCAAGTGCTTTTTTATGTAAAAATAATAATTTTTTTAAACAATTGTAAACTAATAGAAAATGCATTCTTGTTTTCTATTACCATTGACGAGCCTCCCTTGAACAAAATCAAAATGAAGAGGCATAAATACACCAAATTTTTTTTTTAAAGCCATATGTGCAGATATAAAAATTAAGTACAACACATCCAAAAAATTTATAGATATACACAGTAATTACACCAAAATTTTCTTTCAAAACCGTATGTGCAGATATAAACATTAAGTACAAAATGTCCAATATTTTTCTAATATACACATTAATTACAACAAATTTTTCATTCAAAACCATATGTGAAGATATAAACATTAAGTACAACATGTCCAATATTTTTGGAGATATACACATTAATTACACCAAATTTTTCTTTTGAAACCATATGTGTAGATATAAACATTAAGTACAACATGTCCAATATTTTTGTAGATATATATATTAATTATACCAAAGTTTTCTTTCAAAACCATATGTGTAGATATAAACATCAAGGACAACTAACTCAATAAGGGTACAAGAATAAGTTATTCCCATGAAGAAGGATCATGTCAAATAATACAAGGTAATTTGATCAAAATAGGGAGACAGTTGCTAGATTGTTGTCCAACTTTCAAAGAGAAGGTGATGACAAATGTTATTTTCCTTGCAAGAGTTGTAATGGCTTAAAGACAAGAAGAATCAAAATCAAAACAACTAAGAGATATTGTAGGGAGAATGGTCACACTAAAGGGGGGTTTGATTATCATCCATTGGTAAGTTGTTTGTTATATTATTTTTGCAATTAATATACATATGAACCATAGAATAGGGGAATGATTATAATCATTTTTATATAGATCGATCTACCCAAGGTAGTATGTGATATGGACCACCACATCTTAGAGGAACATAGAGGTGTGAATATGGATGAACATGGAGGTGTGAGTATTGAAGAAGAAGATCATGATCCCATGGAAGATGATAATCATGCACCAAAAAACACATTTTATGATGATGGTATGAATGCATTGATCAAAGAAACATTTGGTGCTGGTGATGTTGTTGTTGATGATGATGATAATGATTATGATGAGGATGACATTGAGGCCATCTATGATATACCTCTACTTGAGAAGGAAAACATGACCCTTTATGAAGGATCCCAATTAACTCTTCTCTCTGTTGTATTGTTGTTGGTGAATTTGAAGGTTATGAATGGGTTATCCAAGATAATAATGTCATGTATGCTAAGTTTTGTGATATTTTCATTATATTCTATAAAAGGTGAAATATATACCATTAAGATTGTTTATACCAATGATTTATATTTTTTTTCTCTAGATTGATAAGTGACTATTTGTTACCACCATCAAATGTTCTCCTGAAGATCATATAATTTATCATAAATAACACAAAAATGAAATAGAATACCCCAAATGCCATATGATAAGATATCAAGATGATCAAGTGACAAAAAAGGTGTCTCACAAGATTCTTCATTACATCCCTATTATTCCACATTGTAAACAATTATTCAAGTGCAATAGTTTGGCATAATTTATGAATTACCATGCATGCAATAGAAGTTGAGATGACATTATTCAAATGCCTATGGATGGTTTAGCATTTATGGACATAGAGGGAAAGTGACCACACTTTAAAGAAGAACTTCAAAATCTTAGGCTTTCTTTGGCAATTGATGGTGTGAATCCATTTAGAGATATGAGATCAATTTACTCAGTGTGGCATGTTTTTACTATCAACAATAACCTTCCTTTATGGATGTTAATAAAGAGGGAGCACATTATGATGGAAATGATTGTTCCAAGTATTTTATTATGTTACCTACATGTAATTATAAGTCTTGGAGTGAAATAACTACAATAATTATCTAATGTTTTTTATTCAACTAGGTAATTACCAAGTGAAAGATATGAATGTATATATTGCACCTCTTATCGATGAATTGCTGGTGTTATGGGATGGTTTGACTATGTATGATATCTCTAGACCAATCGGAAAAAAAAAAAATTCAATTCCATGCAATTTTTGTGTGGACAACTCATGAACATATTTAATCCAATTGTATCATTATCTTGTAGGTATTCAAACAAATGGAAAATTTGCACGTCCAATGTGTGGTCCTAATATAAAATTTCATCATTCTAAAAGTTTAAGAAAGTAGGTGTTTGATGAGAATGGGCACTTTCTCCACATACATCATAAGTATCAAAGTGTTGAAAAATATTTTTTTAATGGGAAAGAAGAGACTACATCAAAGCCATGAAGAATGACACCTTGCCTATGGAAGTTGGAATATAATATAATTCGAGGTAGTATCTCTTCATGTAATGGGTTATGTTTGGAAATTATATATTTTGATTGTATTTTTTTGGATAATTATGTAATTTGATGATTGTGAAGGTCATCAAGGCATCACTGACCACCTTCCAAAGGAAATAAAATGTTATCTCAGAGAATTTAGTAGGCTTTTCTACTACAAGTAGCTAAAAATTGTGCATTTGTTTGATATTATGCATATTTGAAAGAATGCAGCAGAAACACTTTGGAAAATATTGGATGGAAGGCATGCCAAAAAAAAATTTGCCAAAATTTGTAGTGACATTCATGATTCCAATCATGCAATGAAAAATATCATTCAATCAAGTAGCAATGGATACCTAATTAATGCAAGTTATCTTCCTTCATTATTAGTGGAGTAGAAAAGCAATTCCATAAAAGAAGTCATACAAAAAAATTGATTTCCTAAAGGGTTTGTTGTGAATATAAGCAATCTCATATCAAAAAAAAGTGAATATGGGCCATGGTTGAAAATGCATGATTGGCATACCCTCATCAAGGTAAGTCATGGTCTTTTTTATTTATGATATATTTGTGAAACTGCATTCAATTTTCATTGTATTACGTTAGAAAAGAATGAAATGACTAGTTGACAATTGTTGCAGTATGTGCTACCCCTATCACTCCCAAAAAACTTTGACAAGAATATCAAAAAAATGATATATGATCTTGGAAAATACATGAGGTAAGCAATGATATTTTTTCAATATATCAAAAAACTAATATATTGTAAAGTCTCATATTTATATGTTTTTGTGTCTTGAATCCCTTATAGGTGGTTGTCATCTAAATAAATCCATAAAGAATATATAAAATATTGGAAGAAAAAAATTTGTCTACTAATGTATGAAATGCAAAATGTTTGCCTTCAACTTTTTTCAATGCATGAGAACACTACCTCATACACTAAGTTGAGGATATTGAATTGTGTGGACCTGTACAACTTAGGTCAATGTGGATGGTTGAGAGATACTTGAAATTTTTGAAGGGTTTGGTTTGACAAAGATTATGTCCCAAGGTTTCTATGATTGAGGGATATATGGTATGCTAGATGATGGTGTATACTACTCAACATCTTCCTAAACTAACAAAAAAGACCCATATAGATTGCATTTGGGATCTCAACTCTGTTAAAAATTCAAAGTGGAGTACTAGATGGGGAATAGTAGATTTAGGAAAGTGAAGGTAATAAATTATGATATGTTATTGCAGTTAATTAATTCTTAATCTTCAAAATAAATCTATTGTAAGTCATCTATTTACTACTGTACAATGACTAAATAGTGAGATGCAATACATTTGTTTATTACAAACAATCGAGATTGGATGATGGTGTGGAATAAATGATATCAACATTCTGGGCATAGATTAAAATGGGAATCTATGTCTTCATTGGTTAAACAAGCTCATTGTAATGGAGATCCCAATGTTACACAAAAGGAAATAGATTTAGCATGTGGTTTAAGAGATCTCTAGGTACTTATAAATTTTTTAATCAATCATATGTTTTTGAACTTGTGATGCAATAATCTATACACATTTGACATTATTGTAGGTGAAACACCACAAGGCTATGTCATGCTATTGTTATAAGTTTCACATCAAAGATCTTGAGGACATGAAGAGAACTTGTGATTCTAGGATAAGTGAGGTCTTCTAGGTGACCAATATTTTATGTAGAAATGACTTACATTCTTGAGAATCTCAAAATTGATACTATGGAATTTTAGTTGATATACTTGAGAGTTACTTTAATTCCTTCAAATTAGTTCTCTTCATCATAAAATGGTACAAACAATGACTCAATCAAAATGATCTTGATAGAAACATTATTGAGCATCAGAATGGATTTCCAATGATTAATACAAGGTTGTTTGAGCCAATTGGGGATGGGCCCTATGTTCTTCCAAGCCAATGTGAGCAAGTATTTTACTTAGAGGTTCCACATAAACCAGGATGGTAATTTTTTGGTATACATGATCCAAGGGGAAGGCTGATAAAATATAACATGATGGAAGAAGAAGATACTAAGGAAGAATAAGAAGTGGATCATGATTGAGAGTTAGTCAATGATGCTCCTAATGCAAATGATGTTGCTACTTGACGATGCTTCTAGTGATCACAATAATGATGATGATGATGATGATGACCATGACCATGATCATGGTGGTGACAATGTTGACAATGAAAATGATCTTGATGGTTAGATGGATGAAATGATAGGGGGTTTGATTAGCTAAAATTGGAGGGGGGTTTGATTATCAATGAGAAGAATGAAATGTATAGTTATGTGATCAATGCCTATGCTATTCAATATTCAGTTCTTAATAGATCAAAGATTAATTTGATTAACTTGTCATGTACCTTTTACTATTTATAATTTATATGTGATACTAATATTCGATGTAATTCTATGTATCATGAATTATTTAGATAACATAAGACAATTGATTTACTATTGTAGAAACCTAAAGCCCTTTCACGAGCATCCCACACAGTCTCATGGATCATTAGGTTTAATTTAGTACACCCCATAGAGATTAATGTCTTTTACCATTTGTAAAATATCTTTCTCATTGCCACCTATCTCTCTTATTTCATGGAGTGTGGATACCAAGTAATAGGTATGTGTCATGTTTGTCTTCCTCAAGTGAGGAAAATGTAGGAATGGAAGAAGAAAGTGAGACATTTAGTATGTCTAAATCAAGGAGATCAACTTGAGGTCAAAAAAGTAGAAAGAAATTCAATAAGCATATGAAATTTTACCTTTCTCAAGGGGGGTCATGTTCTTATGATGATGAGAGTAAAGGAGACTTTGATGTTTCATTTAGGTACAAACATCTATAGAAACAATGGGTCCCCGATGAACTTCCTCCAATAAAAATTGATTTTTATGTTGGAGAGAGGATATATTGCATAGCACCATCCTCATTACATGGCTTGGGCCTAGTTTCCATGGATGGCATAAAAGTCTCTTACAACAACATTGTTGAATTGATGGAGTATGTTAGACCTTGCTATGATTACAGTAGTTGGATGCAAATTATTAGATATAAAAAAAGTATGTGTAGGTATGCACTCATAGAAAATTATATAGAACAAAATATTAGTGAGAAAAGTAAAATAGTAGCTATATACATTGATGAAAGGCAAAAAGCATCAAGGAATATTGCAGGTTTTATAAATAGTACATGACCTATTACCTATGTCAACTAAGAAGAGACCCAATTGCATATTTCAAGTGCACGAGGGAAATCATGTATTTGTATGTGTGCTAGAATCAATACATAGAGATAAATAGATTCTTATTGATTACAATTTGAATCACATGGAAATAAACAAAGGCACTATTATGGGTGAGGTGGTATGTACTATACACATTTAAAATCAACTCCAATCAATGAATCCAACACACCATTAATTTATTTTTTGTTGCTAACTTAGAATAATAACATGTGTTTTAACATGTCTCAATGATTTTTTTTTGAAATACAGGGCTACAGTATGGATCAACAACCACATGATATGCACGACAAAGATGGTTCATCTTTATGAGAGGTAATACTCATTGTTGTTGTACAAATTAGATACAAGAAATATGTTAATGTGTATTTTTTATTATGTTTTATTGTTCACTACAATTTTGGATTGATCTTAAATATAGATCTAATAATATGTCTCTCAAAAATGAGCGATGTTCAAGAAAAGGGAAAAGAAAAAGTAGTCCATTAGGATGAGGAACCACACGATGAGCTAGATGAATTTATTACTAATTTTGCATTAGCTGCTAATCATCTAGTTCCAGTGCAAAAGGTGTTATGTTCTATAGGAAGAAGGTTAATGCAATTGGCATCAACTCAACCTGAGACTCCTACAATACAATAGATGGAGGATAGGTTGTTGCACCTAGTTTGTACATATACAGTAAGTATTAATGTAGTTGTTAACAAAATTTATCAACAATTTTTATACGATACTGTACACTCGAAAGTGTGTCACACTCTAAACCCTTCTATCCAAACGATTCCATGAGTTTGGAATGCTTGGATGCCGGCTTAGAGCTCCCTATCCACGGAGTGCAAGAGAGTGTATTTCAAATTCAAGGGCTCTCAGATGAGCCTTAGAGATACTCTTCTTGCTAGTAAACCATGCAATGGGAGGTTCCAAAGACAAGATGCAAGAATGCAAATGTCCCAAGGAGTTCCTCAAGAATGCAATGCAACTAAAGATTAAACTAGAATGAATATGAAAAGTGCAGCTATTCTAAGCATGGATGAGAGAATGTAGACAAGGAAGAGAAGTTCTCCACAAAGCTCCAAAGAAAACCTGTTAGAAAACCTGCAGCATAACAATGTTCAAAAGATGGATTGATTGAGGGGGAAAGCTCTCTCCCTTTTAAAGATGTATGGACGGTGGAGATCAAGATGAAGATGGTGGATGATCAACGGTGGAATTCGAAAATAGGAGTGATCCATGTGCACACACAAATCAACCAATAGAATATAAGTTGACTTGTCATATAAGACAAAAGTCACAAAGCCTTTTCTTTTAATTGCAAAATAGAAAAAGGACTTTATGTGTGCACTTTAAGTGGGTTATAAGAATGGGGTCTTTTATTTAATTAAAAGGGGACATGTTCTTTTAATCAAATAATGAACTTAGGATAGCATTGTCAAACTATAGGTTATAATCAAATAAATTGATTATTAGCAATTTGGTCTAGGTAAATGATTAAATTAATTTAGCCAAAATGCTGAGAAGGGGGCTAATAGTCTAGATGACCATTTTTAGATGATTACATTTGCCCCTCTTTGACTAATGTGTGATCGATCTGGGAACACATTATGTCAAAGAAAATAGAAAGCCAAGTAGGTAGTGGTAGATATAGATGTCTGATTTCGAAGAGTGAAATGCAGAAATAGATAGCAAGTCCTAAATGCACAGCCTGATAGCAGTAGTACTGAACACTAGGAAGATGATGTTAGGATCTTAAAAGAATTCTAACACCTAGCAAAGCGAATATATTGAGAGCAAGTGATAAGATCAAACATATGCTCCTAAGAAATAGATAGCTGTAACAATCAGCAATAGAGTATTTTTGCCCCCTCGGGATCGAAATTGAAATGAGGTAAGGGGATGCAAAAAATTGGCTAGAAATGAGAAAATTAGAATATAGCAATGTCCAAGATGACAGATAGATGATTAGAACCCAAGAATGACTATATTAAAAAATTGATAAAATGCCCCAGTTTGACTAGAGTTGACCTTGAAGGACATAGCATAAAAATTAGGTCAAAATGAGTAGAAAGGTGATTTTAGACATGAAATAGTGAATTTAAGTAGATATGAAGTATGGAAATGATGAAGACATGAAGAAATGAAGATGCCCCAGTGATGATTCAGAGATTAGACCTCAAAAGGTCAGCTAACTGCTCAGAAGAAAGTAGAATTTCAAAAGACAATTTTGACCATCAAGGTGAACTCGAATTTGGATTTCGATCCCGAAAATGAATCTAGGACGTTGAAATTATTTAAGAGGTCAAAAATTTTATATAATGTGATGATAAGATAGAAAAGAGATGAAGCGAAAGATTAAGAAGGTGAAAAGACATGAACAAGAAGAAAGTAAAGAAATATATGAAAGGAGTTAGCTGATATGTCCACAAAAAGATGAAGAGAGAGCTCTCCCCATATGCAAGAATGCAAGACTAAGCTATAAAATGAACCTAAAATGCAAGCTAATATGCAAAGTGGTTTACCAGCAAGAAGTGCATAACATTTAGACTCTTAATTTCATCATTGAGCATTTATTAGGGACATCATGAGATCATACAATCATCACTAGTATAACTATGAGGATATGAATATGATCGATATTAGATAGGTATGTGGAAATCCAATCTAAGCATCAGAGACATGTAAGTCAAGATAACTACACGATTAGATTCTGTCAATTTAATTTAGCAAGATTACACCTGTATCAAGGCATAAGCGCCAGGATAAACCCTGAGTGTGGTCTTGCAAAATAGTCAAGGATGATACATTTGTAAGTCAATGTGTTGAATAGGACCAGCATAAATGCTTACAACACTATAGAAAAACAAAAGTATACCCACAAGCAGAAATCAAGAAAATATGTCCCATGCCCCCAGTCTTCTAGTCAATGACATCCTCGAAAAACTATTAGGGAGGGAACACATGGCAAAGAAATCATCATAGAAAACACACAAAGTAGATAAAGATTAGCATAGCTCAGTCGTTTAAGTGTTAAAGTGCATGTGTGTAAGTCACTTGGCCATTTCTTCAAGACTTGATTTTGATAGTGAGAAATATCACGACATCGGAGACCCTAGGTAAACTATCTGTAAAGTGTTGAAAAACACTTGATGTCAAAGTGGGTGGGGGTAGTGTTGAGAAACACTATTTTGTGAGTTGTCAAAGAAACCCAAATGCACAAGAATAACTCAATAGGCTAAGCAGTTGTGCCCCCAAGATGAGGATAAGAAACAATTCCAAGCTAGGAAATGTGTAGTGAAGTGAGTGATTGAGACTGATGGACATAGGTGCAAGGGTTTCAAGTAGTGCCTGTTTCCAGGTTTTCACTATTTTGACAAATTTTTTTCAGGACTTTTTTCAATTTTTTTGTATTTTTTTATTTTTGATTTTTTTTGGTGATACATCAAAGCACCTATTGCTAGGTTTTCACTAAGATGATCATTTTTTCAAGACATTTTCTAATTTTTAGGATTTTTTCAGCATCATATATGATATTTTGGATTTTTTAGAAGGTTTAGAGATCACTAGTTCTCAAGCAAGATCACATCATTTTCTCCCAATGTCTAGCAAGGTATAGGATATGATGGAGCAACGAGCCAGTGGATAAGCAAACATGGATGAAAAAAGAGTATGAAGCAAGTGAAAGTGATCCTCAAGAACTGACTCCTCAAGAGTACCCAAGCTAGGGAAAGAGGTGAAATAGTCATATGAAGCATGTTTTGGATAAGCAATGGAAGTAATGAGAAAGATAGCATGTAGGATAAGCAATGAAGCCAACAAGTGAGATAGCATGAAGTGTGTAGTCCAAAAGAGTAGCCATGTCAAGAGACCTATGAGAACCATGTTTTATTTATTATGATCAAGATCAAGGGGTCAACTAGATAGTATAGCAATGGGATATAGCAATAAGAATAAAGCTCAAGATAGAGGCTATAAGTGAATGGGAGAGCACAATAGAAAATCTGGTGGATAAGATAACCAATATGCAAAGATAGCTCAACATTGTCAAGATCAAAGAGAGAAGAGGGGATAGATGGATGATGGAAGAATTACACATGATGCCTATTTGCCAGGTTTTCATCATGGTACTTATCTAAGGTACCACAAGAAGTAGTTTTCACCATAGGATAAATTTATTTTTCTTTACTTTTGCTACCAAGGTGCCACAAGATGTGGTTTTCACCAAGGCACATTTTCATTTTTTTTCTTTTTTTTGCTTTTTTCTTTTTCTTTTTTTTTGAATTTTTTAGAAAGAGCTCAAGCTTTTTGAATTTAGATAGTGCTCCTATAGGAAAGATAAGTCATGATAAGACAAGACCATAGAAAGGTATGCTCAAAGATGTTGATAGGGTGATGAAAGGGAAATGGTAGTAGGAAGAATATATGGAGGATAAGAGTTCATGTATAGAAAGTAAGTGTAAGCTTTACAGGATTTCATGAGGGTAGCTGAAATATTGGACAAGATCAACGTTGACACACACCTTGAAGGGTATTGGAACAATGGAGGAATCATGGATGAAATAGCTTGAGATTTAGATGTATGAGGTGGTAGGAAAATTTTAGAAGAAGATGGAGTGGAAGCCTTTGGAAGCTTGAATGTCAACTTTGAAGTATTTTCAATATTCAAGTCTTTTAAAAGAGACTTGGGAATCCACATAACTTTAGATTTTCCTTGTTCTTTGGGTGCTTGAGATTGTATTTCTTCAATGATGGATTTAGGAACCCACATTTTCTTTGATTTAGCTCTCTTAATAGTGGACCTTTGCAGTCTCTTTTGTGCATTCTCCTTCTTAGCATTCACATGTCGATTAGATGGGACATAGTGATCTTTCTTTTTCAATGGATTCTTATGTTTATTCTCACTTCCAAAGGACTTGGGATTTGTGGATGAATAAGATTGATATGACTGGTTTAGATGGATAGATGGGTGAAAATTCATCAAGGATGAGTGTCTTTGTTGATCTTGAGGTAATATAGGAGAGCTAGGGAATGAGCTAGGAGTGAATGTAGGAGATGTAGGAACATAAGGCCCCAATATGGATGGAAGGTTTGAATGCTTTAGCTTAGATGGATAAGGACCAAGGATAGATTTAGAAGATGCAAATGGATAGTGAAAAGAAATATCAACATCTTTAAATTGAGCAACATAGTCAAAGCCATCAATAGACTCATGAGTAGCTTTGATAGGAACAACATTTTTAATAGGAGCACTTAAAGCTTGAGCACAATTTTGAAGTGGATGTGGAGAAGTAGAACATGAGGGGATGCTTTGATCTTGACAAGTAGCTTTGGATAGCATATGAAGAGAACTTTTCTCATAATTTTCAGTAAGCTCAAGGGAGATAATGGAAGTGGTATCTTCATCATACTTGGGGGGTGGACAAGATATAGGATATGGAGGGGAAAAATATTGAAAGAGATGAAAGGGTGCTTGATCTTGATCTTTCTTGACATTTATAGCTTTTTCTTTTTGAGAGTCCTCTTGACATGGAGCAACTTCTAAGGACAAGGGAGAATGAAGAGTGAGTGGAGTAGTGTTTGGATTAGGCATAGTAGTGCTTGAAGGTTGAGGATGTTTAGGATTAGTAGCATGGAAAAGGTTTGTAGCCAAGTGAAGGTTAGCTTGAGTTTCTTTTAGAGGTAGCCCTTGAGGATACACATAGTCAACGTGGAAAGAATTAGGTTCTTTATTTGATGGAGGCATGTTGGAAAGCTTTGAAGTGTTGGGACATGCATGAGTGTTGGAAGAAGTGGAAGATGTAATAGAGCTGCTACTAGACATAGGTTCATTAATGTAATCTTGCTCAAGAGAAGTATCCTCATCACATGAGTCATTAGAGGTATCAATAATTCCATTATCAATAAGATCTTGGATTTTATGTTTTAGCCTAATGCAATAAGAAGTAGCATGGTCATTAGATCGATGATAGGCACAATAGGTATCCAAGAACGGATTTCCATAGGAGCTAGACTTAGGCAACATGATGATCTTATTGCCAAGAAGTTTTTGCAAAGTGTCATCATAAGAATCTTCCAAGCGAGAAAAAGTTCTATCAAAATTATGTCTAGAGTCCTTTTTTTGTTTCTCAAGTGAATGGTATGCATCCATGTCTTCATCATTGTCTTGGTCAAAGATAGGTCCATCATGATATCTTGGAATAGGCTCAAAGTAGCTATCACTTGCTTGTTCTCTAAAGAGGTCTTTAGATCTAGAAGATGAAGACATTTGATGTCTTGAAGTAGAGCATGTAGACCTAGAAGAAGAGGACCTCAAAGAAGGTGACTCACATTCATGTAAAGACCTTAAGGAAGATTCATGTAATGATGCAATCTTCTCCTCTAACCTTTTCTCAAGTTTGGACTTCATTTCTATCATGCGCTTAGAGAGATGAAGGTAAGAAAGATCATTTGTCTCTTCTAGTTCTTTGTATTGTGCATATAGATCTTGAAACTCTTTAGTGACATGGAGGATATCATGATCATCTAGATTTGGTTGAGGTTTGGTAGCACAAGGTTTAGATCCCATAGTTTTAGATGCAAAGCCAAGCATAAAAGAGCCTAGAAAATAACTTGATGTTGAAACTATAGGAGGTAGAGTGTTCACTTGCCAAGATAGTAGAGAGAGATTAAAGTGACTTGTCAAACAATATGTCCAAGAAACTTACGACATGAATGACTCAAGTCAATAGCAAGGCAAGATGCCCAAATAGCCAAATAGATAGAGCAAGTGGGGTGACAAGTGAACAACTTTCCCAACCCAAGAGTGTAGTCAAGAAATCAAGACAACCATTTTAGCAAAAGGATAACTAGCAAGCAAACATAGACCATGAAGATAGGAAGACCATGAGCACTAAGACCAAAGATTCACTTTAAGCATGTTCAAGCACTAGATACATATAAAAGAAAAGTCCAATGATGAGACTCCTCTTAGCAAGCAACACAAGAAAATGTTTGCATTTGATGTTTTGACTTGGTTGATAAAGTTTGACAATAGTTGATAGCATAGCAAGTTTGATGTTCAAAAGCAATTTCTTTCCAAGCAAGATAGTGACACATGGAGTATTCTTCAAACAATCAAGCAAGGGACAAAGCAACCTTGCATGATACAAGCATATGTGAGGTCTCAAAAGAAATCTCTAGAACTATTGTCATGTATATGTTCCAAAAAAATTTCATAGGTCTAACACATTCGAGAACACATCAAACAATATCTATCTAAAGGACATGGTTCATTACTCAACAACTTGGCCCACGCTTGATGCTCCTTTGCCTCACACCAAGTGGTTTCCCACAAGAGATATTGGCTTTGTCATGGAAATGCCATAAGCATAACCAAGGGAACACATATGGTGAGTGTAAATCTTGGGGTGATCCGGGTAGTCCACTAGGATCAATCCTTGCACCAAGAAGTTGAGCGGCTAAAAAAGGTAGTTACTAACTTAGGGTGTTTAGATAGGGCTTCCGTTCATAGTGTTCCTCTTGCTCCCAATTACGGGACACCTCACCTTGCGATGAGTAACCGATCTCGCGATCACAAGAGTACCTTAAGCATTCTTGCCTAGTGATCTCCCTATGGTCAAAATCTCATAAGCGATCACACTAGGCAAAGACAAACACTATGTCTACCAAAGTTTTGTGTCCTTGGTAGCCTTGAGTTTATAGTGGGTTGGAAGAGCCAGGTAATCAGCTTGTTCCCACTTGGGTCGTTCCTCTCAGGTTGTCCGAGAGCAGGCCCTCTAAAGGATTCTAACTACACAAAGTGGATCAAATTTTGGAGGTCAAGATTTCTGGTTCACCACAAGGGTGAAGAGCATACTCTCCTATTCCAATCATTTTCTCCCAAACATGCCAAGAAGATTCAGTTACCCCTTGCTTTTGAAACCAAATGGCAAGTCAAGATTTCTGATTCACCACAAGGGTGAAGAGCATACTCTCCTATTACCAAAAGACTTCAATCACAAGTTTTATGTGCCTATGAAAAATGAACAATTATTCAATGCCACACATGAAAACAAAAAAGCAAGAAATTTGGGTTTTTATGCTTTGGGCAGCCCTGCAAACAATCGTTAGTAGCCCTTGTGCATTTGAAGCTTTGACATGCGTTCTTTTTATGCAATGTTTCAATTTTTTTTCACAAGGATGGCAACCTGAAATCACAACTTGTTAGCAACAAAAGTTAGTGTGAAATAACATAAAAATCTGCAATAAAAAGTGGTGAGTTGCTTCAAAAATCTAATTTATCCTCCAACCAAGTACATGCAAAGAAAGTGCAAGTTAATCACAAATGCTTTCATTTTTACTCTTTGGTTTTGACCTAGTCAACAAGATTGAACTTTTTTGCTATGATTTCGTATCCAAAAATGAAAATGAAAAAAAGAGACCCCTGTTAAAAATCAGAGAGCTTTCCAAAAATGCAAGAAATTTTAAAAAATCTCTTCATTTGCTCCCTAGAGATTGATTTTGTCAAAACAGACCAAATTTATCAAATCGAAATTTTTATCCTTAATACGATCTCAAAATTAAAAACACAAAGAAAGAACCTCCATTAGAATTCAAAAAGCTTTCTGAAAATGTAAGTTTTTCCAAAAAATGCGCTGATTTGCGATCAAAAACGTCTTTTTATGAAAAATAAAGAAAATATCATAACTTCCAAAAATCACGTCAAAATGCTCTAAAAATTGGACTGAGACATTTTGAGCATATAAGCAACTTGCAAACAAAATTTCAGAACCAAATTCTAAGCGGTTTAAAAGATATGATCAAATCTTTAAACCAACTAAGTTTTTGGCCTTCAAACCAATTTACTTATGGCTTCGCCTTAAAACCAAAGTGAAAATTCTACAAAAGCATTTGATTAGACCCAATATGCTGCTGTAAAAACCAGAGATAAGAAATGAAAGAAAATGGAGCTGAAAATTTGATTCAAGCCCCACGGTGGGCGCCAAAAATGTACACTCGAAAGTGTGTCACACTCTAAACCCTTCTATCCAAACGATTCCATGAGTTTGGAATGCTTGGATGCCGGCTTAGAGCTCCCTATCCACGGAGTGCAAGAGAGTGTATTTCAAATTCAAAGGCTCTCAGATGAGCCTTAGAGATACTCTTCTTGCTAGTAAACCATGCAATGGGAGGTTCCAAAGACAAGATGCAAGAATGCAAATGTCCCAAGGAGTTCCTCAAGAATGCAATGCAACTAAAGATTAAACTAGAATGAATATGAAAAGTGCAGCTATTCTAAGCATGGATGGGAGAATGTAGACAAGGAAGAGAAGTTCTCCACAAAGCTCCAAAGAAAACCTGTTAGAAAACCTGCAGCATAACAATGTTCAAAAGATGGATTGATTGAGGGGGAAAGCTCTCTCCCTTTTAAAGATGTATGGACGGTGGAGATCAAGATGAAGATGGTGGATGATCAACGGTGGAATTCGAAAATAGGAGTGATCCATGTGCACACACAAATCAACCAATAGAATATAAGTTGACTTGTCATATAAGACAAAAGTCACAAAGCCTTTTCTTTTAATTGCAAAATAGAAAAAGGACTTTATGTGTGCACTTTAAGTGGGTTATAAGAATGGGGTCTTTTATTTAATTAAAAGGGGACATGTTCTTTTAATCAAATAATGAACTTAGGATAGCATTGTCAAACTATAGGTTATAATCAAATAAATTGATTATTAGCAATTTGGTCTAGGTAAATGATTAAATTAATTTAGCCAAAATGCTGAGAAGGGGGCTAATAGTCTAGATGACCATTTTTAGATTATTACAGATACTCTTTTATTTATGTTGTTAAGTAAAATGCATGTGTTATTCTTACATAGGATGCTGAGGACATACAAGAGCAATGCTCTAGAGGATGATACTTCAGGTGGTTCAAGTACATCGCATGGTCTATCCTACACTTTTGTTTTTCTCAAACAATATTTTTTTTAATAGCTCTAGCAATCTTTTTTTATTGTTCTCTAACAATCTAATTTTTGAGCTCCTACCATTGACCCTTTGTTCACTACATTACCTTCTATAAGGAAAAAAAATGAAGAGGTATTGCCAATTGCAAATTTAGAAACATGTAGCATGACAACAGATGTGATGGCAAGGCATATTAGTAAGTATATTCCTCTTTTTATATCACATTTTTCATGTTTTTATTCACTTGAAACACTATTTATTAAGAGGAATTTTGTAATATTGGATTCATTTTACTTAGGAGATGATGAGGAAATACCTAGGTGTACCTGTGTTAGATGTACAAGAACAATAAAGAATTGTGATCAATTTCCCATTAACAATAAAGATGGTCTTCCCCCGAAAGTAGCGCAACTACCAAGTACTTTATAGATTAATCCTTTCTTTTAATATACAATATTATACTCATAATCAAATGTTCCAACCTCCCATGGAGTCCCTTGCAATAACTACTAATACCATAATTACTTTCCATGAAATAATATATGTTAAGAAAAACTTAATGATGAATGTTTGCATATATTTGGGTTGACCATACACACAGGGTATCATAATTTGATTTTATTGCTTGATCATGTTTCCTTTGATCAATTTCTTCAATTAAATTAAAAGCTATATTTAGTTCATTTATGAATCTAATAGTTTTCTTTTCTTTTCTTAAAAGGTGGAATTAACAAATGAAAGATTTAAAGGATAAACTGATTGATGCCATGACAATACTTTTTGGACCTAACATCTTTCAAAGACTTAGGCTCCTTGAGAAACAAGGTCAGGTTTTAAATTATATTAGGTACAACTACAAGACCCAAATGAAAAATAACCCTTGTTATGAGCAGCCCCCCTGTATTCCTATTATTGAGTGGGAGAATCATAAAAAGGATGCCACTAAGAAAGAAAACAATAGATGATGGAGAAATGGTACCACCCAAGGAAAGAATGTATGTAATTATATTAAGAATGAAATTATGTAATAATTACTCTTAATACTTATGTGATCTAACATATTTCAAAATTCACATAGGTTTCCTAACACATCAAAGGCAACTGAAGCAACAAAAAAAAAGCATGGGCAACACAAGCTCAACTCGATTGGATATTCAAAACTTGTTGCATAGATTGTAAGTATTTATAAATTGTAAACAATTTGGTCTTGATGAAATTTATTACAAAAAATATTCCTGATACAAAGAAAAATGTAGGCAATTGAGTTTTAAAAAATATCTTCTTAGTATGACAAGAAATTAGGCTACACAAAAGGCTATATAGTCATAATTGAACAACTCCAAGCAATGAGTGCTCAAGGTTCTTCTATTGGACCTATCGATGAGGTAAATAAGTCAATTGATTTTTATTTCAAATTGAATACTTTAGAAATTGCTATTTTTGATATTAAATTCCAAAAATATAAGTTATTATATGTGTTTTACATTGGAATCCAAGTTGAAATAATTAGCTTAGATTTTTAAACTATAAAACAAATATTTTGAGAAATGTATCCAATGTAAACAAATATATATACTTATAAGTTCCAAAAATATAAGTCGTTATATTTATTTTACATATAAATAAAAGATAAATACAATGTTATAAAAAAGATTTATTTATAGAACTTATAAAAAATATACGTAAATTATGTTATTCAATCCTTAGAATCCAAGCTGAAATAATTAGCTTAGACTTTAAGACAAGAGAATTGTTTTTGAAATACATAGCAAAATAATGACTCTTATTCACTATTATAAGAATATATCTTAATTAGTTATTATTTTCTTCCACATGTCCAACTAAGCTCTTAATTTCTTTTCAAATATAATTATTATTCTACAAAAATGAGATAACTATTAAACAAGATACTCTTTGAATCAAATTGATTCCAGTGAACTAATTCTGAATAAGTAAATTTTTGTAGGGTCTAAACTCTTTACATAACAATAATTATACAAAGAAGAGGGGTGTCATCAATATTGAGACAATAAAGAAACTAAGAATTGTTGATAACAAAGATCAGTGATGGGGACCAGACAATAATCTGAAGAAACACACTAAAAAATCAACTAGTGGTTTTCTAAAACACTAAAACTCTTGATGTTGTTGTAATAGTATAAATTTATTTGTAGGGAGTATCATACCATAAAACTAGGATAGTTTCTTTCTTTGAAAAATCTTGCCAGATTACCTTATCCAAGGCAGTGCTGTTACACTTGACATACTTCTTGTGTAATCTAAATGGTAAATAAATTTTTCAATGAAAGGCTTAAAAGTATGAATTAAATATTATTATTGAAAGGAAATTATACATAATACTAAAAAGAGGTATAAGGGTGTTAGTCTCAAAAGGTGGTCTATTTAATTGTAGGTGCAAAGTTTTCATTATAATTTATGCCTTTATTTTGAGAATAATGTTTAGCAATAAGTGAATATTTGTGTTTGTCAAGAGTACCATTTTCTTTATATTTATTTTTAAGAATTCAGTTTCAGCCAGTAGGTGTACAACCAAGCTAAGGATCAATCAACTCCTATGTGCCAATTTTCAAAATATCATAATTATCTTGTATAGCATGTCTCTAGATTTCAATACATGGCTTCATTTTAAGAAGCTGATTTAGAGTCAATTATGAGATTGATTTCATCAATGAACTCCAACTTATCTACAACATTATTTGTATAAGTCATTATATTTGTATAGCATGCCTATAGATTTCAGCAAGAATCCAAGCTGAAATATAAGTTATTATATTTGTTTTACATTGGAAAAAAATTTCAGTATATATCTTGTATTTATATGTATATATTGTTAATAAAAGCACTAATTATTTACATTAGATTGCAGCCTGCCAATCCTAATACACCAGTCAAGCACCATTGATGCATCGATTTGAATATGGATCCTAGTACTCAAGGTAAATATTTTCTATTTGATTTTTTATTTCTAAATAATTAATAAAAGTAAACATTTTAAATTGAATTTGGTATAGTAATACAAATTTGACTATAATATGTGTTGGGATTAAGAAAACATCTTGTATTAAGAAAACAAATCCCTAAGCAAAGCACTAGATAAGATCAAAGAAGGCAAATAATTTGCTAATTCTATATTCAATCTTAGAAAATTACATTAAGTTATATTGTTATTGTTCTTTCCATCAAGGTTCATATGAACTTGATTCTAATGAATAATAAAAGCATACTAACAATAATCAAATTTCCACAATTCATATGAATCTATCATTTATGGTTTTGATTTTGATTGCATTGTTATTTTTGCATCAATGTCTTGGATCACATTCTATGATTCATCATATAAATAAGAGAAAGATAGCATCATGAGAAAGCATGATCTAATGTAAATAACATAATTAAAGTATTTAGCTTTATTCCTTTTGAATTTCTTGTAAAATTGATGTTGTTGGAATTTATCTCACTTCTGCTTACTATTGAGTAGACAAGAATTACAAAGATTTGTATATCTAAGAACTTAGGAGACTATTTCCTTCCATGTAAAAAGGAGGAGGCCTCAGAAGAAGAAGATAGTAGTGTTGAGGAGAATAAAAAGTTTTCAATACATAGAAAGATCATGTTCATAGCTTCTCTTGAAAGACCATTAAGGTGGAGCTTGGCAATAGATGAGGTTGCAACTAGTCATTGTGCTTCAAAGATAGAATTTTTTTTTCTTGATTATTATGTTGCACAACTTTTGAGGTTTAGATTTACTAATGAAAATAATTTTGGATTCAATCAAATCAATTTTATTAAATCAACAGTATCATTCACATCTAAAATTTTGAATTAGCAAGTTTAGTTGATTGTAAGGTGTTTTATAGAGTTTTAATTGATAGATTCATGATAAGTAGGTAGTATTCTTTGAATTGTGTCAAATTATGATATTTCTATTAGAATTCATGTGTACTTTTCAAAGTCAAAGTCATTGATTTATGAAATTTATTTGTAGTGTATGAAGTATTCGAAAGAATAGCTTTCTATGGGATTGCCTCAAATTATTCCTCTCTAAGGTATTCTATTGTTTCTATTTATCTACAATCATGTTTTATCTTTATTTTGGATACAATTCTATTGTATATTTGAAATGAATCATAAAGTAAATACAACTTTTAGATTCAACTATGTAGAAGTATTTGCATTACATTCTATGGATTATTATTAGAATGATAGAGCACTAGAATATATATTCTAATATGAATCCCAAAGAGTGGATTTGACATGTTGATGAAAAGGTTCAACACAATTGAATCATATTCTGATGAAATGATCAAATTACATTATGTGATTCATTATTAAGATAATCATATATGTAAGAACATAACTAAAACCCAATAAGTTAATAGATATCTTGGTTTCATATCAATGTAGAATCTATAACCATGTTCAAAACACCCTATATTGCTTCTTAAAAGAATATGGTAATTCATCCAACTTGGTCTCTAATGCATATATATATGACATCATTGAAAGAAAAAATAGGAAAGCCCATTACAATCTATCAACATACAATATGATAACAATAATTGATATTATTTTTCATATGTCTAATAGATTGTTTACTTTGAGAAGTTCATGAAGTCTTATAGAAACATAGAAGCAAAGCAATAAAGAGATCGGCTGCAATATCTGACTTGAGAAGTCGAAAAAGTCTCATAGTAGTAAGTGAGCGGTATTAATAAAGGAGTAGATTAATTAGAGTAGAAATCAAAAATATCCTTCTCACAATTACCATCTTCAATGCATACAACATTTTCATTGTAGGGATCTTCTTGATCCACTGTCAATATACCTGCCATACACATTGAACAAAGAAGCATCATTGTAATGCATAAAAATTTCACAAATGCTCTTGCTCTCTTTCTCTTTCTCTTTTATGTTATGTTGGTGTGTGTATTAAAGTGTCACACTTATATAAACCATTATTCTTGAGAAAACCCATGAAAGAGGGCATCTTGAGAGGTGGCTTATAGCTTCCTATATATGATGTGCAAGAGCTATGAGATGGTGGCTATCAAGTGAACCTAGCTATGAAAACCCTTGCAAGATGCACCATAGAATGGAAGATTCAAAGAGTAGAGGCAAGAGTGCCAATATCTAAGAATCTAGAATAAAATACAATGCAAATGAAAGCTATTCTAAATGAAATACAAGCTAACAAAAGAGAACTAAGCTAAAGCATAAAGGAAACTAACTAAAAAGTATGGCATAATGTCAGTAGAGTGTGAGCTAAGCTAAAATGCAAAAATGAGAGAATGCTCCAAGTTTTCAAAATCACCAAGAAAACCAACAACATAAAAATAGCATGAGAGACTAAGATTTTTGAATGAGGAGAGAGCCCTCCCTTTTAAAGAGAAATGGGTGATAGAGATCATAAGGCAAGATGCATGTAATTAAGGGTGTAGTTTTAAAATGGAAGTGATCCATGTGCACAAACATTTCCACCAATCATGATGAGGAGTTGACTTTTTTCTCCCATGTGGGACAAAAATATCTTTTCTTTTATTTTTAAACAAGGGAAATACTTTTGTGTGTGGAATTTATGATGAGATATTATTAGGGAATTCTATTTAATTAAAATGGGGACATGTTCTTTTAATTAAATATGAACTTAGGATAAAGTGATCAAACTAGAGGATAAAATCAAATAAATGACTTTTTGAGATTTGATCAAGGATAAGCATTAGATAAATTATGGAAAAATGCTAGAAAGGGGGATCATAGTCTAGAAGACCATTTTTGGGTGATAAAATTTTCCCCTCATTGACTAATGTGTGATTAATCTAGGAACATATGTCATCAAAGAATATAGAAGCCAAGTAGATAACAATAGATAGAGAGAGATTTGATTCCAAAGAACAAAATGTAGAAAGAGATAGCCAGTCCTAAATATATAGCCTAATAGTGATGGTATTGAACACTAGGAAAGAGATGATATCAGAACTAAAGAAGAGTTCTAACACCAAGAAAGCTACATAGATTGTGAAACAATGAAACTAATCAAATATATGTTCCTTAGAAATAGATAGTTGTGGCAAGCAATGATAGAGTATTTCTACCCCATCAAGATCAAAATTGAAATAAGGTAAAGGGAATGCAAAAATGAGAAAAATCAAAATATAGCAAAGTCCATGATGACAGATATGTGATTAGAACAAAAGAATGATCATTAAGGAATGATAGAATTCCCCAATTTGACCAGAGTTGTTTATGAAGGATAAAGTATGCAAAATTAGGTCAAATCAAGTAGAAAGATGATCTGGAAATGAAGGTTGTGAATTGAAGTAGATATGAAGTGTATACATAATGAAGACATGGAGAAATGAAGATGCCCCAATGAAAATTCAAAGATTAGACCTCAAAAGGTCAGCTAACTACATATAAAGATGAATTTTGAAATCCAATTTTGACTATCAAGATGAATTTAGATTTTGATTTTGATCTGAAAAATGGATCCAAGATGTCAAAATTATGTAAGAGGTGAAAATTTTATATAGATGTGATGATAGGATAGCAAAGAGATGAAGTGAAAGATCAAAAAGATGAAAAGACATGATCAATAAGAAAGTGAAGAATAAATGAAAGCAAATGGCAGATATGTCCATTGAAAATTGAAGATAGAGTTCTCCCCATATGCAAAAATTAAAGACTAAGCTAAGATGATCCTATAATGTAAACTAATATTCAAATTGGTTTACTTTCAAGGGATGAAAAACATTTAGACTCTAATTTCATCACTAAGCATTTATTAGGGACATTGTAAGATGATACAATTAACACTAGTGTAACTATGAGGATATAAATATGATCTATATCGAATAGGTATGTGGGAATCCAACCTAAGCATCAAACACATGCAAGTCAAGATGGATACATAGTTATATTCCCTAATTTTATTATAGAAGGATTACACATGTATTAAGGCATAAGCATAGGATAACCTCGAGTGTGGTCTTGCAAAAATAAACAAGAATAATACATTGTAGGTCCAAAGTGTCAAGTAGGAAAAGCATGAATTCTCTCAACACTTTTAGATGAAAAAAGTATACAGACAAGCAAAAAATAAGTAAAACATGCCCCATTCCCCCAATCATATAGTCCATGACATTCTCAAAAGACTATTAGGGAGGGAACACTTAGCAAATAAATCATCATAAACAACACACAAAGAAGATAAAGTTAATCATAGCTCAATGAGTTTAATGTTTAAGTGAGTTTCTATGTAAGTCACATGACCATCTCTTGTAGGACTCAAGTCTTCCAATGGGAAGTATCGCAACATCCTAAACTATAGGTAGAGTATCCAAAAAGTGTTGAGAAACACTTGATGTCAAGGAAAAAGAGTTGAGAAACACTATTTTGTGAGTTTTCAAAGAAACCCTAATGCATAAGGAGACCCTAATAAGCTAAGCAGCCATGTCATTGAGATGAATACAAGATCCATTTCCAAGCTAGGAAATGTGTTGTAGAGTGAATGAGTGAGATTGATAGATATAGATGTAAGGTTCTCAAGTAGCACCCATTTCCAAATTTTCACCACTTGGCAAATTTTTAAGGACTTTTTTCAAAAAAAAATTGTATTTTTTGATTTTTTTTTTGGGTTATGCATTAAAGAACCTATTTCTAGGTTTTCACTGAGATGATCATTTTTTAGGACATTTTATGCTTTTAAGGATTTTTTCAAGACCATATATCAATTTTTTTTCGATTTTTTAGAATGATTTAGAGATCACTAGTTCTCACATAAATTGTCCCAATGTCTAGCAAGATGTAGAATATGGAGTAGAAACCAAGTGGATAAGATGCATAAGAAAGAAAAAATGAAGCAAGTAAAGGTGATCCTCAAGGACTGACTCCTCAAGAGTACCCAAGCTAGTAAAAGATAGCCATATAAACAAGGTTTTGGATAAGAAATGGAAGTAATGAGCAAGATAGCATGTCGGATAAGAAATGAAGACAATAAGTGAGATAGCATATGGAATAAGTAGTGGAAGACAATAAGTGAGATAACATGAAAGTGTGTAATCCAAGAGAGTAGACATGTCAAGAAGTTTAAGAACCATGTTTTTCTTTATTGTGATCAAGACCAAGGGGTCAACTAGATAGGATAGCAATGCGATGGAGAAATAAGAATGAAGCTGGATATGAAGCTATGGATGAATGAGCAAGCACAATAGAGAATCTTGTCAACAATATAGCCAATATGCAAGGTTAATTGAACATTTTCAACATCAAAGAAAGTAGAGGGAATAGATGGACGATGGAAGAATTATGCATGACACTTGTTTACCAATTTTTCATCATTGTATATATTCAAGGTGCCACAAGAAGTGGTTTTCACCATAGGACAAATTCATTTTCTCTTTAATTTTTCTACCAAGGTGCCACAGGAAGTGGTTTTCACCATGGCACATTTTCTTTTTGCTTTTTTTTCTTTTTTCTATTTTTTTTTCTTTTCTATTTTTTAGAAATAGCTCAATATTTTTTAATTTGGATAGTGCTCCTATAGGAAGGATAAGTCTTAATAATTCAAGACTATAGAAAGGTATACCCAAAGATTCTAATGGGGTGATGAAAAGGAGATAATAGTAGGGAGATTATATGGAGGATAAGAGTTCATGTATAGCAAGTGTAAGCTTTAGAGGATTGCATGAGGGAAGCTAAAATATTGGGCAAGATCAACATTGACACACACTTTGAAGGGTGTTGGAATGATGGAGGAATCATGGATGAAATAGTTTGAGGTTTTAACGTATCAGGTGGTAGAGTAATCTTGGAGGAAGATGGAGTGGAAGAATTTGAAATATTTTGAGTAAGATGTTTACAAGATGGAGTGGAAGCCTTTGGAAGCTTGAATGTCAACTTATATTTATGTTCAATATTAAATTCTTTCAAAAGATAATTGGGAATCCATATAGATTTAGATTTCTTGTTTCCTTTGGATGCTTTAGAATGCACATGTTCAATCATAGATTTAGGAACCCATAGTTTCTTTGATTTCACTTTTTTAATAATGGAACTCTATGGTCTCTTGAATGTTCTTTTCTTCTTTGCATTCACAAATCTATTAGATGTGACATAGTGATCTTCATTTTTCAATGGATTCTTATTTTGATTGTTGCTTCCAAAAGACTTGGGATTTGTGGATGAATAAGGCTAATACGACTGGTTTAGTTCATCAACAATGAGCATCTTTGTTGATCTTGAGGTATGATATGAGAGCTAGGAGAAGGAGTAGGAGATGGAGGATGTAAGGTCTCAATATGGATGGAAGGATGGAAGGCTTTAGCTTAGATGGATAAAGACCAAGGATAGATTTAGAATATGCCAAGGGATAGTGAGTAGGGATATCAACATCTTTAGAGTGAGAAATATGACCAAGGCCATCAATAGACTCATGAGTAGCTTTAATAGGAGCAAAAAAAATTAGTAGGAGCATTTGAAGCTTGAGCATAGTGTTGAGGTGGATATGTAGAACTAGAACATGAAGGGATGCTTTGATCTTGACAAGTAGCTTTGGATATCATATGAAGATAACTTTTCTCATAATTTTTAGTAAGCTCAATGGAAATAGTGCAAGTGTTATCTTCATCATACTTAGGAGGTGGATAAGACATAGGATATTGAATAATGAACTCTTGAAGGAGATGAAAGGGTTCTTAATCTTGATCTTTCTTGACATTTATAGCTTTATGTTATTGAGAGTCCTAAGCCACTTCTAGTAACAAGAGAGAATGAAGAGGGGATTGATTAGAGCTTAGAGTAGACATAGTAGGCATAGCATCACATGAAGGTTGACCATCTTTAGCCTTAGTACCATGAAAAAGGCTTGCAGCCGATTGAAGATTATCTTGAGTTTCTTTTATAGGTAGCTCTAGAGGATAGGCATAGTCAATGTGGAAAGACCTAGGTTCTTTGTTTGATGGAGGAATGTATGAAATATTTGAAGTTTTTGGAGATGTATGAGTGTTTGAAGAAGTAGGGGTATCAAGGAGACCATCACTAGACATAGGTTCATCAACATGATCTTTCTCAAGAGAAGTATCCTTATCACATGAGTCATTAGAGGTATCAACAATCCCATTATCAATAAGATCTTATAATTTTTGTTTCAGCTCAATGCAATCTTAAGTACTATGTTCATTATTTTGATTCAATAAGAATAATAGATATACAAGAATGGGTTTCCATATGATTTATACTTAGGAAATATGATGATATTAGTGCCAAGAAGTGTTTGCAAAATGTTATCATAACAATCTTCCAAGGGAGTAAAAGTTATCTCAAAAGTATGCTCAGGCTCTTTTTGTTGTTTCTCAAGTGAATAGCATGCGTTAATTTCTTCATAATATTGGTCAAAGATAGGTTTATGATGAAATTTTGGCATATGATCAAAGGATATATCATTTTCTTGCTATCTAAATAGGTCTTTAGATCTAGAAGATGAATACATTTGATGTCTTGGAGTAGAATATGTAGACATTGAAGATGATCAGAAATGTGTATGTAAAGGTCTTAAGGTAGATTTATTTAAGAATTCAATCTTCTCCTTTATACTTTTCTCAAGTTTAGACTTCATTTATATCATGCTTTTAGAGAGATGAAGGTAAGAAAGATCATTTGTCTCTTCTAGTTCTTTGTTTTGAGCATATAGATCTTGAAACTCTTTAATGACATGGAGGATATCATTTTCATCTAGATTTGTTTAAATTTTGGTAGCATAAGGTTTTAATGCTATAGTGGTAGATAGATAATCATGCATGAAGGAGACTAGAGGAAGACAATAAGGTGACACAAGAAAACTTGATATCCAAAATAGAGAGGTAGAGTATTCACTTGCCAATATAGTAGAGAGAGATTAAAGTGACTTTTCAACAAAATTGTCCAAGAAACTTATGACACTATTGACTCAAGTTAATAGCTAGGAAAGAAGCCAAATAGCCAAATAGATAGAGAAAGTGGGGTGAAAAGTGAACCTTTCCCAACCGAGGAGTCTAGTCAAGAAATCAAGGTAACGATTTCAGCAAAAAGATAACTAGCAATAGGACATAGATCATGAAGATAGAAAGAAAAAAGAGTTACTTTAAGCATGTTTAAGAACTAGAGACATAGAAAAGAAAAGCTAAATGATGAGACTCCCTTTAGCAAGAAACACAAGAAAATATTTGCACTTGATGTTTTGACTTGGTTGACAAAGTTTGACAATAGTCGATAGCATAGCAAGTTTGATGTTCAAAAGCAATTTTTTTCCAAGAAAGTGACACATGGAGTAGTCTTCAAGAAATCAAGCAAGGGAAAAATCAACCTTGCATGATACAAGAATATTTGAGGTCTCAAAATAAATCCCTATAACTATCATCATGTATATGCTTAAAAGATTTCCATGGGTCTAGCACATTCGAGAAAACATCAAGCACATTCTACCTAAGGACATGGCTCATTAATCAATACTTAGGCCCACAACTTGATGCTCCCTTACCTCACACACAAGTGATTTCCCACAATAGATATTGGCTTTGTCATAGATGGGTTTCCTACATCTAAAGGAACACATGTGGTGAATCAAATCTTGGGGTGATCTAGGTAGTCCACTAGGATTGATCCTTGCACCAAGATGTTGAGAAAAAAAAGAGGGTAGTTTCTAATCCTATGGTGTTTAGAAAGGGCTTGCATTCATAGCACTCCTCTTGCTCCCAATATTGGACTCCTTACCTTGCAGAAAGGAACAAACCTGATAGCCACAAGAGCACCTTAAGCATTCTTATCTAGTGATTTCCTCATGGTCACAATCCCACAAGTACTTCTACTAGATAAAGAAAAATACTATGCCTACCAAGATTTTGTGTCCTTGATAGCCTTGAGTTTATATTAGGTTAGAAGAGTTGGGTTTTCTTGTCCCCACTTGGGTTGTTCCTCTTTATTGTTCAAGAGCAGACCCTCTAAAGGATGCTAAACTACACAAGATGGATCCACTTTTGGAGGTCAAGATTTATGATTCACCACAAGGGTGAAGAGCATACTCTCCTATTCCAGTTGCTTCCTCCAAACATGCCAAGAAATTTTCATGTACACCTTAATCTACCTTGGCATATCAAATGGGTCAAGATTTCTGATTCCCCCAAAGGTGAAGAGCATACTCTCCTCCCAAGTGAAAAACTTTACTAAAATAAGTAATTATGTGCCTAGAAATAAATAAAAACTAATCTAATATCGCACATAAAAAGAGCTAAATCAAACAAAAAAAAATTTTTTTTTTGTTTATTTTCTTTGGGTAGCTCTGCAAATGAGTGTTAGTTGCCCTTTTTGTAATTATTATCTTTGACAAGCATTCTTTTTAGCAATGAAATGAGAAACTCACTACAAAAAAACCAAGGTTAGGGAATAATAACCAAGTAAGACTTGCAACACAAAGTGATAAGTTTCCTCAAAAATCTATGTCTTCCAATCAAGAATATGAAAAAAAAAAATTGCAAACTAGTCACAAACACTCTCTTTTTTACTTTTTCATTTTGACCTAGTCAACAAGATTTGATTTTTCTGCTATTATTTTGACTCCAAAAACATAAATGAAAAGAAGATACCCCTACTAAAAACTAGAGAACTTTCTAAAAATGCAATAAATTTATAAATATCTCTTCATTTGTGCACTAGGGACCCATTTTGTCAAAATAGGCTAGATTTATCAAATCTCATTATTGAGCCCTAATATGACCTTTAAATTCAAAATACAAAGAACTAACCCCTTGTATAATTTAAACTCCTTTCTAAAAATATAGATACTTTTGCAACAAAACTAAATGATTTATGACTAGAAATGATTTTTTATGAAAGACAAAAAAAATCATAATTAACACAAATTAACTCAAAGTAATCTACAAATTAGACTAAGACATTTCACATAAATCACCAACTTGAAAAAATAATTTCAAATCCAAACTCAAAGCTATTTGAAAGATATGCTCAAATCTTTGAAAAAATAGGAATGTAGCCTTCAAATCAATCTGCACAAAGGTTAGCCTTAAAACCAAGGTGGAAATCCTACAAAAATCACTTGATTAGATGCAATAAGTTTCTATGAAATCCAACTATGAGAATGCAACTAAAATACTAGCAAGAAAATGGAGCTAAACACTTGGTTCTAGCCCCATAGTGGGTGCCAAAAATGTGTGCACAAAAAGTGTCACACTTCTATAAAACATTATTCTTGAGAATACCCATGAAAGAGCAAATGTCAAAAGGCAGCTTATAGCTTCCTATCTATGACATACAAGAGTTATAAGATGTTGGCTCTCAAGTGAACCTAGCTATGAAAACCCTTGCAAGGTGCAACACAATATAGAAGATTCAAAGAGTAGAGGCAAGGGTGCCAATATCTAAGAATCTAGAATAAAATGCAATGCAAATGCAAGTTATTCTAAATGAAATTCAAGCTATCAAAGAGAACTAAGATAAAGCATAAAGGAAACCAAGCTAAAACATATGGCATAATTTAAGTAGAATGAAAGCCAAGCTAAAATTAAAAAATGCAGGAATGCTCCAAGTCTCCAAAATCATCAAGAAAACCTGTAGCATAACAATAGCATGAAAGACTAAGATTTTTGAATGAGGAGAGAGCCCTCCCTTTTAAAGAGAAATGGGTGATAGAGATCATGTGGCAAGATGCATGTCATCAAGGGTGGAGTTTGAAAGTGGGAGTGATCAATGTACACAAGCATTTCCACCAATCATGATGAAGAGTTGACTTTTGTCTCCATGTGGGACAAAAATGTCTTTTCTTTTATTTTTAAATAAGGGAAATACTTTTGTGTGTGGAACTTAGGATAAGAGATGAGTAGGGAATTTTATTCAAATAAAAGGGGGACATGTTATTCTAATTAAATATGAACTTAGGATAAAGTGGTCAAACTATAGGATAAAATCAAATAAATAAATTTTGGAGATTTGATCAAGGATAGCATTAGATAAATTATGCAAAAATTCTAGAAATGGGGATGATAGTCTAGATGACCATTTTTAAGTGATTACTGTTGGCAAAAAAATTCATTCTATTTGAATTTATAACCATCAAAAACCTTACATATATTAAGAAATTTGTGGAGTTATGAACTTCCACTACAATTATTGCCTTTCTAGAGAGGGCAAGAGTGGAGTCTAAGAATATTATTGTCTGAATGTAGTTATCAATAAAGTCTCTAACATTAATTTTCCAAACATCATTCTCTTAGTGTAGTTATCTATGAATTCTCTAGCATTATTAAGAAATTTGTGGAGTTATGAACTTCGGCTACAATTATTGCCTTTGTAGAGAGGGAAAGAGTGGAGTCTAAGAATATTACTATCTGAATGTAGTTATCAATAAAGTCTCTAACATTATTTTTCCAAACATCATTCTCTTAGTGTAGTTATCTATAAATTCTCTAGCATTATTGTTCCAAGCATCATTCTCTCAATGTTGGTATCTATAAAATCTTGTCCTCCTAAGCCTTGATCTGATCAATAGGTTGTATTTTTCATGCTTGAGAATAAGAATCCATCTATTAATATTATGTCTTGGCTCATACAAAAACCAAAAAGAAAAATAGCCATAGGAATCCAAATACATATGAGAAAATAAGAAGGGATTACACCACCAGAAGATCTATTATATATTTGTCTTGGCTCATACAAGAAACAGAAAAAAAGATAATGTCAAATTATAAATTAATGTTTGACACCAAAAAAAAATATTTATAATTCAACAAGCCATTTTGATTGTGATGGATTACCATCTCTCACACAACATACGTGTTAAATTCCCATCATAATTATGATAGGCTAATCTGACAGGTAGCCATTGCTTCCACAACATTTTCACCACATACCCATTGCAACTAAAATGCTAGATAGAAAAATTTAGCCAGCGTATTTGTGATGGTCTACTATCATAATTGGGATAATGTGAAGATGGACTCTTTCTTTTTTCTTCTTCCAAATTGTGATGGCTATAAGCATCATTATTGTGATGGATGACCTTTTTGTTACAATTTGTGATAGCAAAAGTCTAATACTCATCTAATAGGAGCCAATTCATGGTACTTCCACTTGGGTGATGGGTTTTTGATGTAATTGTGATGGCCTTCCATCGCAATTTAGGCTCAAATGTAGTAGTACATCTTGATAGACAATGGTGTAGGGTTAAAAATCATCTCTTTCAATGTTATTCAATAGCTAGGCATGTTCAAATTTTATATCGACCCTAAGCAAGAGATCACCATCAAAGCATATGATGAGGTTGAATGACCTTTTAAAGGTCTTATTGTACTACCAATCCATGTTGGTCCTATTGAAAAAGATGAGGTCTTCCAAGCTTTAGAAATCCCACTAGCATATAATTTGTTACTAGGAAGACCTTGGATTAATGATATCCAAACATTATTATCTACATACCATTAGTGCATAAATTTTCCTTTTAATGACACAAAGATAGTCATTCCTAGGGACAACTTAATGTCTATAAACACATTGTCTATTGCTGAAACACTAGTCCCTCACAATCACTCTTCCCATGAACTTAAACCATCCCTAAAATAAAATGAAAAAAAATTTCAAATGATAAGCTTAAGTATGGGTGAGTATAGTCTAGACTCTATTGTTGGTCTACCAGTTTCTCCTCGATCTTATGGGAAACCTTTTGTAAAATTGAAGCCCTTGGCTTTTGATGTGACCATTTTTGGCACTTTGTTTAGTCCTTGATTCCCCTAGAAGTAGAAAAAGAAGACCAAGCTATCAAAGATTAGATATATAGGGAAGAGGAAGATGTGGAGGAAGTTATGGTCACTACTTTGATCTCTCCTAAGTGTTGTGGCAAAGGATACAAATTTTCAAAAAACATGGGCATCATGGCCAAGGGCCCTTAATTGGTGATAAGAAAGCCCTTGTAGAACCCTTAAGCCATATTGAGGGTTTCAAATATAGAGATACTGCTAACCTAGGCTTTGGGCTAGAAGATGAATTACCAAGATTTGATAGAAGAGCTCCCATGCTTAGTGAATTAGAGGATGATGAACCGTCCTCTGCTACAAATTTTCTACAAGAAGAGGATTTTATGCTTCCTACTTCCCTACTTTGGAGAGAAGAACATATGGTTCCCTCAAATGATGCTAAGGCTTCTACCTCTAGGCAAAACCAAATGGATGAATCTAATCATGAAGATCCAAATAGAGGAAAGATAAGAGAAAATAGTGTTTGCTTGATCGCTAGGAACCAAAGTACAAATTCTGGTGAATATGAATGGGAAAGTCTATTAGATGCATCTTGTGAACTAGGAGTGGATGTCATCCATGCCTATGCTACCCAACCAAATGTAGTCAAAAAGTATAATTTAGGTTTTGACTAGTTTTGTTCACAAACTGCTTTAGTGGATCATGTTGATCCCTCTAGGTGTATTCCTAATCTAGATTCCTTTAGAACTTTCATAATAGGTATGACTTCTTATATCACTAGATATGACTCATTTCATATCAAGAATCTTGAATCCTCCACATCCCTCTTATTAATCTACCCCAATCTCATAGATTGGTCCACTCAACACTAGAGATCTAAACTGTTATCTTTTCAAAATGATTACAAGGCTGCTTGCTACCTCAAAACTATCAAACCCATGATATCTTCCACCACTAAACCTATGGTTACCATGACAAAGATAGATATCAAGTACCTCAATCATAAAATCAAAAGAAAAAAAGTAGTTAGATGGTGAAAACCACTTTGTGGAAATATCTAAACCCCAAAAAAGTAAAAATAAAGGTGTATCTAAAGGTGAAAACCTCTTTGAGGTAGCTAGGGATAAGGTGCCTAGTAGTCTTCCAAGCTATTTTTAGGATAGATCTTTGGTTTTCATCAAACCCATGCAACCTATCAACTTTGGTATAGAAGAGTCTCCTAATATCATTCACATGGCTCAATCTCTATTGGTTGAAGAAAAGAAGAACTTCACTAAGTTCTTTCAAGAGAAGAAAAGAAACTTTTCTTAGACTTACTCAAACATTCCTGGCCTTGACACTAATCTAATTATACATCATCTATCTATTTCTCCTTTTTTCAAGCCTATTAAGTAGAAGTTGAGAAAAATGCATCCACATGTGGCTCTCTTTGTTAAGGAAGAACTATAAAAGCTTCTAAGTGAAAACCTCATCAGAGAAATTGATTATGCAGAGTGGATTTCCAACATTATACCAGTGTCCTAATAGGATAATTCTATTTGAGTATGTACCAATTTTAGAGACCTAAACAAATCATTCCCTGAGGATGACTTTCCATTGCCTAACATAGATATGATAGTGGATATGACTATGGGCTATGAAATGCATTCTTTAATGGATGTCTTCTTTGGGTACAACCAAATCAAAATTTCCCCTAGATATTAGGATAAAATAGCCTTTACATGTGCATGGGATATATTTTTTGTAATGTCATGCCCTTTGGGATAAATAATGTAGGAGCTACCTACCAATAAGCCATCACCACCATCTTCCATGACATGATGTACAGAAATATGGAAGACTATATTGATGACACATTGGGAAATTCTAAACAAAGAAATTCACATCTTGATGACCTTAGTTTGATATTAGACCATATGGAACAATTTTAGCTTAGGCTAAATCCCAAAAAGTGTAAATTTGGTGTCACATCTAGAAAATTGTTAAGCTATATCATATCAACAAAAGGCATTGAAGTTGATCCCAAAAAGGTGCAAGCTATCATAGAAATGCCTCCTTCTAGAAATATCAATCAATTAAGAAGTCTTTATGGACATCTACAAACCATTAGGAGGTTCATATCTCAATTGGTTGATAAAGCTCAATCTTTCAATAAAAACTTGCACAAAGGCTCCACCTCTATCTAGAATGAAGATTGTCAACAAAGCTTAGATTAGATCAAAGGGTATTTGACTAAAAAATCTCCAATATTAATGCCACCTATCTTGAGAAAGCTTTTATTCTATATATTTCTTCTACAAATTCTTCCCTAGGAGCACTCTTAGCACAAAGTGATGAGACTGGAAAAGAGTGTGATGTTTACTACATCAGTCTCACTTTGGTGGCTTATGAGATGAACTACACAAATATTGAGAAGGCTTTCCTTGTAGTGGTATTTTCCTTCCAAAATCTTAGACACTACATGTTGGCTCACATGGTGCATCTCATTACAAAAACTAATCCCCTCAAATATATATTGAGTAAAGTTGCACTTACCAAACCTCTAGCTAAATGGATGATGATTCTCTCTAAGTTTGACATTTAGTACATCAAATTCAAAGCTATAAAGGGGAAAGAAATAGCTAGTTAGCTTTCTAATTTTCCATAGCAAGATACAACTCCATTGCAAATTGAATTTCTTGATGCTTCCATCATGTATGTCACTTAAAGTACCTGGAAGATGTTCTTTAACTATTCTCAAACCTGGAATGGGATTGGTGCAAGCATTTGGTTTATCACACCTCAAAGTTACATGATCCTTGAGTCCAAAAAACTCATGTTTCCTTACACTAATAATATAGCAGAGTATGAGGCCTTAATGAATGAGATTAAAATGGCTTTAGAATGGAGGATTAGGGAGTTGTATATCTATGGATCAGGGAGTTGTATATCTATGGATATTCCCAGCTTGTTATTAATCAAGTTAATAATGATTATGAAAATAAAGATGACAAGTTGGTACCCTATAAGAAATTGATTGATTCTCTATGGAACTACCTTACATTTGTGACATTTCAATAAATTCCTAGAGTAGAAAACATGGTTGCAGATGCTATGGCTACCCTAACATCTATTCTTAAATTACAAGAACATGAATCACGTTTTGAGTTTTTGGTGGAAGAATTATGTCAACCTATTTATAAATTCTCTAACAATCATGTCATCTGTACTATGCTCAGCCATGAATCCTCATGTTACTCCACCATTTTTTCCTACCTACATGATCAGATCATTCTTAAAAATCTCACACAAAACAAAAAATGCTAACTCCTTTGCAATGCCTCACACTACACCATGGTCTCTTGTGACTTATATAGGAAGGGTCTAGATATAATGCTTCTTAGGTTTCTAGAACTAGAAGAATATAAAAAAGCATTAGTCATAGTTTGTGATAGCATTTGTGAGGCAGACTTTAATGGTCTTGCACTTTCTTGAAACTACTTAGGGTGGACTACTATTGGCCAACAATGCAAGCTAACAGTGTTTGATATGTTAAATCTTGTAAGAAATATCATCTTTATGGTAACTTTATTCATGCTCATGGATGTGAGCTTATACCTTATGTTACGTATCAGTCTTTTAGCAGTGGGCCTTTGATCTAGTGAGATTCACTCAAGTTATTCTAGTGGTCACAAGTTTATTATTACAATGACTGAATAGTTTACAAAATGGGTTGAAGATGTACCTTTATCTTTTCCTACAAGAAAACATGTTGCCTTATTTATTTTGAACCACATTATCTATCACTATGGCATCCCATCCTTCAACAATACTGATAATGAAGGATAGTTTAAAAACTAGGACCTAAAATAATTGTGTAAGAAATTCAAGATCAAACAATATTGGTCCTCAATCTACTATCCCTAAGGGAATGACCAAGTTGAGGCCTCCAATAAGACATTTCTCAAATTCCTATATAGAATGGTTTACAAATCAGTAAGAGATTGGCACTTATAGATCAATCCAGAGCTATGGACCTCCAAGACCACCACACATAGTCCTATAGGGGCTACACCTTTTTTGTTAGTCTATGGTTCTAAGGCTGTCTTACCCTTAGAAGTCAAGATTCCCTCACTACAAGTCTCCCTACATGGGTTGATAACTAATGAAGACCATAGGGCTATGAGGATACAAGAGCTAGAAACCCTTGATGGATTCTTTTGATCACATGAGGGTCTATCAAAAATGGATGTCTACTACTTACAAAAAAAAAAATTCATCCTTGTGAGTTCCAAGTGGGTGATCTTATGCTTCAAGAAAATCTCAAAAATCAACAAAATAGAAAATAGAAAAGGAAATTCAAGCCTAACTAGTTGGGTCCTTACATTGTCACAACAATATTTGGATCTAGTGCATATTAGCTTTCTACTCCTAAAGGGGAACAACTTATTGAGCCTATCAACATTCTACATCTAAAGAAATTCTATGCTTAAGGCTTGTAGCTCATTGATTTTTATATATCTAATGATCTTGAAAAAATCCTAAAAATTAGAAAATTTCCTTAAAAAATGATCATCTTAGTGAAAACCTAGCAATAGATGCTTTGATGTATCACCAAAAAAATCAAAAAATTCATAAAATTTGAAAATTTGAAAAAAGTCCTTAAAAAATATGCCAAGTGGTGAAAACCTAGAAATAGGCACTACTTGATATCCTTGCACCTATGTGTATCAATCTCACTCACTCCACAACACATTTCCTAGCTTTGAATTGTCTCTCATCCTCATTTCATGGGCAAAACTTCTTAGCTTATTAGGGTCTTCTTGTGCATTGGGATTTCTTTGGCAACTCATGCAAAACAATGTTTCTCAACACTACCCACCCCCTTGACATCGAGTATTTCTCAAAAATTTCTAGATACCTAACCTATAGTCTAGGATGCTATGATATTTCTCACTATCAAATTCAAATCTTGAAGAAATGACCATCTGACATTCAAACACATGCTTAAACATTAAACTTGCTAAGAAATGATAAATTTTATCTTCTATGTGTGTTGTTTATGAGAATTTATTTGTTGAATGTTCCCTCCCTAATAGTGTCTTGGACTAGAAGAATGGGGGCATGGGGCATGTTTTACTTGCTTTCTACTTGTGGGTATACTTTTTTGGTCTAAGGTGTTTAGAGAATTCATGCTTGTCCTACTTAACACTTTGGACCTACAAATTATTATCCTTGTATGTTTTTGCAAGACCACACTCAAGGGTTATCCTAGCACTCATGCCTTGATACATATTTAATCTTGCTTTACTAAACTTAGGGAGTCTAACTGCATTAGTCATGTTGATCTACATGCCTTTGATGCTTAGGTTGGATTCCCACATTTCTATTAGAAATAGATCATACTCGTATCATCATAGTTGTACTAGTGATGATTGTATCATCTTTCAATGTCCCTAATAAATTCTCAATGATGAAATTAGAGTCTAAATGTTTTGTGTCCCTTGCAAGAAAACCATTTTTACATACTAGTTTGCATCATAGACACATTCTATATTAGTCTTGCATTTTGCATATTGGGAGAGCTCTTTCTTTATCTTTTCATGAACATGTTAGCTAATTGCTTTCACATTCTCTTCACTTCCTTTTCTCTCATATCTTTTCATTTTCTTGATTTTCCATGTCGCCTCTTTTTTATCCTATCATCACAAGGGGTCAATCTGATTATCACATCTAATCTATCCAAGCATCACATTTTAAAAACTTGTGTCTATATTAGAAACATGAGAGCTAAAAAATTATTCATGAGAGAGATCTATGAGCATATAAACATGAACATAAAATTGAGCATACATATAAGCATGATCAGAAGATGAAACATCACATGGAAACATAAACTCAAAATGCTAACATATCCAATCATCACTTGAGATAAATATGACATTAGTGAGAAAAATACACAGGTACATCGATCAAATCTAGTATCTCATATATCAAATGTGTCACAGTACATATACAACATGGGATCCAAAATCTGGATGAGTGTCTCAAAATACATATGGTACAAAAAAATGTCACATGGCCATTAGCCTAGACTTTTTTCTAGACCTAAGATTGGATTACTCCCTCATGAGTAGTTTGTTCCTGGGAAGAAGCCACTAGTTCCCTCAATGGTTGCTAATTTGATCTGCCAACCCTCTCCATGCACATTGGTACTTTTCTATCAACAAGAACTATAACCAAGTCATCTCTTAGTACTTGCTCTCACATATTCACCTTTGCTCAAGCATCCACTAACTACTTCTCTCTGACCACTATGGTCATCCTCAACACTTGTATCTCTACCTCCAAGGCTTGAATCCTCACATCTTGATCATCCTCTTTGTCTCTACTAGTAGTTTGCTTCTATCATGGCTCAGCATGCTCCACTCTCCTATGTCTTAGTGGGTGCTCCTCCTCCTCACTCTCCTCCCCTGTGCCCTAGGCCTATGTTGACCTCCTCCCACCTTCTTAGGAACTACTCTTGACCTCCATATGCCTACCCCTACCTCAACCTCCTCAAACATTTTTACTATCTCCCCCTTATCTTTCTACTATAGGTGGGGCATTTGATCATGTGAACATGGGGAAGGGATGTCTTTGCATCTCATACAAATATGTTGGGTCTGCTCCTACATCTACTAAGTTTGGGAAATAATCTTATGGCTCTAACATGAGTGTTGATATATCTCTCAAGGCTATCTGATAATCCAACATAGGTAACCAACCATGTGTCTCCTCACCATAAAATCAAGCATAAGTGGTGGTCTCCATTGAGATCACCTACCTCTATGAAAATTATTGTCATGCTTGACTAACCACAAATCTCTCAACAATCTCTAAATGTCTTCCAACAAGTGATTGACTATAGCACATGTACTCAAGTTGTAACGCCCCACCAAGGGATCCAAAGAATTATCCTAAAGTTTCACTAAGTTTGGTAGCAATTTTATTTTTTTTAAACATTAAAGTAAATCCATTTACAACTTATTCATAACGAAAGCAATAGCAACAATCCAAATGAAAATAAACATAAACATACTTACATAACAAGTTACATTCTTCATGGATCCCTTAACATTAATTCACATCTAAATTTATCTATTCATCTAACATCACATCCTCGTGAAATAATAATGATACATCCAATGTACTTAAACAATATACAAGTTTCCTTTTAGTAATTACATTTTAGATTTCTCAATCATCCACTGTACATGTCACAGGGTATGAAAGGCTTAAAAGAATATACATATGTGAAAATAAAGTACATCATCCCAATCTAATCCATGATACAATAACATAAATGTAATCACATGTCATACATGATACATCATCATAAAAGATATCCATACATCAAAAACATAACTAACTAAGTGCATGGTTCCTCCCAACCATAAATAGCATCATTAGACCATCATGGGCCCTAGCCATCTGTGCATAACATCCCAAGTCATCAAAGAGATCATCGATATTATCATAGTAGGAATGTCACTCCTAAAACATCCTACATCATATGCAGAAAGGAATCTAACATGCAAGTAAAGCATAAGATAACATCATCTAACATATGCAAATCATCAATATAAAGATACATGTCCACCATCATAATCCATGAACAGAATGAAGATAGATTCCACAAAGAATGCATCAGCCCTAGTGTCTCAAATGGATCTCAAATGATAAGAGTGAAAAAGCACTACCACCCGATCACGTGGTACCTAAATGGTCCACTCCCACCATGCTGAGGAGATAATCTCAAGTCCCAAACAAGATATCAAATCAAATAGTACAAATACTCTCTAAGTCCAAGAATCCTAAAAGTATACTAACTCAAAGGTTCTAATCACAAAACTGACATCTAATCCCAGAGGCACACAAGACATGTAGGAAACCTACTATGCAAGTGGGAAAGTGTCATCGCACGGATCACGCTAGAGTTACCCTGGCAGTCTCTCAATAGACCCCAGCCCCCTAGTGATCCCTATGCAACCACTAGTATCCTCTCATACAAACAAGGCATACTATCAAATGCAAGGTCGCAACCAAGCATTCTTTCTACTCCCATCCTAGTCTGTACTAGCACTCGAGGTATGGGTGAGAACATGCAATTATCTTATTAGGTTCATTTAATCCCCATTTAGTGTAAATTTTTTCACTTATTAAAACAACTTACAATGAGTTACCCTAGCAGCCACTTAGGGCCCCGACCCCCATTGCAAGCCACTTGTCGACACTACAAGTAGATAACCTACCCTAAGCTCATGAAATCATAAATCTCAAAATCACCACAGTCCTATACAAGAAACTAGAAAAATACAAAAAGAATAATTCATAATAAGAGCATTAAATCTTCATGAGCAATTGAAAAGCATCCATTAATAATCATGACCACAACAGTTCTCTATTAGCAACTGAAGGCATCACTAATAATCAAAAGTATCCATTGGTTCTTAATAAGCAACCAAAAAGTATCTCAAAGTAATACTGATTGAAGACTCCAAAATGGTCGAGTCAAAACATGTCACAACATGACAACATCAAGTAATAAATCAACACTTTAGTCCCATCATGGCAACTAGAAAATAATCCAAGGATAACTTATCGATGACTCAAAATGGTTAAGTCAAGTGTCTTAGATACATATAACTCAGCTTCACTCAAGAAGACTGATGAGCAATAACAATCAATAAATACAAACATCTCATAGAGCATACCATCACATAACCATGGTTGGGTTTATAAAGAGTTGAGATCAGAAGACATCATCATGACATCACAATCATAACCCCCGAACCTCTAGTAGACGTCCTATAACTGGTCAACACTAGTTAACCCAAAAACCCAAAACAAGAAGCATAGAGAAAACACAATGCAAGCACATGTTTTGGTTTGCTAAAATCACATAGTTGAATTAAGTGTGGAGGTTTCAATTTCTGTTTGCAAGTATACTTCAAGTGTATAAGGTTCTTCGTTTATGTACAAGTCAACCCATCTAACCCCTTTGAATTAAGCATAGAATTATCCGTTTATTATTTTAAAACAATTTTCTAAGATGATACAGAAGATAATTGCTTACTTATCTAAATCATTAAACTAGTTCCTATTGGCTTCTTATAAAAATCAATAAAACTCCCTTAGTTCTAAGAAGTGTCTCTCATTTATATTAAATCAATTTACTGAGAATAAACAATTATCATAATAATAATGAATGTTCTTCCATTAAATATAACTTTGATTTTATAAAGGTCAACATCATCATTTTAAAGGTAAATCCACATTCCACTAAGTACTCTCATACCTTAATTTAATCTCAATTTAAACTTTTCTAAAAGTTTCAAGTTTACATTTCTAGTATAAGCTTCTATGTAGGTAGGAATCATAATTTTACCCTTGCAAATAAACCCCTTCTCATTATAAAATCATATCATTTTATTATATCACTAATAATAATAATCAATTACTGAACCAAACATAAGTCCAAACCCATCGAAAATCAAGTCTCTAAATGACAAATATAATTAATCGTTATTAAATGATATCTATCATTGACTCAAATTAGTTTCAATCCCTATTTATATTACCAAATTAATAACTAAATAAATATCTAATAATTATTATTTATTAATTATCAACCAATACTAAATATTACTAAAATTTAGGTCTCTTAATTAAATCATTATAATAATTAAATCATCACTAATAACCATTAAAATATCTAAAGTCATTATTCAAGTCATTAGAATAAAACTTATCAACTTCGATGTAGATACTTTACTACTTCGTTAAAAGAATCGATATTCGCATATCAATTAAAACTCTATTACATAACTTAATTATTAATTAAATCTAATTAACTCTAATTAATTAATTTAATTAATAATTACATATCCATACCAACAACCCAATGAATATCAGTTGATTAATAACTAACTATAATTTGTAAGTTACAAGTCAACTATAATTCGATTCTCCAATATTAATAGTGACTTGAACTAATATTTAATAACAAGTTATATTAGGAATCTTATTAATAAATCTATAATGACCACATTCTTCACTCTTCAATGAATACTAATATTTCCTTAACAAATTTGTATTATCGATAATCATTTTAATTAAGACTCTATCGCACAACTTAATTATTAATATCATAATTAATAACTCAATGAATAATATCAAGCGAGGAGACTCTCTTCTGCCCTGTGGATATCCCGTTTAAATAGTTGAATCAATTAAGTTCAACACCCCCCCCGCATAATATCTGAAATCATCTTTTCTAAAATCAACTAAGGTAAACGTTTGAAATTATAATTGATGATCTCTCAAAAGTTAATTTCCAATTTTATTGAAAACATTGCCATTATAAATTCATTTCCGTAAAATACTCCACGTAAGTTCGATCTCGACTAAATCTCATTTATTTAATTTGATTTATAACTTATTATAATACTTCAATTATTAATTAATCTCAATTAAAATTTAATTAATTAATAATTATATCAAAATATTTATACTATCATTCATTAATAATTTGTTACACTTAACCATTATTAATAAATAATAGTCTCATTAATAATTTAAATAATTTATATTAATTAAAATTATTAATAACCAAACCAGAAATGATCCATACTTTCACTAATTAATATTCCAATAAATTTAAACATAATTAAAATATATTTATAAATTTAATTAATAATAATAAAGAACGTATTAATAAAAATCATTACTAACCAACTTAGATATATATATATATTAAAACTTCAATTAAAATTTACATTTGATAAAACTATTAATAAAACTTATAACATTTAAACTTTAAAATAAACTCAAAATGCGATTTTAATATCGCTGCAGGACTTCACTTAATACGGGGTCTACTTGATCGTAGGTACCCTACGATGACACAGGTACTCTGCAACCACGCAGACTTGCACCATCAATGCCGTCGAAAATAAAAAGGACGGGGTGCGATGGGTATAAATCCCACCCACCCAAATGTATTATATATACAAATTTTTTTTTTAATATAACATTTTTTATAAAACGTTTCCCTCATATGCAAATTGGGTCTTTTTAATATATAATCAGATTTTTATAAACAGTGTTTAAATAATTTTGGATATAAATATATATATGTATATATATATATGTATATATATATATATGTATATATGTATATATGTATATATGTATGTATGTGTGTGTGTGTGTGTGTACACAAATTGTCAATCAGCACTACTATATATATATATATATATATATATATATATATATATATATATATATATATATATATATATATATATATGAAATGTATGCAGATTTGTACATATATGTATATTTTAAAATGAAACATATACATAATTTAAAGGGTTTCCAATTTAAAGAATTTTCCTATAAAATATTTGATCTTTAAATTTATCCATTAATTCTTTTAAATAGGTCTGCTCATACGCATTTGAAAACCCTAGCCTCATAGTTTCTTTAGATCTACACATATGGAAATTTCTATATAGAATTCAACTACCCATAACAAAAGCATGCAAACAAGATATGCAAAATCCTCATAAAGCATTCAGAAGACACGAAGAAGACAGGAAGTGCAAGATGCAGAAATAACATAAGCAAAGTCATTCAGCAGATTATCCAAAATTATCTTAAATGGTTTACCAAGCAGTTCATGGAGAGGGATGATGACTCTGTTGCCCAAAAAGATGAGATAATCAAACAAGCGCAAAAGAAATTTCAAGAGTGCCAAGATAAAAATACGCCAACTAAGCAGGACTTCTCCAACGTGGCGCATATCAAGGCTATGTTGATCATCAACTTAAAGCACCTAGAGATGCATGAAGAAAAGGTCACCGAGCTAAAGAAGATAAAAGAAGTTTGGAAGCAGAGATTCGCCTACATCGGCTTGCCACACCAATCAGTTATTTTGACCTTTTCAACTGCTTATGAGACCTGGAAAATGGCAAAAGGAGGAGCCAGTGGTGATAGTGTTTTATGAGCAAGACAAGCAGTTACACTTGAAAGTGTTTAGTTATATTTTCTTGGCCGTTTTCTTTCAGTTACCTTTTTCAAGATTAGCAGTTTCTTTGCAAGTGACGATTAACTCCTGGCAGGGTAATTTTGGCTTTGGTCCAGCCCCATGCCTATAAATGTAATAATTAGTATTGTTTAAGGGGTTAGAATTTCTCCAGTAGACCGATAGATAGAACTACTTTTATTTATGGTTTTATTTCCAGTTTAGAAGTAACATTTCAGAATTTCAGCAGATACATGAAACTCTACAGTTTGATTTTGGGTTGAAAGCTTTGTAAGTGGATACTATTATCTGCTTTATTTTCGGTATTTCTATAGATACTATTTAAGCTTTTAGCTGCACCTGTTATTGATTTTAAAATTTTAAACTCTGAATTTGGAAATTTTGTGAGAAATTAGTTTATGAAATTTGCTTGCTCGATGATTTAATTTTCAATTATGTGGATCATTTTAATAATTAAAATCGAGTGGTTCTTTTGCATTAAAGTTTGTTTCATATTGATGAGATGAAATAAGTATTTTCAACACCTCTAGTAGATTACATTCTTGGAAAGTTATTCTATTGAGTTTATTTGGTTAAAACTTTCACTGCAATAAAGGTAGTTGCGCCTGTTTCCATTGAAGAAATTTTAAGTAGAGAATTCCTAAGTTCTTCGGATAGGAATTCATTTGTTAGTTTACATTCTTTTCTTTGTTTTGATATATGAACATTTATGGGAAAAACTATTCACTAACAGTTTTTGGTGACTTCACTGGGGACACGATAAAATGGTTTTACCGCATCATGAGGTTTTCCCAGTACTCCAACTAGGCTTAGGGTTTGATAACACACAAGAAGATATCATTTCTAAGTTAAGTGCACAAGCCTAGAAACTCAGATCAAGACTAGAGCAATTTACACAAGTTAATCAAGTGCTTGAAAGGGAAGAAGAAAGGGTTGAACTCATTAGGGGTGTACCTATTGCTAACGAAGAAGCAATAGTGGATAGACTGGTCCCAAGGCCATTTTGAGTATTGCATATTAATCTATATATTGATAAGCTAGCTAGCAAAAGGTATACTCAAAGTGAAGAAAGAAAGGGGTTCATTGACAAGTCTTATGAATTTGTAAAAAATGTCAATTTTGCCCCTGATCTCTCCCAGAAATGAAAGAAGTCTGTCAAGAGTAAAAGTAGGCCAACTTCTCCTAGGAAATCTACCACTATAGCTATAAACCTTCAAGCCTTAATTCTACCAAGGACATTAATACCTTCTCATTTAAACATCCAGCATTTGAACCTCATTTTCCCTAGGATGGCTACTAACCCTTGGGGTGCACAAGTGGGCCCTTTGGCTCTTGGAAATAATCTACATCCACTTTCTAAAGGTGCTAGAGATGCGTTGCCCAAATTTTATGGTGATGGAAAGAAATCAACTGATGAGCACCTTAATGCCTTTAATACCTCATGTGATGTCCTTGCTATGGCACATGAAGATGTAGCTGTGAGATTATTTGTGCAGACTTTGATTGATGATGCAGCAGACTAGTTTCATCATCTACCTCAAGGTTCTATTACTGACTAGAATCATATGCGTACTACTTTCAAAGATAGATTTAAATCCTCTGAAGATAATACTTTGTTACTTTAGCTAACTCAATTGAAAAAGGAGGTACAGGAACCCATGAGAGATTTTGTAGCAAAATTCAATAAGATAATTCATAAAATTCCTGCTACCAAGAGACCCAATGATGAAAACTGTAAAGGATTCTTTGTTAATGCAATGCCTCCAGACATCAATTTTCATTTGAGGAGAAACAAAGTAGCAGATGTTGAGGCAGCTCAGAGACTAGCCGTTGAACTAGAAGATGATCTTTTAGCTGTAGGAAAATGGAAGAAAGAAATGCAAGGTTCTAAAACTCAATCACCTTCCTCAGAAAAATTAGACCCATTAGTTCAAAAGCTAATCAATGATGTGATGACTCTCAAGAAACAACTTCCTAAAATGAACACTCCATACCAAGATATCCCAAGAAAATATCCAGGCCAAAATAGTTTTCAGGGAAAACAATTTACATTACCCTCAAGCCAACAAAGATTACAAATTGAAGCTCCACCTAAGAAAAACAACATGTGTGTTTTTCATCTCACCAATGATCATGAGGGAACTTCTTGCCCTAAAAATATTAGATATTAGTAGCTTGAAGCAAAAAAAGTGGCTTCTACTAATGTAATAATAGAAGAAGAATCTTCTGAGGAACCTGGTGACTCCACAAATTATTACCTTAAGTATGAATCTAATTCTGACAGAGGTAATGACATATTATTGACCTTAGAAGAGGCTTCCTATTTGGTCTTAACCTGAGGGCAAAAGACTGGAGTAGCTGAAACTCATGACAAGAATAAATCAAATCCTACACTGGCCAAGGAACAAAGGCAAAAAAGAGAAAGTGAAGGTAAGTCATCACCTGTTGTAACAATTGTTCCTCAAATCCTAAAGAAGGTTGCTGATTCAGATTCCACATTTGACATTGTTGAGTTTTGTAAGACATCAAGGATACAAATTTCTCCTGCAGAATATTTAAGAATGAATCCTGGTGAACTTAATAAGATGATTGAGTATGTTAATTGGTCATCTCCTGACAAAGCAACCAAACAGATCCATGAATTCAAAGTATTAGAAGGCAATGAAATAGTTGCTCAATAGAAGAAGGAATCCTCAAAAGGTAAGAAAATAGAAACACAAAAATCTCATAGTTAGGAAGAGATAGTTCAACCAGACCCAATCAGTCCTAAACCCTCTTATAACCACAAGCCTGATCCATTTTATGTTTCTCTCTTTCTACATGGCTTTAAGTTGAGTAACTGCATCATAGATTTAGGGGCTTCTCATAATATAATGCCAGCAGTAGTAGCAAAAGCTCTAGACCTTCCTTTAACCAAAACATTTGGAAAATGTTATTCCATGGATTCAAAATAGGTACCCTTGGTGGGTCAAATAAAAGATGCCCAAGTGGCACTAGTTGTTTACCCTAAGAAAAGAATTAAACTCACCATTCTAGTAACGAATATCCCCACAAGCTATGGCATGCTTCATAGTCAGACTTTTTGTCGACACCTAGGAGGGGAAGTTAAGATGGATTGGTCTCAAGCTGTGGTACCTATTGGGAAAGAGAAAGTAACCCTACTACCTAAAAAAAAATCCAAATATATGGTCTTCCCATCTGATGACCCCAAATCTCAAATCCTTTATCAAGAGACAGATTTTGCTAACTATTTAATTCTGTCTAAAGATGAGAAAATAGGTGAGAAGCCGTTAGGTGAAGATCTGCTATGGACTCTTGAGTTTGATGGAAGTTGTTGTTCGAATGGATCTAGAGTTGGTGTAGTTCTCATATCCCTTGATGATCAAAAATTCCCTTTTTCTTATAAGCTCGCCTTTGAAAATACTAACAATATAGCTGAGTATGAGGGCCTACTTCTAGGCATAGAAGAAGCAAAAAGATTGAACATCAAGCTATTAAAAGCGAGGGAAGATGCTGAGTTGATAGTGAAATAGGTGAAAGGCATATTTTTAGTCAAAAACTCAAGGCTCAAGCATTATAGAAATTGAGTATGGAACAAAATCAAAGATTTAGATGCTTTTGGAATTGAAGCAATTCCTCGAGAACTGAATGATAGGGCAGACTCTTTGGCAGTATCAGCTTCTTTGTTAATTCCCCATTTTGATTTCATGAACAAGAAATATTTAGTGGAAATCATTCATAGACCAAGTGTCCCTGATAATAATAACTCTTGGAAAGTATTTAAAGATGATGTTCATATTAATTCTTTCTTGCAGAATGTTGAGAAGTTCTCTATGAACTATTTTGAAGGTTCAGATGTGGAATGTAGAGAATTTTGTCCTGATCCACCTGATGAAAGTGATGTGTTACAATTAAAAGGAAATTTTATACCTAAAGGTTTAGTAGAACTTGAAAGCTTTTTGATAGGAAAGATACCTTCCTAGCTCAGGATTTAACATCTAGAGAAGATCCAAATGCTGATTATGAGAAGGTGAATCTAGGTGATAAGCATAATCCCAAAATCATTAATCTGGGAACCTGTTGTGATGAAAGTGAGAAAGCTAGATTCATAAAGCTCCTATCAGAATATATAGATATCTTTTCTTGGTCTTATGATGATTTGAAGACTTTTAGAAATATTAAATACAAGCACCATATTACTTTGAAACCAAGAACTTCTCCTTTTAGGCAAAAATTGAGAACGTATAATCCAAAGGTTTTTGATGCAATATTCAGAGAAATAGACAAGATGCTTAAATCTCACATTATTTTCCCAATCCATCATTCCACATGGGTGGAAAACATAGTGCTAGTTAGAAATAAAAACGAAGAAATAAGGATTTGTGTTGATTTTAGAAACCTTACTCAAGCAAGTTTGAAAGATAACTTTGCTTTACCAATAGTGGATCAAATCCTTCAAATAGTTGTTGGCTCAGAAATGATGTCTTTCCTAGATGGCTTCTCAGGTTACAATCAAATAGAAGTTGCTGAAGAAGATCAACACAAAACAGTGTTTACAACACCATGGGGAACCTTTGCTTACAAAAGAATGCCTTTTCGCTTAATAAATCCTGGTGCCACTTTCCAATGAACCATGAGTTCAACCTTTGGTAATTTATTGGACAGATGTATCATAGTATACCTTGATGATATGATAGTGTTCTCTAGGAGATGGAAGAAACACTTGAAAGACTTGAGGAAAGTGCTCCAGAAATGTAGAGATCATGGAATCTCATTAAACCCCAAGAAATCAATTTTTGCTATGAGTGAAGGGAAGTTACTTGGACACATGGTCTCAAAAGAAGGAATCAAATTTGACCTAGAGAGAGTGAAAGCTATTCAGTAATTATGTCTCCCTATCAATAGAAATGGTATCAAATCCTTCTTCGAGTAGATCAATTTCTTGAGAAAATTCATGCCAAATTTTGTAGAATTCGTTAAACCTATGGCTAGGTTACTTAGTGAGAAGAAAAGTTTCAAATGGGCTGAACTAGCATCAAAAGCATTCAAAGAGGTAAAAGAAGCTATTGCTAAAGCTCCATCCTTATTTCATCCTAATTTCAAAAAGGACTTTATAATGTATTGTTATGCATCTGAGTATACCATGTCCGGCATTTTGCTTCAAAAGAATGACCAAGGGGAAGAGATGCCTATCTCTTTTATGAGTGTACCTCTGAAGAAACATGAGCTCAACTATTCTCTATCTAAAAAACAAGCTTTCACTATTGTAAAAGTAGTAAAATACTTTAGGTACTATATTTTGCACTCTCATTCTATAGTGTATGTACCATCCACTGTTGTCAAGAGCATTATCATGCAGCAAGATGTAGTAGTCAATAATCAAGCAAAGTAGGTAGCAAAAGTTCAAGAATTTGACTTAGACATCTGACCAACTAAAATAATTTGAGGGCAAGGCCTGTGTAAGCTTATTGCAGAAGGTGAAAAAGAAGAGTCAAATTCCACTTGCTTGTTTGTAGGTCTCCAAGATGAATGGTATTCAGATATTGCTTATTTCCTAACTTACGGAAGATGTCCTGATCACCTGAAAGGAAAGGACCGGTGAACGCTCCAACTTAGAGCAGCTAAGTTTGTTATAATTGATGATATCTTATACAAAAGAGGCTTAGATGGTATGTTTTTGAGATGTGTTGATACCGATCAGCAGGATAAGTTATTGAGAACCTTCCATGATGGAGCCTACGGGGGTCATTTTTCATCAACAGTGACAACATTTAAAATCCTGAGAAGTGGTTACTATTGGCCAAGTATGTTTAAGGCTACTTACCATTGGGTTAGAAATTGTGAAAAGTGTCAATTGTTTACTAGGAAACCACAATTAGCTGCCCTGCCTTTGAAACCAGTAATCATAGAAGAACCATTTCAACAGTGGGAGTTGGATTTTATAGGACCCATTAATCCAATTTCAAGTGTGGGACATACACACATGCTCCTACAGATTATTTTACTAAGTGGGTAGAAGCAGTTCTTGTTAAAGTAACAACCTCACAAGAAGTATGCAGATTCTTGACATAAAACATTTTGACCCGTTTTGGTAGTCCAAGTAAAATAGTGATAGATAATGCACAGAATTTTTCATCTAGGGAAATTCAATTGTATTGCTACGATCATGGTGTCCAGTTGTCTCACTCTTCAAATTACTTCCCTCAAGGCAATGGGCAAGCAGAATCCACAAATAAAAACTTAGTTAATATTATGAAAAAATTGGTGGATGAAAAAGGAAGGGATTGGCACAAAAGATTGTATGAAGCTGTATGGGCCGACAAAACTTCTCCCAAAAGAGCCATAGATATGAAACCTTTTGAGTTGGTATACGGAGTTGAAGCACAATTGTCTTTGCCTTTAGAATTGGCTACATTGAATTTGTAAAAAGCAATTGAAGATGAAGTATTTCAATCTTCCATTAAAAAGAGAATATTGTACCTCCAAATAATTGAGGAAGAAAGAAGGGAGTTAGTGGACCACATCACCCACCATCAGGCAAGAGTTAAAAGGATCTTCAATCAAAAGGAAAGGCCTCAAAAATTCATGAAAGGAGATCAAGTACTATTATGGGATAAGAGGAGAGAACCTAAAGGAGCTCATTCTAAGTTTGAAAGTTTGTGGAAAGGCCCATTTATAATATCTGAAGAACTAGGTTCCAATGCCTTCAAACTACAGTATCTTAATGGAGATGACCTTCCCCTGACCTTCAATAGAAAAGATCTCAAGTTGTACCATCTTTGAGTCTATTTATTGCCTCATTGTAAATACCACCCTTTTGGCTTTTCCTTCCTTTCTTGTTTCATTTTGTGTGTTGTGTCCTCATCTTTTGAGTCAGTCTGCAGTCCTAAGTCCCTGGGTTCATTCATGATCCTTTAGTCTCATTCCCTAATAGGAGCTGATTGTTAGAGCTTATATATTTTATTTTTCTTGTTGCACCCTAGCATGTTTTAGTCCCAAGTCTTCTCGTTGAAGTTGAACTTGAAGTTGTAGTTTACTTCAACTTCAGGTTCAAGGTCTTGTTAGTCTGCCATGTGATAAGCGCACTTTGTTTTCTCGAGTCGACCTTTGTAAAGTTGAAGTCAAAGTTTATGTTGAAGCCCGATCACTCAAAACTTCAACTTCAAGTTCAGTGTCGGCTTTGCCCACTAACGATTTTTGTATGCAGATCAAATATTGCCAAGCCATTCCAAGGTGGGTCCCAGCATAATATTTTCTAAGGCATCTTAAGTCATAAGCAAAGAAATTTAAGGTGGTACGTGTTCAGGTCTGGCAAGATTTGATGGAGTATTAGCAAGGTCATTTCATGATTACTTGTTATGGGAAAATACGTGTGGATTTGAAAAGGTATTTAAAACAGAACACCTGTGGTGCCTTTTCCAATGAATGTCACATGAATGAGTAATGATGGTATTTACTTGCTAAATCTATCTCACGATCCTTTGTCCAAATCATTCCTTAAATGCATTCATTTTAGCCTTTCCCACTCATCTCATCTTCTCCAAAAAAATCTCGGCACAATTGGGTAAGAAATGGAAAATTTCAAGCTGTGTCTCTGCCAAACTATATGTGCATCTCCATTTCCCCTTACATTTCGATTGTTCTTTGCTTCATTTTGAAAGTATTTGAAGCCGTGTCTTGTAGACTTGTTTTCATAAAAATCATGATACTTTTTCAGCCAAAAGTGCCCAAATTAGAGAAGCTTCCATTTCTTAGTTCCTTGCCTAAAATTTGTGATACATTTTTGGTTAATAAAAATTTATCTGAGGTTGTTGAAAGAACCAAAAACACCCAGTCGAGTCCCATCTACCAAAGGCTAGTTGATAGTGGTTTATTAGAAGTTGTCGCTTTTCCCACTACAATCCCATGCCTAGAACTCATCCTCAAATGTGCAAACCATTATGACCCTATTTCGAGATGCATTATGAAGGTCTCAGGAGAAGTAATTGTTAAAATTAGAAGAACCAATGTCTATTCGGCCTTTAGGATTCCTCACAAGGAACCCTACGAACCATGGACATTCAAAGAAGTTGAGCACCTTTATGCCGAAATGAAAAATAGCTATGACACCAAGATAGCCCAGTCCTGGCTTTTGAAACTAGCAGTTGGGGCTTCTAGATTGCCCAAGCCATTGACCATTGAACATTTTATCGAGGAAGTCTCAGACATTGTCCTCCTCCTGAATAGGGTTAAGGGAAATGAACATGCATTCCACTGGGAGTCTTGGATGTACTTCTTCATACAGAAGATAGTTGAGGGAGTCAAATTCATTGATTGGTCAGACTTAATAGCAAAGAACTTGCATAAGGGCTTGATAAATGTTACCAACTATGGTTCATTTTTCTTGTCCTCTTATCTGATTTACATCCTAGCAGCATCTAAAGACTAGGACTATCTTCCACATATACCTTGGGTAGAAAACATACCTATCTACCAATATTGCAGATATATCCAGAAAGACACAGTATGCAAAGAGTTTAAGAAGGTCAATGATGTCTTTTTAGGGAAATTGGTATTTGAACTACAAGGTCGAGAAAATGATAGGATGTCAGAAGAAGCCATGCAAGTTGTGAAAATTTATGGTTGTTATTTCATTCAATTTCCTAGATTTACATATATTAGAGTGGGTGGTTTTCCTGGTGAACCTTTGAAATTATCACGCTATTGCTCTAATTCAATAGTGTTGTCAAAGATGTGTAGGCAGTTTGCTTCTCTTGTTGAGTCCTTTCAAATTTCCAAAAAATCCTCTTCAGTGTTCTTCCCAATTGAAATTAGACATTATAGATGCCCCAATTTAAAAGAATCCATATTGTCAGCCAAATCATTAACCCACTTATGTCTTAAGTCTTTCACCTCTCAGTCAGATTTTGACTACACCGGCTTTATTAGAAACAATGTTAAAAATGCAGTCTCTCTGTTTCATTCCCCGCAATTAGAGGATTTCTAGGCAAACTATCATAATTAATTTGAAGTGAGGAAGAGGCTGTGGTCACGCTTAACCATTAAGTAGGTCATCATGTTTAATGTGAAGTTAGATACTTATGGGCTGAAAGATGATGATTCTGAAGAGGTACTTGATCAGTTTTACATGGATCAGATTGAATACATGCCTATCCCTGAGATCGACTGGGAGAAAAGAGAAGAGAATGATGTATATGCCCGTACCAAGGATGTAATAGTTAGAACTACCAAATGGATAAAATCAAAGGCAACGGCTATGATAAGCTTTTCTAAGAAGTCTTAAAGAAAAAGAGATAAAAGGACTACCCAAAAGCAAACTAATTGAAGTGTCCCTAATTCTGTTGCAGGTCCACTTGAAGTTGAACTTGGAGCAGTCCCAGAAACACTTCAACTTTAGGTTCAACAGGAGACTCTGAAAAGTAAAAGGATAACTTGCTCGAGCACAAAAAAGGCATCAATCACTAGAAGCAAGAACACCATAACTGTTGACCTGTAGGCAGTGGAAGATCCACCTGTGGTAGACAATTTACCAGAATCACAGAGTTTGTCAACAACTACTGAGAATCAGTAGAGTAATCTCACTCTAGTCAAGTGTTCCTCATCTGCAAAAAAAATCAGACAACACCTAAGTGGCTAGAGACATCGATGGAAAAGAAAAGAAGTATAGTCCCAATATCAATGCTAATCAATGATCTAGTTAGCAAGTGCCTCAGTAAAATGCCTAAGGTAAAGAAAGCGAGAACAAAAGTGAGGATCAATTTTGATATATCTTCAGGATGATGGGTAGCAGAGATAGCTACACCACCAGTCAGAAGCTCTCATGATTCCATAGCTCCTAAAGATTATCAGATAACCAAGGTTGACCTAGGAAAGGGAAACTGTGAGATAGATATGAAATTCTTTGAGGCGTCCAATAAGAAGATTGCAGAAAGAGTGTGGAAAGACAGGCAAGATAAGTAGGAAATGAAAGAAATTATTAAAAATATGGCTCAATATATTAATGCTATCCTTCATCCTGAGGCTAAGCTAATTAGTGAAATGTCTACAATTTTTGATGTATCCTCTGCAACCAATCAACAATCTCTAGAAAATTTGCACAAATGTAAAGTGGTGGCAAAAATAGCAGGCGAATGGGTTCTAGATGTTCTGCACAACACTATAAAACTCATAGGTCACTTAGACCAAGCCTCAAAGGAGATATTGAACATTTCCAAAAAAGTGGAAACAAGGAATGAGGTATACGAAAAAGAAAGGAACAACTAGTCCAAAATAGTCGTGTGGCTGGAAGATGTGCAAGAACTCAGTTTACAAAATTTTTAGGCAGAATGCCCCATAGCCAGTCTTGATGAAAAATCCTTGTATGTCATGAAACATGTACTGACACAGGGAATATCTAAGATCAAAGAAGCTCTACAAGAACTTAGAGTCATTTAGCAGATTATCCAGAATGATCTTAAATGGTTTGTCAAGCAGTTCATGAAGAGGTATGATGACTCCATTGCCCAATCAGATGAGATAATCAAAGAAGCATAAAATAAATTTCAAGAGTGGAAAGATAAAAAGACGTCGACTAAGCAGGACTTCTCCAATGTGGTGCATATCGAGGCTATGTTGATCATCAACTTAAAGCACCTGAAGATGCACGAAGAAAAGGTTGTCGAGCTGAAGAAGATAAAAGAGGTTTGGAAATAGAGATTCTCCTATATTAGCTTGCCACACCAATCAGTTATTTTGTCCTTTTCAGCTGCTTAGGAGACATGGAAAATGGTGAAAGGAGGAGCTAGTGGTGACAGTGATGTATGAGCAAGACAAGCGGTTATTCTTGAAAGTGTTTAGTTATATTTTCTTGGTCATTTTCTTTTAGTTACCTTTTTCAAGATTAGCAATTTCTTTGCAAGTGATGATTAACTCCTGGCAGGGTAATTTTGGCTTTGGTCCAGCCCCATGCCTATAAATGTAATAATTAGTATTGTTTAAGGGATTAGAATTTCTCTAGCAGATCGATAGACAGAACTACTTTTGTTTATGGTTTTATTTCTAGTTTAGAAGTAACATTTCAGAATTTCAGCAAATACATGAAACTATATAGTTTGATTTTAGGTTGAAAGCTTTATAAGTGGAGACTATTATCAGCTTATTTTTTGATATTTCTATAGATAATATTTAAGCTTTTAGCTACGCTTGTTATTGATTTTGAAATTGTCAACTCTAAATTTGGAAATTTTGTAAGAAATTGGTTTATGAAATTTGCCTGCTCGATGATTTAATTTTCAATTATGTGGATCATTTTGATAATTAAAATCAGGTGGTTCTTTTGCATTAAAGTTTGTTTTGTATTGATGATATGAAATAAGTTGTTTCAACACCTCTATCAGATTACATTCTTGGAAAGTTATTCTGTTGAGTTTATTTGGTTAAAACTTTCACTATAATAAAGGTAGCTGCACTTGTTTCCATTGAAGAAATTTTAAGCAGAGAATTCCTAAGTTCTTCAGATAGGAATTCATTTGTTAGTTTACATTCTTTTCTCTATTTTGATATATGAACATTTATGGGAAAAAATGTTCACTAACAATCATCATCATAAAACTGCTCTAAAAGAGTTCGACAATTGTAACAAAAAAATGACCTAGGGGTAGGCACTACACAAGCTCCCATGTGTCAAACCATCTATGACATTGCTGATTAGGTTGCCAAACAAAAGAGATCATCTCATCAAAATATGTATATAGTAAGTCATGTCCCCATTGTGACTCTATGAGATGAACCATGTGTATCTACAAATAAAGGGTTCAATACACTCTCATGGCTACACTCATGCTTAGATCACTACAATGTGCTTCCAAGCTCATATATTGGCTAGCATTAGACCACATGCCCACGTCCACCCAGAATGGTAAACTATCTTGTAAAGCTCATGATACATGTTGGCCAAAATCATGGGTCCCCATGCTATCCTTTATGGCTACCCAAAGGAAAGGTAATGGATACTCATCTCCATACTCATCTATGAGACTCTCCTAGCTCAAGATGCTATCCAAGATGGTCACATCTTGAAATATCTATTGTACTACTAATCTTCCCTCTATTGGGGTCTGATCATAATAAACTTGTGACATGTAAAAAAACTCAGGTTAGTACATCTTATACAGATATCAAAAACTTGAAATGAATGAGCATTATAACATAACATGCATACTCACATGATTACAATAATAGGGAACACAAAGGATGCAATATACATCCTCCAAGGTGATGGGAGCCTTGTCAATCAGCAGATGAAAAGTGGTGTGCTTGCTATGCCACCACTCAGTTAAAGCACTCAACAACCCATGGTTCACCTATATATGGGGCATGTGTGTCAACCATCTCAATCCCACTCTTGATATGGAGGCCTTCTCATCATCATCATAATCTAGATGTTGAAGGATGTGCAACCCCACTACCTTGGGGTTTTGATTAGAAGAGGGGGAAAGATAATCTACAAAATCAAATCATATAAACATTGAAAACATCAATATCATCTATAAACATCATCAACCAAGGAAAAAAATAGAAAGAAGTGCTCATACATGCAAGATTTGACTCTAAACACATAAAATAGCTCAAAAATAGACCGTATGACACTTTTCATTATAGACAGGCGATACCTTTTGTTGATTAAGTAACAAGCAATATTCTTTAGTTGGGTGATAGTTTGCACCATCCCATGCAATATTCGGGTAGGGTTGGTGTGATGGAGTTTCCTAAAGGCATGTGATACATTGTGTCTAGCAAAAGTATAGTGCAATACTTCTTAAAGTAATTGTGCGATACTTTTAAAGTATTATACAATAATTTTGTCAAAAGCTCTAAAGATGTGTTAAATGCTCAAAAAGGTGAATTTTTTTTCAAAGACTCACTAGGGCCTATTACTTAGATAGTTGGTTGTATAATCGGATGTGCTCGAAATGGTGTGTGTGCTTCACAATACTTACTAAAGCCATGATCTCTCTCCAAATCACTCAAAAGCTCTCCAAAATCACAAAAGACAAATGAATTGAAAATGACCCTTGGACCCCTTATATAGTCATCCAACCTCATTTTGACTTATTTTTCAAACTCCTTGGAATTCTATAAAAATTGCACCTCTAGCTAAATTTGATAGACTGGATCCATTTTTGGAATCAAAATACTTGAAATTTGAATTCATCGTGATAGTAAAAAATGTATTTTAAAATTCTACCTTCTTCTATGTAGTTAGTTGACCTTTTGAGGCCTAATCTCTGAATCTTCACTGGGGCATCTTCATCTCTTCATGTCTTCATAATTTCTACATTCCATACCTACTTTAATTTACATCTTTCACTATTGAATCATCTTTTTATTGAATTTGACCTAATTTGCATACTTTATCCTTCTTGGTCAACTTTGGTCAAACTAGAGCGTTCTATCACTTCCTTACAGTCACTCTTTAGTTCTAATCTCATATCTATCATCATGGACTTGGCTATATCTTGATTTTCTCATATTTGGCTCATTTTTTCATTCGCTCTACCTCATTTCAATTTTGATCCTGAGTGGGCAGAAATACTCTATCATTGCTTGCTACAACTATCTATTTCTCAGGAGCATGTGTTTGATCTTTTCACTTGATCTTAGTCTATCTACTTTATTAGGTGTTAGTACTCTTATTGAATTTTGATATCATCTTTCCTAGTGTTCAGCACTATCACTATCAGGTTGTACATGTAGGACTTGTTATCTCTTTTTGCATTTTGTTCTTTGGAATTAGATCTCTATATTTATTGCTACCTACTTGGCTTTTGTATTCTTTGGTGTAATGTGTTAACAAATTGATCACACACTAGTTAAAGAGGGGAAAATTTAATCATCTATAAATGGTCATCTAGACTATTATCGCCCTTCTTAGAATTTTGGCTAAATTTATTAATCATTTACCTAGACCAAATTAATATAAATTAATTGATTTGATCTTAACCTATAGTTTGACTATATTTTCCTAAGTCAATATTTGATTAAAAGAACATGTCCCCTTTTAATTAAATAAAAGACCCCATTCTTCTAACCCACTCAATGTGCACACATAAAGTTTTTTTTGCATTTACAAGTTAAAAGAAAAGGCTTTTGTCTCGCATGAAAATTCAACTCCTTTTCATTGGTTGGCTTGCTCTTACACATGGATCATGACAACATATGTTCCTAGAGGTGCTAGGACCCCTAGGGACATACTTCATGTGTTTGAATGGGTTGAATTGTGTGATAGGATGCCCTATGACTCCTTTTTACCCATTAAATGAGAACATATGTTCCTAGGGGAACATATATCATGTGCTCAGATGAGTCAAAAGGGGTCATAGAGTACTATAACACCCCTTTTGACCCATTATATGATAACATATGTGCCTAGGGGTATTAGGACCCCTAGGGACATATATGATGTACTTGAATGGATCAAAAGGGGACATAGTGTACACTATGAACCCTCTTGACCTTTTATATGACAACATATGTTCTTAGGGGTCCTAGGACCCCTAGGGACATACATCATGTCTTTTTATGGGTCAAATGGGGGTATAGGGTTCCCTATGACCCCTTTTGGCCCATTAAATGAGAGCATATGTTCCTAGATGTCCTAGGACTCCTTAGAACCTATATCATGTGTTTGAATGAGTTGAAAGGGGTCAAAGATTACCCTATAACATGTTTTGAATGATTATATGACAACATATGTTCCTAGGGCTCCTAAGAACCCTAAGGAAGTGCGGCATGTGTTTGAATGGGTTGAATCAAAATAAAGGGTATCTTATGACCCCTTTTGACCTATTAAATGAGAACATATGTATATGTTCATAGGAACATATATCATGTGTTCAAATGAGTCAAAAGGGGTCATAGAGTATCCTAGGACCCCTTTCAACCCATTACATGACAACACATGTTCCTACAGGTAATAGGACCTGCTAAGGACATACATCATGTATTTAAATGGATCCAAAGGGGTCGTATTGTATGCTTTGACCCCTCTTGACCCATTATATAACGACATATCTTCCTAGGGGTCATACATCATATGTTTGAATGGGACAAAAGGGGTCATAGGTGACCCATTAAATGATAACATATGTTCCCAAGGGTCATCGAAAGATATTTCATATGTTTAAAATAATTCAAAAGAGGTCATAGAGTACACTATAACCTATTTCAACCCATTAGATGATAACATATGTTCCTAGGGCTCCTAGGACCCCTAGGGACATACATTATGTGTTTGAATCAATCAAAAGGGGTTATATGATTCCCTATGACCATTTTTGAACCATTAAATGATAACATGTGTTCCTAGGGGTCCTCAGCTATTGAGAAACATATATCATGTGTTTGAATGAGTCAAAAGGGGTTAGAGAGTACCTATGACCCCTTTTAACCCATTAAATGACAAAATATGTTCATAGGTGTACTAAGACTCCAATGGATATACATCATGTGTTTGAATGGATTCAAAGGGATCATAAGGTACCCTATGATCCCTTTCAATCCCTTATATGACAACATAGGTTTTTATGGGTACTAGAACCCCTAGGGACATGCATCATGTGTTTTAATGGATCAAAATGGGTCATCAGGTACATTGTGACCCCTCTCAACCCATTATATGACAAAATATGCTCTTAGGGGTCCTAGGACCCCTAGGGAGAGACATCATGTGTTTGAATGGGTTGTGTGCAATCATAGGGTGCCCTATAACCTATTTTGACCCATTAAATGATAGCATATGTTTGAATGAGTTGAAAGGGGTCTAGAATACCCTATAACCCCTTTTGATGCATTATGTGTCAAAATATATTCCTAGGGGTACTAGGACCCTTAGTGACATATATCATGTGTCTAAATTAGTTGAATGAAGTCATGAGATGCCCTATGACCCCTTTTGACCCATTAAATAATAATATATGTTCCTAAGAGTCCTAGAACCCCTTTGAACATATATCATGTGTTCAAATGAGTTGAAAGGGGTCATAGAGTACCCTATGACCCCTTTAAACACATTATATGACAACATATGTTCCTCATACATTATATGTTTGAATGGGTTGAATGGGTTTTTAAAGTTCCCTTTGACCCCTTTTGACCCATTAAAGAAGAAACTGCATTCCTAAGGGTCCTAGGAACATATATCATGTGTTCAAATGAGTCAAAAGGGGTAATAGAGTACCCTATGACCCCTAAAAACAATTAATATAATCAAGTGGGTCAAAAGGGGTCATAGGGTATTCTAGGACCCCTTTAGATCCATTAGATCACATAATTTATGTAGTTAGGGGTCATAGGACCCATAAGCACACATATTGTGATTGAATGGATCAAAGAGTGTCAAAGGGTACACTATGACCCCTTTTAATCCTTTGGAACTATTATATGTATGGTAAAGTGTCCTAAAACCTTTAAACAAACTTACTAAGTATCCAATTTGAAAATAGGTATTCGGTTTGGGAATGAGTACCCAATATTATTAAGTACCTGATTAGGCCTGGTTTTTCTTTGGATACCAACCCTCCATAGTCAACACCAAAAATTTTTTTTGAGCCTCTTATGTGTGTTTCTAACTTTGACCATAGAGCTGACAACTTTTCATCCAAATTTGATGAAACAAAAAGGGCTTCTTGAGAATGTTCTCATCTTTCCATTGATATAATGTCTTTTAAATTATGATTCTAGTAAGTAATTATTACTTCTTTTCTAATGGAGTTAGCTATAAAGTTTTGATTGACATATTGATTGAAAAATAGCTACAACTTTCAAACCGTATAAGATTTTTGAAATCCAAAAGATGTGTCATATTCTATGCTTTGATTACTATAACGAAAAAGGAAAAAAAAAAATTGAATTAGTTAAGGTGGTCAAACATGGGGATTTTTTTAATTCTGAAAATCATATATAGAAAATTCATATTTAGTTATTTATTTGGAATAAAAATACCCAAAAATATGTGACACATCTAGGAATGAGCTTACTTATTATATCTAGAATCCTATTAAAAAATATTATCATTTGATTTTGGTTAAGGTGGTAAGACATGCACCTACTTGTTATTTTTGTCCTGAAACATTTGTACCACTGCATTAAATAAAAAAAATTGACCAATCATATTTTTTTCTTCAGATAAGGTCTAGTTGTTTAGAAACTACATTTAATTTCCTATAGATCCTTTTGTTACAACTTTTTGATATAAAGTCCATAACTACTTTAAAATTACACATCAAGTTGACAAAACCCTAATTTGTTAGTTTTTCACTACCACTTAAGGGTATAGTTTGGTTGGCCATGATCCTATACATACCCAAAATGTAATCATAAATAAAATAAAAACATGTATCAATAAATTTAAAACTCACATGTCCATTGTTGATGTTATCATCAATTAAGCCTTGACTACAAACACAATTAAGCATCAATGAAGGCGTAGCAAGAGCAATATCTCCCTACAATATATGGGAATTATATAAAATAAAAGTAAATTTACATGCTAAAATTAGTTTACACTTAAAATTATATTTACCTATGTAGATGTTGGCACTTGACCATTCTCAGAATCCCTAGCATCTAATGTATCAACCAAGTTATCAAGATGTTGTTGGGCCTCATCCAAGACCAACTTTTTTAGGATTCAAATGTTGATGGTATTCCTCTAAGGGAGTATCCTGAGCATTGGAGATTTTTTTAGCATGAGTGATATGTTGCATTCATGAGTGTGTTTGTTGTTGATGTCAACATAGTATTGTTTTTGCAAAGACTAACAAAGTAGTAGACAAAGAATGAGGTTGTATAGATTATTTATTGATGACAAGGTGAAGTACACTTGATGATATGTTCTACATTATGTCCTAATGGAGTGGAAAATTGCATATGTATAGAATCAAAGACATGTGAGAGTTATTCAAGAATTACATAAGATAATCTACAGATAGAGTACCACTTCTTAGTATCTAATGTTTGGATTGTATCTCCTAACATGGCTAGAGTCTTATTGAGAGAAGTTGGACAGTGATAGTAGACATCCTAATGATGACATTAGTGAGTTCACAAGGTCAAAGGTTTCACATATGAGAAGTTATATTTACTATGAGTCAACAATGTTTTATAATTGTAAAAAGATGTAATGAATTGTAATAAATTATAATCCTCAATGTTGATTCAAAGAATTATTTTGAGGATTTTGTAAAAATGAAGGTTATTTTTCTTGTGATGAAGGTGTTGTGTGTGATGAATGTGAGCAAGTTAACTTGTATTGGACATGTGAAGTTGGTAAATACTTGTAAGTGATCAAAGGAAATAGTGTGTTGTGAGTCAAAAGATCTAGTATTGAGATTTGAATATGTTTGGTCTAGTCAAGAGGATAGAGGAGGAGTTTAAATTATTTCATTTATATTATTCTACAAGGAATAATATAGAGATTAGTTAGATATTGAGTTCAATGGTCCTTTTCTTGAAGCTGTTTGAATAGTGGGTCCTTCTACTTTCCACAATCCCTAACAAGGTTGGTGCAACTCTTAACAATGTTGGAGTCTCCTAACAGGGATTCAAAGTCTCCTAATAGGGACTAATATGTACTAAATGTATTTTTTTGGCTCCTAAGAGAGTTCATCCTCTTACAAGGAACTTTTATATTAGTACATTATTTTGTGGGTACCATCCCCACAAGCGTTTTCCCTCTAATCAAGAGTTTCCCTAGTTTTAATATATGGTGTTATTATGTATGAGTATCTTCTTGTGGTTGTTGGTTATATTGTTCACATGGTTAAGGATTAATAAGATTGATAAATGATTTATAGTTGGATAACTAAATCACCCCCCACCCCCCTCTCATTTATCTTGGTGGACTTTACTTTCTAACAATTGGTGTCAAAGCATCAACTCCTTGAAGAAAAAGCTTAAAAACTCAAGGAGATCAATGGGGGTCATTTTACAAAATAAAGTCCTAAATTTGATGGATTTAACTATGACAGATGGAAAGAGAGGATGAATACTCATCTTTTATGTATGGGTCTAGGATATTGGCTGAAGACAAAGAATGGAAAGAAGATTGTGGAAGAAAGAAAACTTGAGGAATGAAATGAATTTGAAAGAGATCTATTTATGTGCAATATACTTTCCAAAGAAGCATTATTGTCACCTCTTCCTAAAAATGAATATCATTAGGTAAAATCCTTAGAGACATCTCTTGAAATTTGGAAAGCTTTAGAATCTATTTTTGAAGGTGATGGACATGCTAAAAGAATTAGATTAAAATTTTGGATATGTTTATTTCAAGATTCTAAGATGATGGAAGATGAATCTGTAAGAAGCTATATGGGTATAATATCAAAATTTATTGTAGGAATTAAATCTTAAATAGGATCTAAAGATGAAGATGAGATTGTATGGAAGGTCTTGAAAACTTTGACACCACCATTCATGTAGATAATGTAGATGATTTAGCAAGTGATACCTTGCACTGAGAATATTACTAGACAGATTCTTCTTGGAAGATTAGAAGCAACAAAAGTGAGATTAAGCCAATGTGGAGAGTTCCCAAGAGTGTAGAAAACTTTTAGTGCATTAAATGTTCACCCTTCCTTTTTAAGAACTGCAAGCACTATTGGAGACTATGCTAGTAGTAGGAGATCCAAATCTAAAGAGGATAGAAAAATTGAAGAAGGAATTCACCTACTTAAAAGGATAGAACTAGATGGTAAGAGAATCTTTAAATGTTGGACTTGTAATGAATTTCATCATTCTACTTATAAGTGTCCTAAAAGAGAGAAAAAGTATAAAAGAAATTTCAAGTCTAAAAGGCCTAGAGATTTTTTGTATGCAAATGAAGATTATGAATATGATGAAAGAGTTCAAAGTAAAAGTAATGATGAGTTAGGATTTGTAGCTTTAAATGAAGAAGTCAGACAAGAGAAAGCCCTAGTTTCATAGGTTGAAAAGAAAGTTTATTGGATCACAAATAGTGGTTGTTTGCATCATATGACTAGTGACATGAATAAATTTGTTAAGTTCAGTATTCATGATGGAGGTATTATTAGAGTTGGTAACAATGCAACTTGTCTTATCAAGGGAATAGGATCTATTAATCTTGATGGAAAAAATAAAATTGATAATGTTTATTTTGTTGATGGATTAAAGCACAACCTATTGAGTGTTGGATAGTTGGTTGATAGGGGATTTCAATTACAATTCACAAAAAAAACATGCATTATCAAGGATAGAGCTGGTAATTTGATTGGCACTAGTACAATATCCAAAGGTAATATTTTTTAGTTGAACCCTATAGAGATGACATGTTTGGTTGCAAAGGTGGATAATAGTTTGTTATAGCATGGAATATTTTGTTATATAAACTTTGATAATATTGTAAAGGCTAGTAATACATTTTCTATCATAGATTTACCTAAATTTGTGAAACCTACTAATGTTGTGTTCAAAGAATGTGTTATGGTTAAGAAAAAAAAAAGTTTCATTTCCTAGAAAAAATTCCTCTACTATAGAGAAATTGGAGATTATTCACATAGATCTGAGTATTCCTACTAGAACAAGAAGATTCTATGTTGAAAGGTACTTCAGGATTTTTGTTGATGACTTTACTAGGATGATGTGGGTAGCATTCCTTAAATAAAAGTTTGGGGCATTTGAAAAGTTTAAGTTGTTTAAGAATAGAGTTGAGAATTTGGAGTAAAGATCAAATGTTTAAGATCACATAGAGGTGGAGAATTTTCCTCGAATGAGTTTATCAAATTTTATGAAGTGAATGGCATTAAGAGACATCTATTAGTACCTAAGATTCTTGAGTAAAATGGAATCTCTAAAAAAAGAAATAAGTCTATAATAGAAGAAGTGAGATCCATGATGCTTGAGAATGATTTATCAAAGAAATTTTGGAGACAAGAAGTTAATACAATAATACATACAATGAATAGAGTGCAGATTAGAAAAGGTTCAAACAAGACTCCCTATGAATTATGGTTTGGACATGCAACCTTGATGATGTGTTTTAGTATTTTTGAAAGTAAGTGTTACATAAAGAGAGATGATGATATTGGTTTGATACATGAAGTGATGAAGGTGTGTTCCTTTTTTATTTATTAAAAGTTAAAACTTATATATATTTTAATCAAAGATCTAAGACTATTGTTGAGTGCATAAATGTAAAAGTGGATGAAAATTTTGGAGTCAAAGAAAGAATGTTGGATTATAATTCAGATGAAGAAGCTAATCCCAAGCCTATAATAGAAAATATTGAAACTTTATTTGAGACTAACAATGATTTACAAAATTATGCTCAAGTTTGAACAAAGAGAAGAACCATGATCTAAACCTAAAGAAGAATTAAGAGTTGGGTCATCAATGCCAACACTTAAAAGGAAATTGATAAAGAATCACCTTGCCAATCAAATTATTGGAAGCAAAGAAATATGAGTTATGACAAGAAAAATAGTTTGATTTATTAATTTGAGCCAAAGAGTTCAAATGAGAAATGTAAGGATGATCAGTGGATTCAAGCGATGAAGGAAGAACTAGATTGGATTGTGAAGAATGAGACGTGGGAATTGGTTCCTAGACCTAAAGATAAGAATGTAATAGGAACTAAATGGATTTTCAAAAATAAGATGAATGAACAAGGTGAGGTTGAGAGGAATAAATAAAGATTGGTATATAAAGGATATTCATAGAAAGAAGGTATAGACTATGAAGAGACATTTTCCCCTATTGCCAAAATTGTAGTAAGAATGTTCTTCGCTTATGCATCAAGTAAGTTCAAAATATATTAGATGGATGTGAAGTCAACATTTTTGAATAGAGAACTCAAATAATAAGTCTACATTAAGTATCCATAAATATTTCCTTTGATAGAAGAAAAGGATATGGTATGTAGATTGAAGAAATCAATGTATGGTCTAAAGCAAGCACCTAGAATCTAGTATGAGAGGTTGGAAAAATATTTGGAAAAGTTGGGATTTAATAAAGGTACCAAAAATAGTAATTTATATTTGAAATAAATTGAGAATAAATGATCACTATGATATTTTTGGATGACATAATCTTTGGAGGCAATGATGAAGCAAGTGACAAATTTTTCTAATGAAATGAAGAATGAATTTGAGATGAGTATGATTGGTGAGATGAAATATTTCTTAGGTCTATAGATTGTGAAGAACATTGATGTTATTTTCTTATCATAGATTAAATATTGAATGACTTGTTGAAAATATTTGGCTTGGAAAGTTGTAAGCTTGTTGATACACCTATTATAATTGGTCACAAGTTCTCTAGCATAGATGAGACACATATAGTTGAGAAAAAGACGTAAAAATCCATGATTTGAAGTTTTTAATATCTAACTCTTACCTAATCAGAATCAGAAAATGTAGTTGGTATAGTAGAAAGATTTCAAGCAAACCTTGAAGAAGCACATTATGCAATAGAAAAGAGAATATTCAAATATTTGAAGGGTACACCTAATTTTTTACTATGGTGTGACATATTAAGTGACTTTACTTTGTGTACATGTACTGATGCAGATCAGGTAGACATTATGGATGGAAAAAAGAGTACAAGTGGTGGAGCATTTTTCCTTAGAGAAAGACTGGTTTCTTGGCTAAGAAAGAAGAAAGATTGTATCTCACATAGTACAATAGAAGTGGTATATGTAACAACAACAAATAATTGTAATCTAATCATATGGATGAAATAGATGTCGAAGGATATTGGGATAGAGTTTTTAGAAGCCATTACCATACATTGTGATAACAAGAGTATAGTGAGTATATTTAAGAATCTTGTGTTACATTCTAAGACTAAGAATATATCCATTAAGTATCATGTTTTGAGACAAAAAGAAAGAAAACATATTACAGTATGTGAATATGAAATAGAAGATTGTAGATATTTTATGAAGCCTTTGCCTAGGAATACATTTGAGTATTTGTGAGGTATACTTAGGGCTATGCCCCTACTTACTACTAAGTAGATGATACAAAGAGTGTATCAGCCTAGTGGTACATAGCACTATTGTTTATCTAGACTGAATGTAAATGTTTCCTATATAGTGGAGTATCTTTGATGAGGAGAATCATAAAGGACTCTTGGTAGTTGGTATAGAAAAGTTTCTTTGAATACTTTGAGAAAATGATTGACATAATGAAGCCTTTGTCATTAATGTCAATGGGCAAGAGTTGTACATTAAAAACATCTTCTTATAGTATGTGGGAGATGTATGGGAGAGATTTTTTCATGGACATATTGATGTTAATGAGGAGAAAAATTGAGTTATATCAATAGGAGAGAAGTGTGAACAATTGATTCCCATCCATGTAAGATTGAGGAAGCACAGATGGAGAATTGTTCCTGTGAGTTTTAGATTTTATTGATGAAGAGGATTTGAAAAGAAAAGAGTAGCAACAACAATAGAGTTGGATATGGTATTCTTGGAAATTAGATGTTTTTCATCTATGTTGCCATCAATGCCATTGGAGAATATTGTTAGCACAAATGTTGATGGTATTCCTTTGGTGGAGTATCCTAAGAATTAGCATGTTTGTTATCATTATTGAAACATTGTATTCATGATTGTGTTTTTCATTGATGTCAACATGGTATTATTTTTTTGTAAAGACTGGATGAGTAGCAAACAAAGAACAAGGTTGTATAAGTTATGTATCGATGATGAGGTCAAGTGTAGTTGAGGATATGTTCTACATTATGTCTTGATGGAGTGGAAAAGTGTGTGTATAGAGAATCACAGACATGTGAAATTTGTTCAAGAATTATAGAAGATAGTGTGTTGATAGAGTACCACATCTTGGTTTCCAATGTTTGGATTGTATCTCCTAATAGGGATTGAATCATGTTAAGTAAAGATAAGAAATGATAGTTGACATCCTAATGATGGTGTTAGTGACTATGTGAGGTTAGAGGTCGTATGTATGAGAATTTATGTTTACTATGAGATGATAGTGTTTTTTAATTATAAAAAGATGTAATGAATTGTAATATCTTAATAAGGTCCTATTATAATTAATTGGGAAAAACTCAAGGCCAATTCAAAGAATTATTCTAAAGATTTGGTATAAAGGAAGGTTATTTTCCTTGTGAAGAAGTATGTGTTGTGTGTAATGAATGTGAGCAAGTGAACTTGTATTGGAGAAGTGAAGTTGGTAAATGTGTGTAAGGGATCAAAGGGATCAATGTGTTGTGAGTTGGAAGATATGGTATTGAGATTTGAATAGGTTTGGTCTAGTCAAGAGGAGAGAGGAGGAGTTCAAGTTATTTTATTTCTATTGTTATACAATGAATAATATGGAGATTAGCTGGATAGTGAGTTTAGTGATCTTTCCCCTGAAGTTGTTTGAATAGTGTGTCATTCTACCTTCCACAACTCTTAGGTTGGCACAACTCTGAATAGGGTTGAAACATTTTTTAATAGGGTTGGAATCTTGCAATAGGGATTCATAGTCTCCTAACAAGGACTAATGTGTATTGAATGTATTTCATTGGCTCCTAAAAGATTCCATACTCTTAAAAGGAAATTTTATATCAGTGCATTATTTTGTGGGTACCATCCCCATTGGGGTTTTCCCTTTGATCAAGGGTTTCCCTAGTTAACATATGTAGTGTTATTGTGTATGTGTATTTTCTTATGCTTGTTGGTTATATTGTTCACATGGCTAAGGATTAACAAGGTTGATAAATGTTTTAATAGTTGGATCCCCCCCCCCAAAAAAAATTATCTTAAAGGACTTTACTTTCTAACAAATTGTACATCAATAGTATGAGTGTTTGGCACACATCACAATAATGATGAGTGAAGGAGACTAGCCAAAGGTAATTACATGGAAGTAGAATCATCATGTGTCACCAAATCCATGTAACATATGGTTTTCATGTTAAAACCTACATTAGAAGACTAGTGTGTTGCACTCACTAAAGGGTATGTATGTTGTGTCTCTCCTTATTTACCAATAGAATGGTTAGTGGGAAGATCCTGATGCACACTGTCGCTATGGTCACAATCTGTGATATGAGATAGATGTGGCTAAGAATATCTAATAGTACCCACATGAACTATAAAATAAAAAATGGGTATATCATGAATTGGTGCTATGAATGAATATACATTATCCTTAGCAAAACTAGCTAGTGTAACCAATTCCACCTCTCTAATAAGACCCTCTTGTTGAAAACAATTGATTAATTGTGTATTATCTTTGATGTTACACAAAATGTCATATCATTGCCAGTAAGTGTATGTTGAGCTCACTCAGGAAATGAAGAAAGTTTCTTGCATCTGTCAAGCATTCCAAAGTTTTCCAATTTAGAAGACAGTGTCTAATGAGTTCACTCGGTCGTCAAAGGAAAGTTTACAAAAGTTGAGTGGTAACTAAGCTCACTTGATTAATAAAGAAAATGGTGTATGGAACTAGTGTTAACCAAGATCACTTAGTTACCAAAGGAACTTTTTGAATATGTAGTGTTAACCAAGTTCACTAGTTAACACAAGAAAATCATTTCTGAGTTACTATCTACCAAGCATGGTCAACTAGTGAAGGATTTTCTTGTTTTGGCATATTGATTTTAATTGATTTAATTGTTGGTTCTAGTTGAATGAGGAGATGAATATTAAGTATTCTAATTTGTATTCAAGTTATCTTGATGATGTGTAAGATATAAATATAAGGTCAAGTTGAGGATTGAATGTGTGGAACATAATTGAAGATTTGATGATGCTTAGAGGAAGATAATTAGAAGGATAAGCATAATATTGAGCTAAAAAGATATATCAAATCAGGAAGGATAAAGTATAGAAGCCAAAATTTAGATCTATAATCAAAAATTCAATTGCATCATAAATCAAGTCATCTCATTATTACTTTCTAACCATTGTCAAAGTGATCTAAATCTCTTAACAGAATTGTCTTAACTACTATTTGTAAATCCTCTAACAAGGTAGCATTTGTAGATTAAAGTGTCTAAAGACCTCTAAAAAGGCCACTCCTAATAGGTTCACACCTAACCATTTGTGTTTTAACCTTTAACAAGGTTGGCTCCTAATATGGCTCACTTCAGAAAAGTGAAAAACAATAACTAGTTGCAATTAGTTGTTTTTCCCAAACTGGGTTTCAACATTAAATTTTGGTGTCATGTATGTTCATGCTATTTCTTTCATGTGTATGAAACTAAGCTAAACTTAAGGTTAATCACATTAAGATAATTATATTCAATATTTGTCAAGTTATAGTATTTTCTAGTGTAAACTGAGTGCATGTGTGTTTGCTAAGCTACAATAGAATATAGTTTAATTAGATTTTTGATATATATTGACATTTGAGAGATCTAGGATATATTTTTAGTAACTAATTCACCCCTCCCCTCTTAGTTAATCCTCTTATATTTTCAACAATTGGTATCAAAGCTTTTGGTGCTCATAGAGAAGGTTTCAAGGACCTAAGCTATAGATCAGGATGTCTTGTAAAAGGGAGATCCCAAAGCTAAATAGAAATAACTTCAAAGCATGGCAAGAACTCATGAGACTACACTTGGAAACCATTAGAGATTTAGGGCTAAAGTATCTAGATGCCAAATATAAGGTTCCTACTAGAACTATTATTGTTGAAGAAATTGTAGAGAAGAGTCATAATATCATGATGATTGATATTGCTTCATCTCTCAACTATGTCAAATTTGATGAGGTAAAAGATTGTGGAAGTTCTTATGAAATGTGGATCAGGCTAAAAGCCATCTATGGAGGAGATGAAAATGTAACGAGAGCCAAAGAAGAAAGTCTTAGAGGATAGTTTGATCAGATAAAAATGGAGAGGATGAAAACATTGTAAAATATGTTGAAAGAATCAAAGCCAGTGTCATTGCTATCAAAGCCTCAAGAGGAAAAATTGAAGATGTAACAGTGGTAAGAAAGTTACTTAGAACCCTTCTTCATATGTATGCAATAAGAGTGTCTGATATTCAAGAGATGAGATTTGATCCAAATAAAAATATAACTTTGGATGCTCTAGTTGGAAGATTGACTACATTTGAACTAGATAACTATGATAATTATACTCCTAGTTCTAGAAATCTTGATTCTACATTTGAAGCTAAAGTATCACTCATGAAGAAAGCTAAAATGTGTAAAAGAAAACAACCTAAAAGTGAAGAGGAAGATAGTTTTGACAATGATCTTGAAGCCATTGAAGCATTGCTTGCAAGAAGGTATCCCAAAGGAAAAGGAAAGTATAAAGGTAAGATTCCTCTAATTTTTTTCTCTATTGAAGAGGTTGCACATATTGTTGCAAGGTGCCCAAATAGAGAAGACAAAGATGAAAATAAATACAACAAGTAAAAAGGAAAGAAAACTTTTAAAAACTTCAAGGACTTCAAGGAAAAAGGTAAGAAATCTTGTTTTATGGCTTAAGATTTAAATAATAGTGAAGATGATGAAATGGTTTATATTATTGTAAAAGATGAATATAATGATGAAGGAGATAAAATGGAACTTATCTATCATGTTAGCAAGAATGATATAGGGATTATTGATAGTGGTTGCTCACATCATATGACTGGTGATAAAATAAAATTTAAACACATGGAACATTATGATAGTGGTAGTGTGGGATTTGGAAACAATGAACCTTGTTGCATAAAGAGAAAAGGTTGTATCTCATTAACCAATGAAATTAGATGTGATAATTCTTATTGGGTTGAAGGACTAAAGCATAATCTACTAAGTGTGGCACAATTAAATAACATTGGATTCAAGGTAGAATTCATGAATGGGAAGGCCAAGTTGTTGGATGGAAAATGAAATCTGGTTGGGTCTAGAAAACAAACAAAAGGTAACCTATTCTACTTAAATCTCAGTAAAAGTTCATGTTCTATTGCTCAAGTAGAAGAAAGTTGGTTATGGCATAAAAGGTTGTGTCATGTGAACGTTGATAATCTGATAAAAACAAGCAAAAAATAGAAGAGTAAGAGGTATTCCTAATCTAAGGAAACTTGATATGGGCCTATGCAAAATTGTCAAATTGATAAGATGAGAAAGAAAATTTTCAAAAGAAAAGACTATCATTCAAAGAAGCATTGGAGCTAGTACATACAGACTTATGTGGACCTAAGGTATAGAGAGCTACAATGAAGATAATTATTTTATTCTATTTGTTGATGATTACTCTAGAATGATGACTATAATGTATCTAAAAGAAAACTTTGAAGATTTTCAAAATTTTAAGTGGTATCTACAAAGAGTAGAGAAAGAAATTGGAAAGAATTTGAAGTGTTTGACATTAGACAAAGGTGTTGAATTCATTTCCAATGAGTTTTATGAATTTTACATTGAAAGAGGAATTAAGAGACAAGTATCGACCCCTAGTACAACTCAACAAAATGGTATAGTAGAAAGAAGGAACAAATCCATAATGGATTGTGCAAGAACCTTAATAATAGAAAAGAGTGTTGCAATCAAATACTGGAAGGAAGAAATCAATACTACAGTGCATACCTTGAACAAAGTAAAGTTGAAGAAAGACTCAAATCAAACTCCTTATGAACTATTATATGGCTATAAACCTAATGTAAGTTACTTGAAAGTATTTGGTAGAAAATGTTATACCTTGAAGGAATCTAGCAAAGGTAAATTTGATGTCAAAGGTGATGAAGACATATTCATAGGATCTTCCTTTATGAGTACAGCATACAAATTTTTGAATCTAACTACTCATAAATCATAGAAAGTGCACATGTGAGAATTTATAAATTTGCAAAAAAGAATGAAGAAGAAAGCAGGAGAGAAACTAAGGATTATAGAAGATTTGTTATTATGAACCTAATGCATTACCCAATATAATTGGAAGTTGGGAGGCTTCATCTCCTAAGTCCCCAAAAGCTACTGAGTTGTAAATAGTACAACTTGAGTCAGTCTAAAGGACCCAAGTCACAGTCAAAAGCTACCGAGCTAGTGCTAGAGAAAATCAAGTCTGATGGACCCAAGTCATAGAAAGTGGGACCTAAGCTTGATATAGAAGATCATGAAGAGGTTAGTGGAACAAATTCCAAATCCAAAGTACTTGTGTTAGCAAGATATGTTAAAAGGAAACATGCACCTAACCAGATCATTGGAGATAAGTCGAATGGAACAATGACAAGAAACAAATTGAAAGGTACATGTTTGCTTGCTAAATTTGAACCTAGAAATGTTAAAGATGCTTTTGATAATGAAATTTGGATTGAAGATATGAATGAAGAAATAGAATGGATAGAGAAGAATAAGACTTGGACTCTTGTTCCTAGACCCAAGGATAAAAATGTAATTGGCACAAAGTGGGTATTTAGAAATAAGCTAAATAAAGATGGAAAAGTTTCAAGAAACAAAGCAAGGTTAGTTTGTAAAGGTTATTCTCAAGAAGAAGATATTGATCATGGTGAAAATTTTACTCCTGTCACAAGATTAGAAGGTGTTAGAACTTTAATAGCATATGTAGAACACAAAAGATTTAAATTTTATCAAATGAATATAAAATCTACATTTTTGGATGGAATTCTTGAGGAAGTTTACATAGAACAACCTAAAGGTTTTTTTGATCCTAGAAAAAGAGATATGGTCTATTAAATTGCACAAAACATTATTTGGTCTCAAGAAAGCTCCAATAACTTGGTATGAAAGACTTGATAACTACTTGATAAAGATTGGTTTTCAAAAAACAAATGATAAGAGTAGATTGTATATCAAAGAAGGACTAAAAAAGAAGAGGTTGTTGGCAAAAAAATTTGTGGATGGCACTTAATTTATAAGAAATGATGACTTATGCAAGGAATTTTTATAAGAAATGAATAAAGAATTTGAGATGTCCATGTTTGGAGAGATAAAATTCTTTGTTGGATTGCAAATCTAGCAGAAGAAAGATGACATCTATATTACTCAATCCAAATATATCAAGGAGATACTAAAGAAGTTTGGAATGAAAGATTCAAGACTAGTTGGAACACTTATGTCTATAGGACATAAGATTTCCAAAAATGATGATTCCAAAGAGGTGGATCAAACCACATATCAATGATTGAAAAATTATAGTATGTAGTGCACACAAGGCTTAATATTGCATTAGCAGTTGGTATGGTGGCATGATTCTTAGTAAATCCTAAAGAAAATCACATAATGGAAATCAAGATAATCATGTGGTATCTGAAAGGTACTAAAGACTATGCATTATGGTACAAAAAAGGAGGTCATTTGGATTTGAAAGCATTCAAAGATGCTAACTAGGAAAGAAGTGTTGATGAAAGAAAGAGCACAAGTGGTGGAGCATTCTTTCTTAGTAAAATACTAGTGTCTTGGGTAAGCAAGAAGCAAAATTGTATTTCTTAGTCCACAATAGAAGTAGAATATGTGGCAGCAACAATTAATTGTTCCAATGTTGTTTTGTTCAAGCAACTATTGGTAAGTATGAAGATAGAGATAAAGGATCCAATGGTTATCTTTTGTGATAACACCAATGCAATTAATATATCAAAGAATCTTTTAATGGATACCAAAACCAAGCACATTACTATAAAATATAGTCTTTTGAGAGAAACGGTATAAGATAAAGAGGTAATGTTGGAATATGTGAATACTAAAGAACAAATTGCAGACATATTCACTAAGCCATTACCTAAGGATGCATTTTTATATCTAAGATAAGTTAGGGGTCATTCCCCTATCTGAAGCTCACTAAATGCAATTTAGTGATGCATCAACTAGAGCATGTTGAAGATCAAATAGTTGATGTAGTATTAACAAGGAACATTGCAAATTAATTAGTACACAAGGTATATTGATATTTGCTAAATATTGTCTTTGGCATGAGATGTCAAAGAGGGAGAAGTTTTCTATCATATCTCACAAAAAAATTATTACTTCCAAAAATGTCAAAGAAGGAGAACTTGGTCTGATATCAGAAGAAGATGTTGAAGATAGAGATTTGCTGATAGAGGGAGATGTTGAAAATAGAGGGAGTTCACAATGACAAAGGAAGTTCTCATGGATGAGAATCAGAATGAAACTAAGGATATGTTCCTTACTTTATTATTGCTCTAAAAATTGCATTATATTATCACATGTTGTGTTTCCATCAATTTCAAAGAGGGAGATTGTTGAAAATAATTACTTAATTGTGTAAAATTTGATGTTACATAGAATGTCATGTTTTTACCTGTTAGTGTATGCTGAGCTCACTCGAGTGATGAATACAGTTTCTTGTGTCTACCAAGCATTCTAGAGTTTGCCAAGTTTAGAAGATAGTGTCTACCAAGTTCATTCGGTCATAAAAGGAAAGTTTACTGAAGTTGAGTGTCAACTAAGCTCACTCAGTTAATAAAGAAAATGTTGGATGGAACTAGAATAACCAAGCTCACTCAATTACCAAAGAAACTTTGTGAATATGAAATGTTAACTGAGTTCACTTGGTTAACATAAGAAAATCATTTATGAGTTAGTGTCTACTAAGCATGGTCAACTAATGAAGGATTTAAATCTTGTTTTGGCATATTGAGTTCAATTGATTTAATTGTTGGTTCTAGCCAACTGAGGAGATGAATATTAAGTATTCTACGTTTTATTCAAACTGACTTGATAATGTGTAAGATATAAATATAAGGTCAAGTTGAGGATTGAATGTGTGGAATATAATAGAAGATTTGATGATGCTTAGAGGAAGCCAATTAGAAGGATAAGAAGAATATTCTTATTGAGCTACAAAGATACATTTGATCACGAAGAATAAAGTATACAAGCTAGGATTGAGATCTATAATTAGTAATTCAGTTGCATCAAAAATTAGGTCATCTCATTGTTACTTTCTAACCATTGTAGCAGTGATCTAAATGTTGGAATTATAGATGAAGTAACTGAGAGGGTGGGGGGTGAATCAATTACCACAAAAATAAATCCATAGGTCCTTTAGATGTCTTAAATACCTATTTAGTACTGATACTTGGTAAACACTATAAGATTTTTGTAACTCGGTAGATTAACTAGTTATTGATCATCTAGCATTCATAATTATTAATATGCATGCAAAGGTTAAATAAAATGAACACAAGAGACACTAGATTTAACATGAAAACCCATGGAAAAAATCACCAAGTAACTAGCTACCAATTTTTCACTCTTCTAAAGTGATCCCTATTAGGAGCCAACCCTATTAAAGGTTACAATAGACATTTTTAGGTGTGATCCTATTAGAGGATTTAATCACCCTATTAGGAGTGGCCTTGCTAGAGGTCTTTAAAACAATTCAACTAAACTGTCACCTTATTAGAGGATTTACAAAATGGTTGTTAAACCAACTCTATTAAGAGATTTAAAATTACTACTACAATTTTTATAAAGCAACAATGAATTGACTTGAACAAGATGCAACTGGATTTGCTGATTATAGCTCTCTATTTTACATTATTAGATCCTCCTTGATCAAATATGGCTTTTCTGCTCTTTAATGATCTCTGATCATCCTTCAAATTTGCATCCACAATAATCAATCCTCATATCACATCATTTACACTACCACACTTAGAATTTGCAACTTGACCTCTTATTTATACCATTCAGATTATCAAGTCGTCTCATTCACATGTTACATTTACCAATAAACCATACATCAGTCGGCTACAAATATTACTTTACACAAATAAATGTTATTTCTTAAATCAATGAAATCCTTCACTAGCTGACCCTGCTTGGTAAATACTACTTCCAAAAAAATTTTGAGTTAACTATCTTAACTCAGTTAACATTGCAACATCTACAAAATCCTTTGGCTACCGAGTTTACTCAGTAAGAACTAAATTCGTTCACTATTTGTGAGAGCTCGGTAAGAACTATTTCTTCCATATTTCCCTTTGATGACTAAGTGAGCTTAGTAATAACTAAATTTCTTGAAAGCTCGGTAACAACTATCTACTCGGTAGACACTACAAATTTTCTTCACTAACCTTCTAAGCTTAGTAGACTCTGTCCTTTACCTTGCTGACCAACTAAGCTTGGTAGACTCTATCATTTGCCTTGCTGACCAACTGAGCTTGGTAGACTCTGTCTGATGATTGATATGACATTTGTGTGGTATCAAAGACAAGCCACAATTGAACAATTGTATCCAACAATCTCTCTCTTTGGCATTGATGGAAACACAACATGTCATAGAAGAATGAAATTTGAAAACAAGTCTTTACTAACAAAATACTTCACTTTCTTCTTCAAACACAACAAACTCCCTCTTTCATAATAATCTCTCCTCTTTCACAAACTATCTCTCCTTCTGACAAAAACTCTTATTATTTTTCACATTTTAGAAAGATATGATAGTATACTCTCCCTCTTTGACAGCACATACCAAAGACAACATAAATCAACTAAATAATAGTGTACCTGATGTACTGATTCATATGTAATGTCTTCATTACTTTTCTACATCAACTGATAGATCTTCAATTCTATTTCTATTGATGCATCACTAAAACTGTATTCTAGTGAGCTTTAGATAGGGGAATGACCCCTAACTTACCTCTTAGATACAAGAATGCATCCTTAGGTAAAGGATTTGTGAATATGTTAGCAATTTGTTCCTTTGTATGGACATATTCCAATTTGATTTCCTTTTCTTGTACCAATTCTCTAACAAAGTGATACTTTATAGCAATATGCTTGGTTTTTGAATGCATCACTGGATTCTTGGATATGTTTATTGCACTTGTGTTGTCACAAAACATAACAACAGGTTCTTTGATTTCTTGCTTCATACCATCCAATAATTGTTTGAAACACACAATGTTTGAGGAATTTACTATTGTTGCAACATATTCAGCCTCTATTGTGGACTGGGATGTACAGTTCTACTTTTACTTGTCCAAGAAACCAACCTCTTTCCAAGAAAGAAAGCTCCTCCACTTGTGCTCTTTCTGTCATCAACATTCCTTGCCCAATATGCATTAGTGAACACTTTTAAATATAGATTTCCTCCAAGTTTATACCATAATCCATAATCTTTAGTTCCTTTTAAGTATATCATGATCCCTTTGATTGCCATCATGTGATTTTCTTTTGATTTTTCTCATAATCTTGCTACAATTCCTACTGCAAGGGAAATGTCTAGTCTTGTATGCACTACATACTACAACTTTCCAATCATAGATCTATATAATGTCTGATCTACTTACTTTGATTCATCATCTTTGGTAAGTTTCAATCAAGTACATATAGGAGTCCCAACTAGTTTGTAGTCTTCCATACCAAAAAATTTCAGTATCTCCTTGATGCATTCTTACTCTATTGAATTTGAAGACCAACAAAGAATTTGATTTCACCAAACATTAACATTTCAAATTTCTTGTTCATTTGTTCTAAAAATTCTTCGCAAAGATCATCATTTCCTATGAAAAAAGTATCATCTACAAATATCTCTGCTAAAATAATCTTATTATTTGGTCCTCCCTTTATGTACAAACTACTATTATCATTAGTTCTTTGAAAATCAATCTAAACAAGATAGTTATGCAATCTTTCATACCATGCTCTAGGGGCTTGTTTTAGACCATATAATGCTTTGTGCAGTTTGCAAACCATGTCCTTCTTGTTTGGATCAACAAAACCTTCAGGATATTCAATGTAAACCTCTTCATCCAATATGCCATCAAGAAATGCTGACTTGACATCCATTTGATAAACTTTGAATCCTTTGAATGCAGCATATGCAAGTAAGGTTTTGACACCTTCCAATCTTGCAATAAGAGCAAAAGTTTCTCCATAGTCTACACCTTCTTCTTGAGAGTGTCATTTGCATACCAGTCTAGCTTTGTTCCTTGACACCTTACCATCTTCATTTAACTTGTTTATGAATACTAACTTAGTTCCAATTACATTTTTGTCTTTAGGTCTAGGTACAAGAGTCCATGTTTTGTTTTTCTATATTTGTTCTATCTCTTCATTCATAGCTTCAATCCAACTTTCATTTTCTAATGCATCTTTGACATTTCTAGGTTCAAAATTAGCAAGTAAACAAGTGCTTTTCAACTTACTTCTTGTCATTGTTCCTTCTAATTTATCTCCAATGATCTAATCTAGTGCAAGATGCTTCCTAACATACTTGGCTAACACGGGCTCCTTGCCTTTTGAATGACTTGCATTGTTAACCTTCTATGTTTTAACTTTTGGTTCTAAATCTAGTTGCTTGGGCTCGGTAGATGTTGACTCGGTAGCTTCTATTTGCAACTTAGGTTCCTGCAGCTCAATAGGTGTTAGCTCATTTTGAACTTCTTATGACTCGATTAATGAAGACTCTAGAGTTGAAGATTCCTAATTGATAGGTGTGTTTGGAATTGTATTAGGTTCAATGTAAAAAAATCTTCTATAATCTCTAGGTTCCCTTTTGCTTTCTTCTTCAATTCTTTCTACAAACTCATCAACTTTCACATGTGCACTTTCTATGAGTTTGTGAGTAGATAAATTCAAACATCTATATGCTTTTCTTTTGCAAGAGTATCCCAATAATATTCCTTCATCACCTTTTACATCAAATTTCCCTTTTCTAGATTCTTTCAAAATGTAACATTTGCTTCCAAATACTTTTAGGTAACTTACATTTGGTTTGTAGGCATACCATAACTCATAAGGGGTCTTGAATGAATCCTTTTTCAGTTGTACTCCGTTCAAGGTATGAACTATAGTGCTAATAGCTTCCTTCCAGTATTTGATAGTAATTCTTTTCTCAATCATTAAGGTTCTTGCACAATCCATGATAGATTTGTTCCTTCTTTCTACTATTCCATTTTTTTAAAGAGTTTCAAGTGTTGAAACTTATCTTTTGATTCCCCTTTCAATGCAAAAGTTATTGAATTCATGTGAAATAAATTCACCGCCTCTGTCAGACCTTAAGCATTTTAGTCTTTTGCCTATTTCCTTTTCTTCTCTGGCCAAATACCATTTGAACTTTGCAAATGCTTTTGATTTCTCTCTTAGGTACATGGCAATCATCATTCTTGAATAGTTATCAACAAAATGAATGAAGAATTTTTCATTAGTATAACTGTCAATGCCAATAAGTCCACACAAATTAGTATGCACAATTTCTAGAACCTCTCTAGATAGATAGTTCTTGCTTTTATAGCTAGTCTTTCCCATTTTACCAATTTAAAAATTCTTGCATAGACCAACCTCAGGTTTCTTTATGCTAGGAATGCTTCTTATTTTCTTGAATTTACTGACTTTTATCAAGTTTTCAAAGTTTATGTGACATAACCTCTTATGCCATAACCAACTCTCTTCAATTTGAGCAATAAAACATGAACATTCACCAAGTTCAAGATAAAACAAGTTACCTTTTGTTTGAGTGCCTGATCTAATCAACTTACCTTTGCCATCTAGTAGTTTTGTTTTTCCATGCATAAATTCTACTTTGAATCCATTATTGAGTAGTTGTGCCACACTCAGCAAATTATGCTTTAGTCCTTCTACCCAATATGCATTATCACATACAAGTTCCTTGGTTAGTGAGATTCTTCCTTTTCCTCTTATACAACAAGGTTCATTGTTACCAAATCTTACATTGCCACCATCATAGTCTTCAAAGTGTTCAAACTTAGTTTTATCACTAGTCATGTGACGAGAACAACCACTATCTATAATCCATGTGTCATTTTTTCTCACATGAGAAATGAGTGCCATTTCTTCATCATTATTAGATCCATCCTTTATAGCAATGTAAACAATTTCATCTTCTTCTTCATCATCAGAATCATTAGAATCTTTTTCCATGGAACATTTTTTCTTACCTTTATCCTTGAATGATTTGAAGTCTTTCTTGCCATTGCATTTGTGCCCATTCTTCTCATTGTTGTTCTGATTATTTGGGCACCTATCAGCAATATGTCCAATTTCTTCACAAGAAAAATTGATTAGAGGAACCTTACCTTTGTATTTTCCTTTGCCTCTTGAATATTTCCTTGCTAGTAGAGCTTCAACCACTTCAAGATCACTATCTGAACTCTATTCTAATTCTTCATCACTATCTGATTGAGCATCCTTTAACTTTTTGCCTTTTTCTTTGAGTGAAATCTTGGCTTCAAATGTTGATTCAATGTTCTTGGCAGCTGGAACATAATTATCATATTTTTATAGCTCAAATGCAATCAATCTTCTAACTATGGCCTCTAAATTTATTTTATGATTTTCCTCACATCTTTTTTCTTAAATTGCAGAGACTCTAATTGCATATATGGGAATTAGAGTTCTAAGAACTTTACTTATAACTATCTCCTCATTGATATCTCCTCTAGATGCTTTGATTGCACTAACACATGCTATAACTCTTTCAACATACTTTGCAATGTTTTCATCCTCTCTCATCCTCATTTGATCAAATTGTCCTCTCAAACTTTCTACTTTAGCTCTTCTCACATTATCATCTCCTCCATTCTTTCATCTTGTCCCAAATTTCAAAGGTGGTTTTGTAATCCTTGATGTCATCAAATTCTTCATAAATTAGAGTAGATGCTATATCTATCATCATGTTATTGTGAGTCTTCTTTTCAGCAATATCATTGATAAATAATGTATCAGAAGGTTTTGCATATTTTTCATGAAGGTACTTTAGCCCTATATTAGCAATAGAAGTCAGAAGAAGTCTCATCAACCCCTAGCATGCCAAGAAGTTGTCCCTATTAAGTCTTGGATTTTCCCTCTTATAAGACATCTTGACCTTTGGCTTAAATCTTTGAAATCTTTTCCTACAAGCACCAAAAGCTTTGATACCAATTTTTGGAATTATAGATGGAGTAACTGAGGGGGGGTTGTGAATCAGTTACCACAAAAATAAATCCATAGATCCCTTAGATGTCTTAAATACCTATTTACTATTGATACTTGGTAAACACTATAAGATTGTTGTAACTTGGTAGATTAACTAGTTACTAATCACCTAGCATTCATAATTATTAATATGCATGCAAAGGTTAAATAAAATGAACACAAGAGACACCAGATTTAACATGGAAACCCAATATGGGAAAAATCACCAAGTAACTAGCTACCAATTTTTCACTCTTCTAAATTAAGCCCTATTAGGAGCCAACCCTGTTAAAGGTTACAATACACACTGTTAGGTGTGACCCTATTAGAGGATTTAATCACCCTGTTAGGAGTGGCCTTGCTAGAGGTCTTTATAAAAATTCAACTAAACTGTCACCTTGTTAGAGGATTTGCAAAATGGCTATTAAACCAACTCTGTTAAGAGATTTGAAATCATTGCTACAATTGTTAGAAAGCAACAATGAATTGACCTGAACAAGATGCAACTAGATTTTCTAATTACAGCTCTCTATTCTGCATTATTATATGGCTTTGCTGCTCCTCAATGATCTCTGATCATCCTTTAAATTTGCATCCACAATAATCAGTCCTCATATTACATCATTTACACTACCACACTTAGAATTTTCAACTTGACCTCTTATTTATACCATTCAGATTATCAAGTCAGTTCATTCACATGTTATATTTACCGATAAACCATACATCATTCGGCTACATATATTACTTTAGAAAAATAAATGTTATTTCTTAAATCAATGAAATCCTTCACTGGTCAACCCTGCTTGGTAAATACTGCTTCTGAAATTTCCTAAGTTAACTGTCTTGACTTGTTTAACATTGCAACATCTATAAAATCCTTTGGCTACCAAGTTTACTCAGTAAGAACTAAATTCCTTCATTGTCCGTGAGAGCTTAGTAAGAACTGTTTCTTCCATATTTCCTTTTGATGATCGAGTGAGCTTGATAAAAACTAAATTTATTGAAAGCTTGGTAACAATTGTCTAATTGGTAGACACTACAAATTTTCTTTACTAACCTTATGAGCTCAGTAGACTTTGTCCTTTACCTTGCTGACCAACTGAGCTCAGTAGACTCTTTCCTTTGCCTTGCTAACCAACTAAGCTTAGTAGACTCTGTCTGATGACTGATATGACATTTGTATGACATCAAAGACAACACACAATTGAACAATTGTATCCAACACTAAATCTCCTAACAAAGTTGGCTTAACAACTATTTGTAAATCCTTGAACAAGGTGGCATTTCTAGATTAAAGTTTCTAAAAACCTCTAACAAGGCCACTCTTAATAGGGTGATTAAATCCTCTAATAGGGTCACACCTAATAGTGTGTTTTGTAACCTTTAATAGGGTTGTCTCCTAACAGGGTTCACTTCAAAAAAGTGAAAATAAGTAACTAGTTGTAATTAGTGGTTTTTCCTTAATTGAGTTTCCATGTTAAATCTTAGTATCACTTGTATTCATGCTTTTTATTTTATGTGTATTCAACTAAGATAAACCTAAGGTTAATCACATTAAGATCAGTATATTCAATATTTGTTGAGTTACAGTATTTGCTAGTGTAAACCAAGTGCATGTGTGTTTGTCAAGTTATAGCAGTATACAATTTAATTAGAGTTTTGATTTATATTAACATCTAATGGATCTGTGATATATTTTTAGTAATTGAATCACCCCTCCTCTCTTAGTTACTCCTCTTATATTTCCAACACCTCTAAGTTGGAAATTGAAGGGAGGTTTGTTGCACTACAGATATCAATTGAGGATGTTCTACTTGAGGATATAAAGTATCGATGAGACATCAAATAATGACCAATCTAATTACTAGATATGCATATGGATGTTTTTGAAATGTCCCTAACTTCCTCAATCACTCCTCATAGTTGAGTGGTATGCACAACATCATCTTCTGTGAGACCCACTATAGGGGTAATAATAGGTGCCCTATACCCAACAATAGCCATGTGTGCTAGTAACAGATGATTAGGTTGGTGGTAATAATATGTGTTAGCCAACCTATCATGCCCCTATCCTAGATATGATGAGAAATTGGTACAATTTTTTGGAATATTCAAATAGGAAGAATGCTTCTAAGAGGGGGGGTGAATCAGAAGTACTATATTTTAACCATTAAAACTTTTTAACTGAAAGTAGATTGCATGCATATGAACATATCAGACAGTTATGAAAAATGCATAAGCATCACCACATAACACTTGAGATTTTGGTAACCTAGAAACCCTCCAAGAATAAGAAGGTAAAATTGGGGTGGGGATGATACCCACAAAATCATTGGAGCAATAATATTTAACCACTTTTGATGGTCTGCCCTGTTAAAGGATTTACACTGTATCAATAGTGACCTGGTTAAAGGATTTACAAACACTTTACATGAAGTGTCACCATGTTAAAGGATTTAATCACCTATTTAAAGGATCTACAAAATAGCTATTAAGCTAACCTATCACCATAGGGTTTTTCATTCTAATACAATTGCTAGAGAGTATTAGGTACAATAAACCTGATAGCTTGCAATCCTTTGTTTGTTGAATACAGGCACTTGATCTGCTTTCTCTAATCTTGATCCTCTAAGATCTGATACTCTTTTCTCTGAAATAGTATTCCTTCCACACCCTTGTACATCCACTTTTTTTTAATGAGATTTCATTTTCCTTATAAAGACATTCAAAGACTTAGGGTTAGGTATGGATCTACGATCCATATTGAATCTTTGCTTCTCGCTTGTTCCTTGTACTTTTCTTATTGGTTGCATGCCTTCTCCATTTTTCTAATTGGCTACATGTAGATTGCATGGAAAATACAAAATATTCGATCTTATCATTTAATCCTTCAAGATTCGTCATATGTGGGCCATGAAAATGGTTTACATATGAATCATTGAAGTTACAAACTCATATGTATATTCTATGTTACTCAGCACTTGCTGATTTCAGATGCTCAACACTAATAACAAACTGGCTTACTCGACTCCTATTGCATTCTTGTATTGCTCAACATCATCTGTAACTCGGCACTTAAATATCACTTGACACTTGTATCATGCTTGGCACCTAAAGTCATTCGGCACTTGAACTTCACTCGGCACCTAATCTTCACTCGGCACCTGAAGGCTACTCGGCACCTAAAGAGCACTCGGCACCTGAAGTCTTTCCTGACTCGCCTCATGTTGTGGCTCGGCATACATGGTGTACTCAGCTCCAATATAGAAATTGGTTAAGTGTATTGGCACTCAAGTGTCAAAAACCATTATGAGGTTAACAATCTCCCCCTTTTGACATGAGTGACAAAAACACTTAACTAATCTTATGAGTACATTAAATAATCTGCTTGGTATATACAGAGCTTTTAAAAATCTTTAATCAAAATTTGTGTAACTTACAATATATATACCTCAAAGTTATTGTAACTCAAAATTATTGTAACTCCCCCTAAGTTGGTTGTTTGTGCCATTATCTGTATATCATGCTCCCCTTGGTTTCCTTGGTTTAATTTCCCCCTTTGTTTAATAAGATATATATCTCCCCCTTTTTGACACTTATGTCAAAGGATTTTAAGGGTTAAGAACATATTTCACCAAAAATGTGTTGTTTACCTCCATAATCATCCTGAGAGCTACATCACAATTGTTCAAAGCAATTTCCAATGACTTGTGTTGGATGGCAGTCTTTGTAGCAAGATGAATAAGTCCATCTAAAGTAGAAAGATTGGGATCTTTCTTGAGAATAGTTTCTGCATAGACTTGTTCCTTATGGAGTATTTCTAAATGTGGGGTAATGGAGGACTAGAGCTGTATTAGTGTTGCCTTGATATTGGCCTCATCTACTAATAATATAGCTATTTCTTTTTGAGTGTGAAGCGATTGAGCAAAATGCTTCTCACTTTGAGCTGGATCGTTTGGTAGCTGCATGCTTGAAATATTTAAATTTCTCTCCAAGCTCAATATCTTTTGGCTTGTCTCTTGTGTGAAGTATGAAAAGTCACACAACTTTTTGTACAATGAGAATATATTCTCGAGTACCTTTTTCACTTTGTCTATTAGCTTTGCCAATTCAACCTGGGAGAGTGCAATTTGACTTGATACTTGCTCGTTTATATTTTCCTGGAATTTTCTTTTCGACTATTCTATAAGTTTTGCATTTGTCTCTTGGTCTTCATTTGTCACCTGGTCAACAATATCTAATAATTGCTCTATGATATGCTTTGACTCATCTAGTGACTGCAAACTGAAGGCATCCATAAAGATGTCCTTAATCTCATGTAGTGTTTTCTTTTGTTTATACTCCCTCCTAAGTATCTCTTGTCTCTTTCTCCTATTCAGTGCTTCCTGCACCTCATTGATTTGATCAATGGTTTTTTTTTTTAGTCATATCCTGGTATGACTATCTCCTCATCTAATTATGGATCTCCATAGTGAAGTACCCTTGCAACTTTTGTAGTACTGGATCTTGGTGTGGATATTTGCAATGGCTATTGTGAAGGAGTTCCCAAGGTAGGAAAATTTATCAATGTTTATATTGCCTCTTGCTCTTTAGGATTTTCCTCTATTTTCTCCTCCTGCTGTCTACTTCCTTGATCAATTATGGTAAACTTAGGAAGTGCACCTTGTGTTTGTGTTGTAGGATCAAATGTAATAGTTTGTCCTATTTGTTCTGTTTCTTTTTTCTATAGCTGCACTTGGCTTCTGTATTGAGGTGTTAACTGTGCCTAATGAAATAACTATGGGCATTTGAGGTTGACCACTAGTAGTTGTAGAGATGATGGAAGGTGGTTCTCGTGGATTCACCTTTTCTCTAATTGCACTTTCTACTAGTTTTTCAAGCTCATCCATACTGACCAATACTGGATCTGTACACAGTCTTGCTTGCTGCGTAGATTGGTCAAGGATTCTTTTGAGGTCTTCTACAGTTAATGGATTGATGTTCTGACTAGAAGTGTCAAGAACATCTTTTATAATTATAGTTTCTACAGGTGTGATGGGTACATGAGGAGGGCTAGAGGGTGGCAATTGTGTGTCTTGCACACTCTGGTCTGGTTACTACTCTTGCTCAACTATTGTCGTTACATCTTGTTCTTGTGTCTCTTCCTCTTCTCCATCTTTCTTTTCTTCTTCCTTCTTCTCTTATTCTTCTTTCTCTTCTTCTTCTTCTTTCTTTTCTTCTTCTTTCTTTTTTTTTTCTCCCTTCTCTACTATTGTCTTCTCTTCTCTCCTTTTTCTTCTCTCTTCTGGTGGAGCAGTTGCTACTTCCTTGTATTCTTCTTCAAGAAAATCTTCAATCTTTTTGTACAAGTTTTTCCATGATTTCATTGTTCTTTGAACAATTTCTTCCATCTTGTTTTGGAGAATAAAGAATGCCTTGTACTTAGGTGTAAACCTAGTATTATGCCTTTTGACTACTTTCTTTATTTGTTCCTTAGTCAAATCAAGCAACAGGCTTGCTAGGGTTGATTCCCTCATCTCCTTCTCCATTTTCAAACAAAAATGCCATCTATCTTCTACAATTTTAGATAGTTCTTTTGGCAATTGTGACCCATCTAGTTCAAGAGGAGTGTACTTGAACTGTGCCATCATTCCATAAACTATTTCCTCTATCCTATTATATTCTTCTTTAGTAAACTTATTGAAATCAACTTTATTTAAGTTGCTTAAATCACCATTTCCAATCTTTTTACATAAAGTATCAACTGAAAAATGGCTTACCTTTTTAGATTGATCTTCTTCATCAATATCAAGTTGAGCCACATATCTTCTTCTTTTCCTTGGCTCTTCTTGTGTTTTATTGATTGGTTTCTTCTTTGTAGCTTCTTCTATAGCCTTTTTTGTGGAGGCCCTTGTTACAGCTCAGGTTGTTGGCTTTTGAGGTGATGGCATAGAAAATTTCTTTGGTTTTTGCCGAGCTGAAGGCTATTCTATTGCCTTCCTTTTCTTTGACTCAGCATCAATTGGTGCTTCCTTGGCCTCTTCTTCCTCTGCACCTTCCTCCTATTCTTCACCTAGGCCTTGGGTCAATTCCATTGGGCCTTTTTCTTGTTCATCTTCATCATCATCATTTTCATCGTCATCTTCTTTTGCTTTAGCCTCAATTCCTTCACCAAATTTCTTCTTAATCTTCTTTAACAATTTGTCTTTCTTCTTTAATGTGGAGATAGTCTTCAGCTCAATATTTATCTTTGATCTTACCACATCATAAGTGCCAAAGTGTGGAGCACTTTTATCTGTCTCTTCTGCCAATAATGTAGTTATTGTTGTAGAGGCTTCATCTATATTGATTTCATATCCAAATGGCCTTAGCCTTCTCACCCTTGGAATTACTGCTTGAATATAGGTAAAATCAATGTCAACTAAGATGCACAAATCATTAGTATGTTTTTCCACTAAGGAAACTGGTATTCTTGATCTTTGCTTCATGGATTTCTTGAAATACTCAAAATAACTTGTCATCAGTGTATCAAAATTTTCTCCCATCTACTCTATATATTCATTGATTTGGACAATGATAGTCTTATCATTCCTCCATGTAACTTTTCTGAAAGAGCGAAACTCATTTCTGAACATAAAAGAATATACAAACTAGAATTGCTCCAAATTTGCATTGAGCACCCTTTGTCCTTCTTATGGCAGCTAGGTTTTTAGTAATCTGTTGTAGTTGCAGTTCTGCAAGATCATAAGTATGATCCTTTTTCACCAATTTGTAACCTACATCTACTGCAATACATGGCACATTGTTGAGTCTACTAGATTGATAGAACTTATGGGCTATGATTCTAACAAAAAACTCAACTAGAGGATCCTAGATGGTGTGAATTGTCATTCCTCTTTTATTCCATTGAGCACCAGTGTTCTTTTAAATAACCTCCTTTGATTCACTTCTCAAGGTTTTGAACTGATCTAGGGTAGCATACCCAGTTACCCTATGTATGATTCCTTTGGTTAATTTGATGGGAATATCTTCCAACCAAATACTTCCACCATGAATTCTACTTAACACAAGTTTAACCCATTATGTCTTGAATATGGTGGGAAAGCTCAAAACTCGGGTCAAACCCTTCCTTTCAACAATTTTGAATTCATCTTTTAAGACTCCATCTACACACAATTTTTCATAGGCTTGCCTTATCTCCATATCTCCTAGGGCTCCTATCTTACAATTGTAGCATTGTCTCATGTCTTGAACCATTACAACTTTTGGGGGTATTTGGGAGAGAGCTCTAGCTAGGTCATTTTTGTATGCAACTTCAAGGATGGGATGAAACTCAGGTTACTTGACCTCATTTAACACTAACTGAACTTCAAACGACTCTTTCTCCTCGATTTTCTTGGAACTTGATGCCATTTATGCAAACTAGGGTTTCCTTTTTTATGAAATATGAAACTACATAGCTCGGCACAAATGAAAATACCTCAAGATCGATGAAAATGCATTGAGATAGGTTGCAATCTACTTCAAATGTTGGATTCTCTGCTATGAAGTTTCTCTACTCTCTTTCTCTTCTTTGCTTCTTGATCACAATGAGGAAAACTGATTGGAATCATGATAATATACCCTATTTTCATCGCACTAAATGCTCAATTGCCAACTCGGCTTCTGATGGATTTTAACATTACTCGGCTTGTACTACACTTCCACTTTACTCGGCTTGCATTGGAGTTAACCAACTCAGCATCAGTTATCAACTCAGTTGTCATTAGGAACTTGGCATGTGTTGGATTTTTAGCTCAGCATCCAAAGATAGCTCGGCAACATCATTTAGATTTTGTCTTGACATCTTGTCTCATGCAGATTTATACTTTGCATTGCTTCTTTGTCTTGGGACTGATGTGTGATATAACTTTGTATATCAGTCCCATATACTTCTCATGCTTAATTTGATGAAGTGTGATCACTTGACCCATTGAGTGAAGTGATCCCTCCACTTGACGTGTTGCACTCATCTTTCTTTTTCCAAATTTTATTCATTTGCCCCCTTATCTTTTTGACATCAATCTTTTCTTTACCCTTATTTTATAATTCTTGGGTGCCTTTGACCTTGTAGGATAGTCTTTGCTAGTATGCCCAGTTTTTAGACAAATGAAACATGTAGTTTGGCTCAACCATCTTTTATAGTTTCCCTTGAAATGTGTTCTTATGCAATTTTTGGGTGTATGTCCATATTCCTAACAATAATGACAGCTATACCTAGTGTTGTAATCCCAATGATAGTGACTTTCATTTCTTTTTGATTTTGCTGGTTGATTTGATGTCCACATAGGCTTTGATCTGCATTCAAATGCTCTATGTCCATACTTCTTGCAATTATGACAATGTCCATCAAATCTTTGAGTCCTTGTGGCATTGGATCTACAATCTTGTGTTATATGTCCTTGCATGTTACACTTGTAATAGTAACTCTTGCTCTTGGGTGTATTTGTCTGATTGAATCTCCTACTCCTGCAAATATTAGCAATATGTCCCTTTTTATTACAATAATGACAAGTGGGTTTAGAATCCTTACCTTTTTCACTTCTTTTCTCAACACTCTTTGATGATTCTCCAACTTCGGTGCTATTGTATCCAAGTCCTGATGTATCATGGGCAGATTTTGGGGATTTTAGCAACTGTTCAAAATACTTGATGGCTTCACTTGACTTGTTGAGATTCTCTGCTACCTCTTTTTCTCTATTTAATTCATTCTTCAATTGTTCATTCTACATCTTCAAAGTAGAGATCTCAATATCTTTCATATTGAGTTCATGATGAAGGTTCATCATTTGAGAAAGTGTATCCATCTGCATGTTTGAGAACCTTGATAATTCAGTTAATTTTTCTTCAAGTCTATTTGCAAGATTTCTTTTGTCATTTTTCATCATGACTTTGTCCTCAACTACTCTTTTCTTTTGTTCAGTGATTTCACATAACATTATGGCCTGTGATTCATGTTCCATCTTGAGAGATCTTATCTCTTCTACTTGAACTTTGTTTTTCTCCATCAGTTCTGCTATTGCTACATCAAATTCTTTGGTGTCTCCATTGGCACACAGTTTTGTGGTATCAATATCCTTGTAGTTTATATCATTTTCAGCTATGGCTATATCCTTCCTTTTCTTCAAGGATTTTCTCAATTCCTCCCTTGCTTCCTCTACTTTGTGTAGAGCCAGTTGCACATCAATCACTTGATTATCAATAATCTTTCCAAGTTTGAAGACTTCCATCCTTAGATCTTTTTCTCCAAGTTGTTAGACTTCTTCTTGTGAGAACCTTGCTCTGATACCAATTGTTGGAATATTCAAATAGGAAGAATGCTTTTGAGAGGGGGGGGGTGAATCAAAAGTACTATATTTTAACCATTAAAACTTTTTAACTGAAAGTAGATTGCATGCATATGAACATATCAGATAGTTATGAAAAACATATAAGCATCACCACATAACACTTGAGATTTTGGTAGCCCAGAAACCCTCCAAGAATAAGAAGGTAAAACTGGGGTGGGGATGATACCTACAAAATCACTGCAGTAATAATATTTGACCACTTTTGATGGTCTACCCTATTAAAGGCTTTCCCTATTAAAGGTTTCACACTGTATCAATAGTGACCTGGTTAAAGGATTTACAAACACTTTACATGAAGTGTCACCTTGTTAAAGGATTTAATCACCTATTTAAAGGATTTACAAAATAGCTGTTAAGGTAACCCATCACCATAGGGTTTTTCATTCTAATACAATTGCTAGAGAGTATTAGGTATAATAAACTTGATAGCTTGCAATCCTTTGTTTGCTAAATACAGGCACTTGATCTTCTTTCTCTAATCTTGATCCTCTGAGATCTGATACTCTTTTCTCTGAAATAGTGTTCCTTCCACACCCTTGTACATCCACTTTTTTTTTTTTAATGAGATTTTGTCTTCCTTATAAATACATTCGAAGACTTAGGGTTAGGTATGGATCTATGATCCATATTGAATCTTTTCTTCCTGCTCATTCCTTGCACTTTTCTTATTGGTTGCATGCCTTCTCCATTTTTCTAATTAGCTGCATGTAGATTGCATGGAAAATATAAAATATTTGATCTTATCATTTAATCCTTCAAGATTCATCATATGTCGTCCATGAAAATGGTTTACATATGAATCAATGAAGTTACAAACTCATATGTACATTTTGTGTTACTCGGCACTTGCTGATTTTAGATGCTCGACACTAATAGCATACTGGCTTACTCGGCTCCTGTTGCATTCCTGTATTGCTTGACATCATCTGTAACTTAGCACTTAAATATCACTCGACAATTGTATCATGCTCGGCACCTAAATTCATTCGGCACTTGAACTTCACTTGGCACCTGATCTTCACTCGGCACCTGAAGTCTTTCCTTACTTGCCTCATGTTGTGGCTCAGCATACATGGTGTATTTGGTTCCAATATAGAAAGTGGTTAAGTGTATTGGCACTCAAGTGTCAAAAATCATTATGAGGTTAACACAATTCACCACCCTTCCTTAAATGAACTTTGGTAAAAACTTCTTGTGCAGAATATAGTGGAATCTAGTCATTGCTTGGATAATGACCAAGAGAAACAAGAAAGCATAATTACATTAACATTGACATAACTAGATCCTAACATCTTTTATCTTAATACCCATTCACATACTTATTAGTCACTTAATGAAAGAAAAAAATTATTTTCAAGGTGTCTCTGAGCACTAACTCATGTACCTCACTAAGAGAAATGGTTAAAGAAACCAATCATCTCTTCCTTTCAAATATGACTTCTCTAGTGTCTACTAAATAGGAAGTAGTGCCATGAATGTCATCCCTAATGCTAATAAGGTTATCTAGTATGGACTGAGATTAATTTCAATAAGCACTAGAAAAAATTCCATTGCTCAAGGAGTCTTTTAGTCTCTAAATTTCCTAATTAGTGTGTACAAATTTTTTTTTGAGGAGGTATTTGTTGATTTTCCATGATGTCAAGGCTAATATATAGATATATGGGTCCTTGAATTTTTTTTTTTTAAATTTTAAATTAAGTTTATATATTTTTCCTTGAATTGAAAAATAAATAAGCTACATTACTACATTCTTCAACCAAAATCAATTCTACTTTTGTAACACATATAAATGTATGCATAAATTAAAAATGAATTTACTACAATGAAATAATTTTTGAAAATTCTATATACATGTATACACATGCACATGTATGGCATGCTATATACATATAACATATATGACATGTATACACATATATATTATATAAATGTGCACACACACATGTAAGTATACATGTGTGCATGTGTGTATATGTATATGTATATATAGACATGTATATGTATGTACATATTTATATACACATATATCTATATATACATATGTATATGTGTATATAAATATATGTATTTTTGTGTATGTGTGTGTATATGCATATGCATATGTATGTATGCACATGTGTGAATCTATTGTACATGTATGTTCATACATGTTATAGACATTATATGTACATAACATGTCATTAATACCTTTTAGCTCCCTTCCTCTAGTGATTCTATGGAAATTGGATGCATTTGTGCTCAATCAACTATTTCTCTCACTATTTCATCTTTTTTTTGTGATTCCTTTGGTGTATAGTTTTCAAGATCTCGAGATTATCTAACTTTGGTATACCTTCAAGAATATGTCAACTTGGAGGGTATAGGTCAACTTAGATAGTATATGTCATCTAAGTTTACCTAGATAGGTATAGGTCAACTAGGCAAACCTATGCCTGGGTGTAAGGCCTCACCTCATTAAGGACTTGTAAGACTCTATCTTTTGGGAGAATTAGTTCAACTATAATATGATTTTATTAGGGTATTAAAGCTAAATTAATTAGCGATTATATTTTTATAGAAATATTCATAGAGCTAGTAGAAAACATGACATGGTTTATGTATCTTTCTTCAAAGGTTGGATCTCTTATTTTCTAATTATTAATATTGTTGGCTTCCCAAATAGATCAATAACTTTTTTCTAAAAACACAACTCATGGATTGGATATCCAAAATGAGTAGTTATCTTTCTTATGGAGAAGAATCATTTAAATTTTCAACCCAATGATGTATACTTGAAACAAGACTACAAAGTATATGTGCTATAAAACTCTCTAAGATATTCTATCATTGTGTTGGTGTTTGAAAATGTTACCAATTTCCAATTACCCTGATGAGAACAAAACACATCTAGGGGCAGCTAACTCCCATTTTCAACATGCCCATTCAGACACCAGGCCAACTATAAGGCTAGACCCTTCTTCTTCTTCAGGCTCTGCAAAACCTAAGTGGGTGGACCTATAGATTCTTTATATGGTACCAGTTATCAAAGCATACACTGAATCTAATATGAAGCAGATAAAACCCTTATTTCTTCTGATAACTCATGGAATAACATCAACCTATAATAGCTAAATGCATATCTAGGAATCTCATAAGCTGAGTGAGGGCATTCTATTATAGCTCTTCAACATGAAAGAGGAAAAGCATTTGATTAACAATGTTGATATTAGCAAGACCCAAATATAAGCAACAAAACCTACTGATCCTATCTCTGATCAGTGCCTTATCTGTTGGGAAATTAAATGAATTATAACCATACATCTTCTAGAAATCTTAGACGTATCTCTACATCAAGATCCCTGATCTATCCTTCACCTTGTGACTAGACATTTGCTTCAGATTTGAATCTCATACTCAAATTATCCCATCATGAAATTTGTAAACCCTGTGATAAACACCAAGAAATTACATGGCTCTTTGTTCCATCAGCAAGACATTTTAATCACATACATTTCAAAATGAAATGCAACGTAATTTATGCTCTTGGTTCACAAATTAGAAAAGATCACATATCCATGAGCAAGAGACAAGATTCAAACTAAATTTGAAACCCTTTGATGTGCTTTATGTGTTTTCCTTTAAACCAAATACATGAAAGATGTACAGAAATATTTCACAAATCACCTAACAAATCTGAACTATCTACATAAAACATAAATTGTTGTTCATACAAGAAGAAATGCTGAAGAATGGTATCTCAGTAGTGAGTGATTTTCTTCTCAAAATTGGAACCCTTACAATTAAAGAAAGACAAAAAGATATAGAAAAGAGTAAACTCCCAAATTTGATATGTGCATGACATGTGTCCACTTGGAATTCAATCTCTTGCAACTGAATCACCTCTCTCTTCTTTATACCATTGATTTTATTTTGTTTCATCATTGCTCTATAATTGATTTACAAATATCCTTTTCTGAATGATGAAAACTTGTTTGCCAAAATATCTAATTTTCTCACTGAAATGCTAGTGAAATCTCAATTTTTACTGAATGAATCTGAACAAATTTTGACCCAAACTAAGTTTTTACTACCTTTTACTGATATTTAGGTCATTACTATGTTAAAAATCAATTCTAAACTTTGATTACCTGAATACAGTTGCAATTTAGGTACCTAAGACACATCCCCCTATAGCTTGAACCAGTGGCATTCTATGCAAAAATTAACCTTAGAATTGGAAAGTTCGTCTTCTCCCAATTTTGGCGATATATAACATGGCCTATTTTTCCTCTCAAAAACCCCTCCAAAGTCAATTTGAAAAATACTCCTCTGGCTATAAATGTTAGGTCTACAACTTTGAATTTTAAAATTTTCAAAAAAAATTTTTAAAAAGCTAAAGTTCCAACTTTATAAAAATGACCCCTTTGAATTTAAAATTCAATCTAAATGTGCATTTTAGCTTGAGAAAAGAATAAAAATAATTTTATGGCTTTCACATTTTCCCTTGTCTTTCCAATCCGTGGTCAACCCTCTTTTTGACCAGCCTTTCTACCACATGGTGGCCTCTGATTGGTCGACCACTAATGCCACATCATCGCAAGCCCAGGCCTACTGCTACGTGACACTTCCCCGCTTTCCCATATTATTTAATGACCTTGCACCTCTATTTTATGGGCAAGTGCCAACCATTGATCTAGGCCACAAGGCAAAATTTGAGCACTTGGTCAGATACCTATTAGTCGCCACGTGTTGAATTTCTGCATTCGCACACTTTTTTATCCTTCATGCATCTTCTTATTGCAAAAATGCATCATTTGTTAGATTTTTGCCTCCATTGCAACTGGTCTTGGTCATCACGTCACCATGCCTAGGTCCCGCATTGCCACATGGTGCAATCCTACTTTCTCGTAATACTTATCCAGCGAGCAATTTAGAAATGTGGGCATGTACCCACCCTTGGATCTAGATACATGGCGGCATCTGGTATGATCTTCATTCTTTGAGCCACATCAGCATATGTGCTCCTTTGTTCAAAATTTTGATCCTTCCTTGCATCAGCTGGGACCCACTCACATTAGCCTTGCCTTATAAAAAGCACTAACTTGTTAAACACCATGGTTTAGTGTGTAGTTGTATTTAAGGCTCTAAAATAACTCATGCCCATCAAATGTGGGACAAACACTATAGGCTTTCTTTAAGCCACTGCCTCTTATACATAACTTGGCAGCTTCCTCTTGTTGTGTTGGGTTTTCTTCTTTTATTTAGCATGTATGGCCATCATTCTATTGCCACGGACTATCTAAAAATGTCGTTGCTCTGCTAACGCTATGTATTTTCTATGCTTGATGTACTTTCCTCCTTCATTTTACTAGTGTCTTTCCTTGTATGTGTGGCTATCCTCCAAATGACTCCTCAAACAAGATGCTACAACTCTTAATGTACATCTCTGTTCACACATCTTCTCTTTTATCTATGTTTTCATCTCCAATGTGACACATCCTTCAATTTCTTGCAAATGGAGAGATGTGGATGGTACATTGATGGCATCTTTTTTAAAATAAAAAATTTCTTTTGGCGTTTGCTACTTCCAACTCTGTTGCTAATTGCCATGTTCTTCTTTTACATCATGGATGTAAGACTTGGTTTTGTACACGTGGGTAGTGTTGTCTTCAAGTTGCATGGAGTTTCATGTTTTAAACCATGATCTTCTAACATTACCTGTGTGGGAGCTCTTTGGTCTTTCTTCAAATGCTGGGCCCTTTTTCATGCATAATCTTCTTCATGCTTGCATTGGGCTGCTCTCATTGCATGAGCCTCTATGCTTTGGATTTAGCAGTGGGTTACCTTCATTCTGCAACAATTTTTATTATGCCAATTCCCTATTCTTTTCACCTGCGTAGGTGAGATTTAGTTCTTGAAATTCTGCCCCCTACTCTCCAACTACCTGTGACTTGTCTTTGATGTCCCTTGCCTATTCTTACTTAATACTTGTGGGTCTCCTTAATTGTGTGTGGTCTTGTGCTGCTTGGAAAGATCTAATACGTAGAGGGAGAAATAAAACTTAAACATTCATAGATCCCAAATTTATTAATAGATTCAAAATTGAATCTCTCATTACATGTAACATTCTCTCATTGAAATGTCATCTCTTGTGTTTTCTTTGGGTGATCTACCTTGACTGAGAAAATCTTTCATACTGTGGATTCAATAAGAACAATTGTCACCTCCCCTACAAATAAATAACTACAAATAGAGGGAAAGACATGTGTTGTTCTGAGTCAAAAAAGATATTCCCTTCTCTTGTAATGAGCAATCTCTTTATTGAAGTATCCACTCAAACAGTGAAGAATGATTGGGCCATTTTGAAATATTAGAGATACAATGCCATTCTCCATCAACGCCTTTTAAATGCTTTTAAAATATAGTTTAGAAGAGCCTTGCAATCAGTACTTACTAGGAAAGAGGAAGTTGCAAAAAGTTTGACAAATGAAGATGAAATTGAGGGCTATTTTCAAACAAGTATCGGGAAAATCATAGTTCATGTGGATTTTTTTTTTTTTTAACCCCCATCCTTCCCAATCTTCACGAGCCTATCACATGCCCTAAGATGCCTTCCTACATGAGAGTTTTATTTCCTTCATTCCGGTAAATATTTGAACTTTAAAATTCACATGCACTTCATGATTATAACCAATTATAATACTTTTGCAAACCTTCAAAACTTGCAATTCTAATCATTCTAGTGCAGATTAGTCAGACCCTCGAAGCGGGTCCGGCTAAAAAAAAAATTTTGAACTCAAACACCTAAACTGAAAAATTGATCCATTCATCACCTAATACTGATTAGAAACAAGTTCAATACATAATCTGTCATTAAAAACCCATTTTAACTCTCTTTTGCAAGCTATCAATTTTGCATCAGGAGCTCATTTGACTAGCCTTAAAAACTGACCCAAACACCTGATCAGGCTCTACAAATTGGCACACTGAATCTCTGTTCTGCATACTTGTACCATTTCAAATCTCATCTCATGAAAAATTTGAGTTCAAAAGATATTCGCTTTCAAAGTTGACCTTTTAGAACTTCCTACAAGAAAACATGTTAGAAAACACTAAATTGGGTTTAGAATTGGCTTCAAAAATTGGGCAAATGAGCACATGGAGATTTGAAATCTGGGGCATAGGTACTTTGTCATGAGGAGAATATAACTCTATGAATTGGGCTCATGAAAAATCATGGGATTAATTTGCAAAGTGTTTGAAGTTGGCTACCTAGATTTACAGGACAGGAAACAATGATAAGATAACGATTCTTACAAATAGAATGACCTTGGAAAAGTGTGCAGACGGATTCGTCAAGATTTGAAAATTGGCACACTTGTAGCAATTTTATTTTAGAACACAATGAAACAAACTATTTGGTCCTACCAATCATGAAAAAAAAATTATGACATCCCGAATAGGGCTCCTAATCAATCTACACCTCTGACTACCAGTGAAACTTTATAAATTGCAAAGGGAATCGCATTTGAGAAATGATCAAACGGATTCGTCATAAGCTCAAATCTGGGACATAGAAATTCTCTAACCCCTAGAATATGATTCAAAAGGAATTTTCTTACTCGGGTCAACTGGTCAAAAGTTATAATCTATCAAACAGGGCTACCTCGAAATATGAAAAATATGCAAATTTACAATAGAGGTAACTAACCAACTTTGATGGGTTCAAAACCTAGTCAAATGAACTCAAAATAGTTTGAAATCTGAAACATAGGTGCTTTGGCATGGACACTACATAATCCCAAAGCAGCAAGGCACAAAAAAATTCTAGATTTGAGATATTCAGACGCAAACAAGGCCTCCTGTCACTTTTTGACACTTAGGGTAAAATGCAGATTTGAAATTGGCTCAAAACAGGACTTCACAGAATGGCTTGGAATGATAGTTTAACTTCATGGAACATGTGGATGGGATAAATGGAGGGTGTTAGAAACATTAAACACCTCATGGGGCTCTCAAGTACAACTGGGTACACATGCATTTTAAAGCCTTTAAAAGGCTCAATTTTCTTAATGGTGCTCAAAATTGATCATGCAATTTTGAACCCCAACACATTGAAAATTATAAACTATAAGAATACTGAAAATAAATCTAAATGTATACTAATGGCTATCAAAAAGTGCAAGAAACTGCACATTAATGGTTGCAGAAATTGGGTATTACCAACTAATAAACATCTACAAATTTCTATATATCAAATTCTTGATTAAATTTTTTAATATATAATCTTATTGACTCTCTAAAAACTATCTAAAAAGTGTCCCATAATTCCCTTAAATAAGGAAGATACATATCCTAACATAATGACTAAGAAAAAGAGTCCTATTACAACTTTTCTTCTTGATTGATTGGAAAAAGAGTTTGTTTGGCCTCTTTTTGTTAGCATGAATGCTAATGGTATTCCTTTGGAGATTACCCTAAGCAATTCCATAGAAAGTAGATACTTTTATCATGATTGGCATGCTTCATTCATGACTGTGTTTGTCTTTCATGAAAACATAGTATGGTTTCAGTGAAGACTAGCAAGGTAGTAGATAGACATCAAGGTCATACATATAGAGAATTGATGGTTAGATAACGCACGATTAAGGACATGTTCTACACTGTGTATTGATGGAAAGGTTAAGTGTACATCAAGTTAGTCGAAGAAATGAAAAAAGTATGTGCAATTTATAGAGAGCAATATATAGATAGATTGCCTAAGAAGCAATTTCTGATGAATGGATTGTATCTCCTAATAGAGATGGAATCATGATATGAAAAGTTAAATAGCGATAGAAGATAACTTAATGTTTATGGTAGTGAGTGTGTAAGGTCTAGAGTCACACATGTGAGAAGTTGTAAAGACAGTGAGACAACAAGGTTGTATAATTAAAAAATAATTAATTATCTTAAACAAGTCCTATCATAATTGATTAGGAAAGCCTCAAGGCTGACTCAAGGAATTTTTTCAAGGGCATTGTATAAACGAAGGATATTTTCCTTTTGGTAAATGTGAATGTGAATGCATAAAGATTACAAAGTGTGCCAACAAAAGAATATTATTTGGTAAATGTGAGTAAGTGATCCAAGGGATTATTGGATGCAAAGTTTGCGATCTAGTGTCGAGATCAGGAGAAGAAGAGAAGTCTAGTTGATAGGATAAAGGATAAGGAAGTATAGGTATAGTTCATTTCTATTATTCTAAAAAGAATTATACAAAGATATGTTTGGATAGTGAGTTTAGTGATCTTTCCCCTAAACCTATTTGGATAGTGGGTCCATCTACCTTCTACAACTCCTAATAGGGTTGACACAACTCCTAACAAGGTCGAAATCTCCCAATAGGGACTAATAGTTACTGAATGTTCTTATTCACTCCTAATAGTGTCCATCCTCTAATAAGGAAAATTCATATTAGTACATCATTTATTGGGTACCAGGGGTTTTCCTTCTTATCAAGGGCTTCCCTAGTCAACATATGTGGTGTTATTGTGTATGAGTATTTTTTATGGTTGTTGATTATATTGCTCATATGTTGAATGATTAATAATGTTGATCATTTGTTGGACATGTAAAGAATTTGGTCATTTTTCTTCCAAATTCCTTAAGAGGGTTGGAAAAACTAGAAAGAATTCTCTTTTTGGTGATGATGAATAATTTAAAGCAAATATGGAAAGATTATTGAATGATAATGATGATAAGGACAATGAGTTTTGATTGGTTAAGAAAGAGGAAGTAAAAGAAGAGATAGCTTTAGTGAATATTGTTGATCCAAAGGCTAATTGTGAAAATATCTTTGTGACTAACAATGACTTACCAAATGATGTACAAATTGTTGTGCCAAGTAGAGAATAGAGAACAAATCAAGAGAAGAGGTAATAGTTGAGATAACAACTCATACACCTAATAGGAATTTGACAAAGAATCACCCTGCAGAGAAGATAATTGGAAGAAAATACAAAGGAGTAAAGGCAAGAAATAGAGTACATGAGGAATTATGTTTGATTTCTCATTTTGAACCTAAGAGTGTGGATGAGGCATGTGAGGAAGATAATTAGATTCAAGAAATGAAGGAAGAACTAGATCAGATTGTGAAGAATAAAATAGTGGAATTGGTTTCTAGGCCTAAAGACAAGAATGTTATAGGAACTAAATGGCTATTCAAAAACAAGATGAAGGAACAAGGTGAAGTTGTAAGAAATAAAGCTAGATTGGTATGAAAAGGTTATTCACAATAGGAAGGAATATATTATGAATAAACATATGCTCCTATAGCCAGAATCAAAGTAGTAAGAATGTTTTTGGCTTATCCAGCAAGTAAGAAGTCCAAAGTATATTAGATAGATGTCAAATTAGCCTTTCTAAATGGAGAACTTGAAGAAGAATTTTACATTGAGAAGCCTAAAGGATTCCCTTTGATAGAAGAAAAGCATATGGGATACAAATTAAAGAAAGCACTATATGGTCTAAAGCAAGCACCTAGAACCTAACATGCAAAGTTGGACAAATATTTGGCAAATTAGGATTCTCTAAAGGTAATGATGAAGTAAGTGATAAGTTTGCTAAAGAAATGAAGAATGAATTTGAGATAAGTATCATTGGTGAGATGAAGTTTCTCCTAGGTTTACAAATTGAACAAAGTAGTGATGGTATTTTCATTTTGGAAGCTAAGTATTTGAAAGACTTGTTGAAAATATTTGGCTCAAAAAGTTGTAAGCCTATTGGTACATCAATGGTAAATGGTCACAAGTTATCTAGAAAATATGAGACTCCTATAGTTGAGCTAACAAAGTGTAGATAAAAAATTGGAGTTTACAATCTCTGATTCACACTAGACCTTACACCAGACCTTATATAGAAAATGCAGTTGGGATTGTAGCTAGATTTCAAGATAATCCTAAGGAGTATCATTATGCAATGGTAAAAAGAATATTTAGATATTTAAAGGGTACACCTGATTATGGATTATGATGTGATAGATCAATCAATTTCACTTTATGAGCCTATACTAATTCAAACTGGGAAGACAGTATAGATGATAGAAAAACAATAGTGTTGGAGCACTTTCCCTTGGAGGAAGATTGGTTTCTTGTCTTAGCAAGAAAAAAGATTGAAGAAAAGTACATAGAAATAGAAAATAATTGTAATTAGATCATGTAGATGAAGCAAATGTTGAAGTACATTGGCATAGAATTTTTAGATCCTACTATCATAGATTGTGACAATGCAAGTCCATTGAGTGTGTCTAAGAATCATGTATTAAATTCTAAAACTAAGCATATATCTATTGAGTATCATGTTTTGAGAGAGAAATTTGCAAAGAAAGAAATCATATTGGATTATATCAGTACAAAAGATCATATTGTAGACATCTTTATGAATCCTTTTTTTAAAGATACATTTGAGAACTTGAGAGGTATGCTTGGGGTTAGACCCCTACCTACTTCTAAGTAGATGATGCAGAGATTGCATCAGTCCAGTGGTACATAGCACTATCGTTTGACTAGACTAAATATTGATGCTTCCTATATGGGGGATTATCTAAGATGAGAAGAGTCATCTAGGACTCTTGGTAGTCTTGGTAGTCGGTTTAGTACAATGTCTTTGGACACTTAGATGATTAAAAAATTGGAGTAAATGATTGAAATAATGAAGCCTTCGCCATTGATGTCAATGGGGGAGAGTATGCATGAAAAATATTTCCTTAGCACTATGGGGGAGATATTGCATAGAGAAGTACCACAAATGGGGGAGAAGATCCTCTAATGGGGGAGAGCTTGAGATCTCCTATGTATAAATAAGGGAAAGATTGAGTTGTTGATAGAGAGTTACATTGTATGTGGGAGAAGATGAGAGTTGTTTAGTGATAAGAGTCATTTACAATCCATTTTTATGCCATATTTTAATTCATTTCATGTACCTTAATACTCACTTCCATGCTTTATTTCTATTCTAATTCATCTCATTTTATCATTTTATGTTTCATGTAATTTAATATATGTAAGTAATATTTAATATGGTTTTGGGATTAAAATATAGAAAATATATTATTGGTTGTTTTTACTAATAGGAATTATAATCCTAAGATTTTGGAAAATTAGGTTTGTAGCATACAAATTACAAGAACTTTCTACTACATGATCTTTCTAGTCTTCCTATTGCTTTCTTCACTAGAATCTACTATCTAAACCGTTATTCCTATGATCTACTAACTTAATCCTTTTTACAACCATGTCGATTTATTTGATTGTCCACTTCATCATTTCATATATTTTCATTTTTACCACCCTCTTGAATGTTATTTCATTATCCAATTCTTCCAACAACTTTATTGTTGATTATGGAATAGGATGCATTCATTAGCTACATGGAGAATTTGCAGTTGTAAAAATTTCCTATTATTATTTTCTATTATGAAACTATTTTCAATAGGTGGTTGGTGTCCCAAATGTTATGGAGATTATTCCCATTTATAGACATGGTTATAACAAATCTTTTTCTTTTTTCTTTTGTGGCCAACAAATAATATATTATGTAAACCACTTCTTTTCAGTTTGTTCAATATATTTTTATATTATTTTTTAGAAGCTGAAATAATATAAGCATCATAGGTAAACATTTGAAAGTAATTTTTTCTTTTGTATCAAATTGCTAAGAGATAATATAATTTTTTGATCAGTTCCAACATATTTCTATGAGAGTTATCTTCATCGATTGATTGGGAGGAAGAGTGCCCACTCTTCAATAGCTGATGGACTATAAATAATCTATATTTATGTGTTTTGATCTTTGTTCATTATGTTTTATATTGTTATGTTTGTATGTTTGGTATTTATTAATGATTTTTTTTAGTTAATATTGCATTTCTATGTTTGTTGTTTGTTAATAATTTGTGTTTTGTAGATATGGATAATATGGTTTTCACATTTAATCTCTATTTTAATAATCTTTCTTAATCTATGTGTTGTTCTTTCTTTTTCATTTCTATATTGTAGTTCTTGTTGCATTTTTGTATCATAGTTCATGTAGAACCTTAATCACTAAATTAGAGGAGAAAGTATTGTGCATTGAGGAATCATGACTAGATTAACCATTTATGCCTTATGCACATTTATGCTCTATACATTAGTTTTCTTTGGGTTTGTGATTTTTATTTTCAGAATTATTAGATTTGTTAAAATTGTTGTGGCTGGAAAATGATAGTTCCTATCACCAAAAAGTGGCAGTTTCTATTGTCAAAATTGCTTTAGTTTGTTGTTGGTTTATTTTTGTGTATTCTAGCTACATTCATAATTTCTCAACTCACAACCTACACCCCTTGATGGTATATTACCCAAACACATTTCACAAGCTTGCACCCATAGATTGACATGAATAGACCAAGCTAAAAATCACCTTAATTTATATTAAATATTTCTTATTATTTACCCCAGTGTTGGCCTATCATTTTGGTACTATTCTTGGGGAAAGGTGTCAAAGGCATGTTAGTGTTGAAAACAATTATGAAATTGTTTATTGTCTTTGATATTACACGAAATGTCAAGACTTACTAAGAAAGTTAATGATTTCTAACCTTACTCAAGCATTGAAGATAGTTTCTTGTGTATGTCAAGCATTCTAGTTATAACCAAGTTTAGAGTTAGTTCTTACTAAGCTCACTCAAGCATCAAAGGAAGATCCTTTGTTAATAGATTTCACTTGGTTACTAAAGGAAAGTTGGCATGGATCCTGAGTTGATTGAGTTTACTCGGTTACCAAAGGAAAGTTAGTTCAAAATCAGCATTAACCAAGTTGGGTTAGTTAACAAAGAGTTTCTCTAAGTTAACAGAGTACTCAATTCTATTTTGGCTGACTGATAGCATATTGAGTTTGTTTGATTTATTGGTTAATGCTAGCCAACTTAAGGGATGAAAATTATTTATTCAAAAATATATTCATGCTGAATTGAAAAGTCTATTCATATAAGTATAAGGTAAAGTTAAGGATTGAAGTGTGTGAAGCATTGGATTAAAGAAGATTAATTAATGAAGCAAATTGGAAGGAAATCACCAAAGATAGTTGCATCAACAACAAGTTCAAGTCATTATTACTCTCTAATAATTGTAGTAGTGACTCAAATCTCCTAACAAAGTTGACCTAACAACTATTTTCCAAATCCTCTAACAAAGTGGCATTTCTAGATTAAAGTGTCTAAATGCATCTAACAAGGCCACTCCTAATAGGATGAATTAAATCCTTTAACAAGGTCACACCTAATAGTTTGTTTTGTAACCTTCTGCTAGGTTGGCTCCTAATAGGGCTCACTTCAAAAGAGTGAAAAACTATAACTAGGTATAATTGGTAGTTTTCCCAAATTGGATTTCCACATTAAATCTTAGTGTCTCATGTGTTCATGTTATTTTATTTATATTTTTCCTACTAAGGTGAGTAAGGTTAGGAACATTTGAATATCTTAAGATCTGCATGTTTAGTGCTAACTAAGTGATAGTAATATATTCAGTGTTAACCAAGTTACAACAAAATATTTAGTGTTAACTGAGCTACATCAAGTTATTGGTTTTATATTATGTTGACATCTTAAAGGGACTTTTGAATTTGTTTTAGTGGTAACTGATTCACCCCTACCCTCTCAGTTACTCCTTCGATTTCCAAAAATTGGTACTAGAGCATTTGGTGTTTGCAGATAAATTTTCAAGGACCTAAGATAAAGTTCAAGATGTCTTACAAAAGGGAGATTCCTAAGTTAAACAAATATAACTTCCAAGCATGGCAAGAACTCATGAAGCTACATTTGACAACTATTAGAGACACAAACTTGAAATACTTGGATAAAAAATATGTGACACCTATTGGACCTTTGTATGTGGATCAAATTGTGGAAAAGAAGAATCATAACATAATGATGATTGACAATGCCTCTACTCTAAATTATGTTGAATTTGATGAAGTCAAAGATTATCCTACTACTCATGAAATGTGGAACAAGCTAAAAGATATCTATGGAGTAGATGACTATGTGAGGAGAGCTAACATAAAACATCTAAGAGGTCAATTTGATTAGATGAAGATGAGAGAAAATGAAAACATTGTATAATATAGTGAAGAATCAAAGCAAGTGTAAGTATAATCAAAACCTTAAGAAGGAAAATAGATTATGTGATATTAGTCAACAAGTTATTCAAATCTCTTATTCCTTTTATGGAATTAGAGTATCATCTACTCAAGAGATGAGATGTGATCCTAAAAATGATATAACTTTAGATGCACTAGTGGGAAGCTTGATAGCCTTTGAGTTAGATAACTTTGGTAATTATGTTTCTAATTCTAGTAGTATTGAGTCTACATTTCAAGGTAAACTTTCACTCAAGAAGAAAGGTAGAAAATCTAAAAGAAAAATGTATGACAAGGAAGATGAAGATGATTTTGATGATGACCTTGAAGTCATTGAAGCCCTACTTGCAAGAAGATTCCCTAAACGAAAGGAAAGTTCAAAGGTAAAATACCTCTAATCTTTTTTTCTTGGAAGAAGTTGGTCACATTGCTGCAAGTTGTCCAAAAAAAGAAAGAAAGCAATAAAATAAGTATGACAAGTTCAAAGGAAAGAAATATTTCAAAGGCTACACAAACTACAAGGATAAAGGTAAGAAATCTTGTTACATGGCTAAACACTCAAACAGTAGTGATGAAGATGAAATGGTTTACATTACTGTAAAAGATTAATCAGTTGATGAAAATGATAAGATGGCCCTTATTTCTCATATCAACAAAAATGACAAATGGATTATTGATAGTGGTTATTCTCACCACATGACTAATGAAAAATCTAAATTTAAGCACTTGGAACTGTATGATGGTGGGAGTGTCATATTTGAAAATGATGAACCATGTTATGTGAAAGGAAAAGGTTGCATTACATTGACTAATGAACTCAGGTGTGACAATATTTATTGGGTTGAAGGACTAAAATATAATATACTTAGTGTGACATAGTTGAACAACATTGGATTCAAGGTAGAATTTGTGAATGGTAAGGCCAAGCTACTGGATGGGAAAGGAAAACTAGTTGGGACTAGAAATAAAATAAAAGTAATCTATTCTATCTAGATCTAATTGAAAGTTCATGTTTCGTAGCTCAAGTAGAGGAAAGTTGGTTATGGCATAAAATGCTATGTCATGTGAATTTTGATAACCTAGTTAACATAAGCAAGAACAAAAGAGTGAGAGGAATTACTAGTCTAAAGAAACCTAATACAGGAATGAGAAAAATTATTAAATTGGAAATGTAGGAAAGACAAGTTTCAAAAGCAAGAATTATCATTCTAAAGAAGTTTTGGAGCTGGTTTATACAGATCTTTGTGGACCCATTGGCATAGAAAGCTATTATGGAGATGCATACTTTATTTTATTTTTTGATGATTATTCCAAGTTGATGATAGTTATGTATGTAAAAGATAAATATAAAGCATTTCAAAAATTCAAGTGGTATTTGGCTAGAGTGGAGAGAGAAAGAGGAAAGAAACTAAAGTGTCTAAGGTCAAATAGAGGAGGATAATTCATCTCAAATGAATTCAATGAATTATGTAATAGAGGAATCAAAATACATGTATCTACACCTAGTAAACCTCAACAGAATAGCATAGTAGAACAAATAAATAGATCCATTATGGATTGTACAAGAATACTAATAATAGAGAAAAATGTTGCAATCAAATATTGGAAGGAAGCAATCAGCACTACAGTTCTTATCTTGAACTAAGTTTAGCTAAAGAAGGACTCATATCAAACACCTTATGAATTATGGTATGACTATAAACCTAATGTCTATTATTTTAATTTATTTGGAAGAAAATATTATATCTTCAAAGATTCCAGGAAAGGAAAATTTAATGTGAAAAGTGAAGAAGGAATATTCTTGGGATACTCCAATAAGAGCAAAGCATATAAGTGTTTGAATTTTTTTACTCACAAAGCCATAGAAAGTGCACATGTGAAAATTGATGAGTTTTCTAAAAAGATTAAAGAGCAAAGTATAAAAGAACTTGAAAACTACAGAAACTTTCTCTACTATGGACCTAATACTATACCTGAAGTTTAAGCAAATGCAATTGGAAATCAATAGTCTTCACCACCCGAGTCCCCTAAATCTCTAGTTCAACCTAAGTTGTAGCTAGTGCAACCCAAGTCACAATCTAAAGGACCCAAGTCATAGTCAGAAGGACTTGAGTCACAAATAGTGGGACATGAGCATGATTCAAAAGATCATTTTGAGCATGGTTAACTAGGTGAATTTAGAAAGAAGGTATGTGTAATTGCTAGATATTTCAAAAGGCATCATGCACTCAAGAAAATCATCAGAGATTAGTCCAAAGGTACAATGACAAGGAAAAAATTAAAAGCTACATTTTTTTATTGAGTTTAAACCTAGAATTGTTAAAGATGCATTAGAAAATGAAAGTTGGATTAAGGCAAGGAATGAAGAGATTGATCAAATTGAAAGCAGTAAAACTTGGACATGTGTTCCTAGACCCAAGGATAAAAATTTAATTCGGGTAAAATAGGTATTCAAAAACAAGTTGAATGAGCATGGAGAAGTTTCGAGAAACAAGAAAAGATTAGCTTGAAAAGGTTATGCTCAACAAGAAGGTATTGATTATGGGGAGATCTTTTCTCCTATTGCAAGACTAGAAGGTGTTAAAGCACTACTTGCTTATGCTAAACATAAAGGATTCAAACTATATCAAATGTATGTAAAGTCAGGTTTCTTGAATGGAATCCTAGAAGAAGCAGTCTACATTGAGCAACTTGAAGGTTTCATAGATCCCAAAAAAAGGGATATGGTTTGCAAACTACACAAAGCTTTATATGGTCTCAAACAATCCCCTAGAGCCTGGAATAAAATATTGTACAGTCATCTAGTAAAGATTGGTTTTCAAAGGAAAAATTACAACAATAGCCTATAGATCAAGGAAGGACCAAATAAAAAGATAGCATTGGCAAAAATCTTTGTAAATGATACATTATCCACTGGACATGATGATTTATGCAAATCATTTTTTGAGGAGTAAAGAATTTAAAATGTCCATGTTTGGAGAGATTAAATTCTTTGTTTTCTTTCAAATTCAATAGGAGAAAGATGGTATCTACACTACTCAATCATAGTACATCAAGGAGATATTGAAGAAATTTAGAATGGAAGACTCCAAACTAGTTAGTACACCTATGTCTACTAGACATAAGCTTTCCAAAGAGGTAGATTAGACTACATATAGATCAATGGTTGGAAAAATTTAGTACGTGGTATACACAAGGCTTGATATTGCATTAGTAGTTGGTATCATGGCAAGATTCTCTACTAATCCAAAGGAAAATCATATGATGGCAATAAAAAGAATCATGATGTATCTGAAAGGTACTAGAGATTATGGTTTGTGGTATAAGAAAGGAGGAAACTTTGAATTGAAAGCCTTCACTAATGTTGATCGGGCAAGAAGAATTGATGATAGGAAAAGCACTAGTGGTGGAGTATTCCTTCTTCGAAAGAAGCTAGTATCTTGGTCAAGCAAGAAAAAAAATTGCATCTCTCAATCAACAACATAAGAAAAATATGGTGTAGCAGTAGTTAGTGTACACTAGAAATGTGTTCCACTCTAAACCCTTCTATCCAAACGATTCCATGAGTTCGGAATGCTTGGATGCCGGCTTAGAGCTCCCTATCCACGGAGTGCAAGAGAGTGTATTTCAAGTTCAAGGGCTCTCAGATGAGCCTTAGAGATACTCTTCTTATTAGTAAACCATGCAATGGGAGGTTCCAAAGACAAGATGCAAGAATGCAATGCAAATGAAAATTAAACTAGAATGAGATGCAAAGTGGAGCTATGATAAAACATGTATAAGAGTGTTACAATACCATTTTTAAGCTATGTGAGATTAAGCTACACGTAAAAATGAAAGCTAAGCTAAGCTAGAATGCCATGATGCCATGGATGAGAGAATATAGACAAGAAATAGAAGTTCTCCACAAAGCTCCAAAGAAACTTGTTAGAAAACCTGCAGCATAACAATATTCAAAATGAGGATGGATTTGAGGGAGAAAGCTCTCTCCCTTTTAAAGTCATACGGACGGTAGAGATCAAGATGAAGATGGTGGATGATCAACAGTGGAATTTGAAAAGAGGAGTGATCCATGTGCACACACAAGTCAACCAATAGAATAAAGTTGACTTGTCATATAAGACAAAAGTCACAAAGCCTTTTCTTTTAATTGCAAAATAGAAAAAGGACTTTATGTGTGCACTTTAAGTGGGTTAGAAGAATGGGGCCTTTTATTTAATTAAAAGGGGACATGTTCTTTCAATCAAATAATGAACTTAGGATAGCATAGTCAAACTATAGGTTATAATCAAATAAATTGATTATTAGCAATTTGGTCTAGATAAATGATTAAATTAATTTAGCCAAAATGTTTAGAAGGGGGGCTAATAGTCTAGATGACCATTTTTAGGTGATTACATTTGCCCCTCTTTGACTAATGCGTGATCGATCTAGGAACACATTATGTCAAAGAAAATCAAATCCAAGTAGGCGATGATAGATATAGATATCTAATTACAAAGAATGAAATGCAAAAATAGATAACAAGTCCTGAATGCACAGCCTGATAGCGGCAGTACTGAACATTAGGAAGATGATGTTAGGATCCAAAAAAAATTCTAACATCTAGCAAAGTGAATAGATCGAGAGCAAGTGATAAGGTCAAACAAATGCTCCTAAGAAATAGATAGTTGTAACAATCAGCAATAATGTATTTCTGCCCCCTCAGGATTGAAATCAAAATGAGGTAAGAGGAAGCAGAAACTAGCTAGATATGAGAAAATTGAGATATAGCAATGTTTGTTATGACAGATAAATGATTAGAACCCAAGAATGACTATAAGAAATTGATAAAATGCCCCAGTTTGACTAGAGTTGACCTTGAAGGATATAGCATAAAAATAAGGTCAAATCTAGTAGAGAGATGATTTAGATGTGAAAAGATGACTAGAAGTAGATATGAAGCATAGAAATGATGAAGACATGAAGAAATGAAGATGCCCCAGCGATAATTCAAAGATTAGACCTCAAATGGTCAGCTAACTGCTTAGAAGAAGGTAAAATTTTAAAATGCAATTTTGACCATCAAGATGAACTCAAATTTGGATTTCGATCCCGAAAATGAATCTAGGACGTTGAAATTATTTAAGAGGTCAAAAATTTATATAATGTGATGATAAGATAGAAAAGAGATGAAGTGAAAGATTAAGAAGGTGAAAAGACATGAACAAGAAGAAAGTAAAGAAATCTATGAAAGGAGTTAGCCAATATGTCTGCGAAAAGATGAAGATAGAGCTCTCCCCATATGCAAGGATGCAAGACTAAGCTAGAAAATGAACCTAAAATGCAAGCTAATATGCAAAGTGGTTTACTAGCAAGAAGCACATAACATTTAGACTCTTAATTTCATCATTGAGCATTTATTAGGGACATCATGAGATCATACAACCATCACTAATATAACTATGAGGATATGAATATGATCGATATCAGATAGGTATGTGGAAATCCAATCTAAGCATCAAAGACATGTAAGTCAAGATAACTACATGATTAGATTCTCTAAGTTTAATTTAGCAAGATTACACCTGTATCAAGGCATAAGCGTCAGGATAAACCCTGAGTGTGGTCTTGCAAAATAGTCAAGGATGATACATTTGTAAGTCAATGTGTTGAATAGGACTAGCATAAATGCTTACAACACTATATACAAACAAAAGTATACCCACAAGCAAAAATCAAGAAAATATGTCCCATGCCCCTAGTCTTCTAGTCAATGACATCCTTGAAAGACTATTAGGGAGGGAACACATGGAAAAGAAATCATCATAAGTCCAGCACACAAAGTAGATAAAAATCAGCATAGCTCAGTCGTTTAGGTGTTAAAGTGTGTGTGTGTGTAAGTCACTTGGCCATTTCTTCAAGACTTGATTCTGATAGTGAGAAATATTGTGACATCAGAGACTATACGTAAACTATCAAAAAAGTGTTGAGAAACACTTGATGTCAAAGTGGGTGGGGGTAGTGTTGAGAAACATTTTTTTGTGAGTTGTCAAAGAAACCCAAATGCACAAGAATACCTCAAAAAGGTAATGCCCCCGAGACGAGGACAAGGAAAAAATTCCAAGCTATGAAATGTGTAGCGAAGTAGGTGATTGAGACTGATAGACATAGTTGCAATGGTTTCAAGTAGTGCCTATTTCTAGGTTTTCACCACTTGACAGGATTTTTTTAGGACTTTTTTCAATTTTTTGTATTTTTGTATTTTTTATTTTTTTGGTGATACATCAAAGTGCCTATTGCTAGGTTTTCACTAAGAAGATCTTTTTTCAGGACATTTTCTGATTTTTAGGATTTTTTTCAGGATGATATATGATTTTTTTTGGAATTTTTTAGAAGGTTTTAGATATCACTAGTTCTCAAGCAAGATCACATCATTTTCTCCCAATGTCTAGCAAGGTATAGGACACGATGGAGAAACAAGCCAGTAGATAAGCAAAGATGGATAAGAAAAAAGTATGAAGAAAGTAAAAGTGATCCTCAAGGACTAACTCCTCAAGAGTACCCAAGCTAGGGAAAGAGGTGAAATAGTCATATGAAGCATGTTTTGGATAAGCAATGGAAGTAATGAGAAAGATAGCATGTAGGATAAGTGGTGAAGCCAACAAGTGAGATAGCATGAAGCATGTAGTCCAAAAGAGTAGACATGTCAAGAGACCTAAGAACCATTTTTATTTATCATGATCAAGACCAAGGAGTCAACTAGATATTATAGAAATGGGATAGAGCAATAAGAATAAAGCTCAAGATAGAGGCTATGAGTGAATGGGAGAGCACAATAGAAAATCTGCTAGATAAGATAGCCAATATGCAAAGATAGCTCAACATTGTCAAGATCAAAGAGAGAAGAGGGGATAGATGGATGATGGAAGAATTACGCATGATGCCTGTTTGCCAGGTTTTCATCATGGTACTTATCTAAGGTGCCACAAGAAGTAGTTTTCACCATAGGATAAATTTATTTCTCTTTACTTTTGCTTTTTGAATGTAGATAGTGCTCCTATAGGAAGGATAAGTCATGATAAGCCAAGACCATAGAAAGGTATTCTCAAAGATGTTGATAGGGTGATGAAAGAGAAATGGTAGTAGGAATAGTATATTGAGGATAAGAGTTCATGTATAGAAAGTAAGTGTAAGCTTTAGAGGATTTCATGAGGGTAGTTGAAATATTGTACAAGATCAATGTTGACACACACCTTGAAGGGTATTGGAATGATGGAGGAATCATGGATGAAGTAGCTTGAGGTTTAGATGTATGAGGTGGTAGAAGAGATTTGGAAAAAAGTTGAGTGGAAGGCTTTGGAATAATTTTAGGAAGAATTTTGGAAGAAGATAGAATGGAAGCCTTTGGAAGTTTGAATGTCAACTTTGAAGTATTTTCAATATTCAAGTCTTTTAAAAAAGACTTGGGAATCCACATAGCTTTAGATTTTCCTTGTTCTTTGAGTGCTTGAGAGTGCATTTCTTCAATGATGGATTTAGAAACCCACATTTTCTTTGATTTAGCTCTCTTAATAGTGGACCTTTGTAGTCTCTTTTGTGCATTTTCCTTCTTAGCATTCACATGTCGATTAGATGGGACATAGTGATCTTCATTTTTCAATGGATTCTTATGTTTATTCTTATTTCCAAAGGAATTGGGATTTGTGGATGAATTGGGATGATATGAATAGTCTAGATGTATAGATGGGTGAAAATTCATCAAGGATGAGTGTCTTTGTTGATCTTGAGGTATTATAGGAGAGCTAGGGAATGAGCTAGGAGTGAATGTAGGAGATGGAGGAACATAATGCCCCAATATGGATGGAAGTTTTGAATGCTTTAGCTTAGATGGATAAGGACCAAGGACAGATTTAGAAGATGCAAAGGGATAGTGGGAAGGGATATCAACATCTTTAGAATGAGAAACATGGTCAAAGTCATCAATAGACTCATCAGTACCTTTGATAGGAACAACATTTTTAATAGTAGCACTTGAAGCTTGAGCACAATTTTGAAGTGGATGTGGAGAAGTAGAACATGAGGGGATGCTTTGATCTTGACAAGTAGCTTTGGATAGCATATGAAGAGAACTTTTCTCATAATTTTCAGTAAGCTCAAGGGAGATAATGGAAGTGGTATATTCATCATACTTGGGGAGTGGACAAGATATAGGATATGGAGGGGGAAAATATTGAAAGAGATGAAAGGGTACTTGATGTTGATCTTTCTTGAAATTTATAGCTTTTTCTTTTTCAGAGTCCTCTTGACATGAAGCCACTTCTAAGGACAAGAGAGAATGAAGAGTGAATGGAGTAGTGCTTGTATTAGGCATAGTAGTGCATGAAGGTTGAGGATGTTTAGGATTAGTAGCATGGAAAAGGTTTGCAGCCAAGTGAAGGTTAGCTTGAGTTTCTTTTAGAGGTAGCCCTTGAGGATACACGTATTGCATATGGAAAGCACTAGGTTTTTTGTTTGATGGAGGCATGTTGGAAAGCTTTGAAGTGTTAGGAGATGCATGAGTGTTGGAAGAAGTGGAAGATGTAATGGAGACACTACTAGACATAGGTTCATCAATGTAATCTTGCTCAAGAGAAGTATCCTTAGCACATGAGTTGCTAGAGGTATCAATAATTCCATTATCAATAAGATCTTGGATTTTATGTTTTAGCTCAATGCAATCTGAAGTACTATGCTCATTATGTTGATAATAAGCACAATAGATATCCAAGAATGGGTTTCCATATGAGCTAGACTTAGGTAACATGATGATATTATTGCTAAGAAGTTTTTGCAAAGTGTCATCATAAGAATCTTCCAAGGGAGTAAAAGTTCTATTAGAAGTATGTCTAGATTCCTTTTGTTGTTTCTCATGTGAATGGTATGCATCCATGTCTTCATCATTATCTTGGTCAAAGATAGGTCCATCATGAAATTTTAGCATAGGCTCAAAGGAGGTATCACTTGCTTTCTCTCTAAGTAGGTCTTTAGATCTAGAAGATGAAGACATTTGATGGCTTGAAGTAGAGCATGTAGACCTAGAAGAAGAGGATGACCTCAAAGAAGGTGACTCACATGCATGTAAAGACCTTAAGGAAGATTCATGTAATGATGCAATCTTCTCCTCTAACCTTTTCTCAAGTTTAGACTTCATTTCTATCATGCGGTTAGAGAGATAAAGGTAAGAAAGATCATTTGTCTCTTCTAGTTCTTTGTATTGTGCATATAGATCTTGAAACTCTTTAGTGACATGGAGGATATCATGATCATCTAGATTTGGTTGAGGTTTGGTAGCACAAGCTTTGAATTCCATAGTTTTAGATGCAAAGCCAAGCATAACAGAGCCTAGAAGATAACTTGATGTTGAAACTATAGGAGGTAGAGTGTTCACTTGCCAAGATAGTAGAGAGAGATTAAAGTGACTTGTCAAACAATATGTCCAAGAAACTTACGACATGAATGACTCAAGTCAATAGCTAGGCAAGATGCCCAAATAGCCAAATAAATAGAGCAAGCAGGGTGACAAGTGAACAACTTTTCCAACCCAAGAGTGTAGTCAAGAAATCAAGGTAACCATTTTAGAAAAAGGATAACCTCACCTTTATGGGACACCTCACCTTTTAGTATAAGGCTCCCAATTATGGGACACCTCACCTTGCGATGAGTAACCAATCTCGCGATCACAAGAGTACCTTAAGCATTCTTGCCTAGTGATCTCCCTATGGTCAAAATCCCATAAGCGATCACACTAGGCAAAGACAAAAACTACATCTACCAAAGTTTTGTGTCCTTGGTAGCCTTGAATTTATAGTGGGTTGGAAGAGCTAGGTAATCGGCTTGTCCCCACTTGGGTCATTCCTCTCAGGTTGTCCGAGAGCAGGCCCTCTAAAAGATTCTAACTACACAAAGTGGATTAACTTTTGAAAGTCAAGATTTTTGGTTCACCACAAGGGTGAAGAGCATACTCTTCTATTCTAATCATTTTCTCCCAAACACACTAAGAAGATTCAGTTACCCTTTGCTTTTGAAACCAAATGGCAAGTCAAGATTTCTGATTCACCACAAGGGTGAAAAGCATACTCTCCTATTACCAAAAGACTCCAATCACAAGTTTTATGTGCCTATGAAAAATGAAAAATTAGTCAATGCCACACATGAAAACAAAAAAGCAAGAAATTTTGGGTTTTTATGCTTTGAGCAGCCCTCCAAACAATGTTAGTAGCCCTTGTGCATTTGAAGCTTTGACATGCGTTCTTTTTATGCAATGTTTCAAATTTTTTTTCATAAGGATGGCAACCTGTAATCACAACTTGTTAGCACCAAAAGTTAGTGTGAAATAACATAAAAATTTGCAATAAAAAGTGGTTAGTTGCCTCAAAAATCCAATTTATCTTCCAACCAAGTGCATGCAAAGAAAGTGCAAGTTAATTACAAATGCTCTCATTTTTACTCTTTGATTTTGACCTAGTCAACAAGATTGGACTTGTTTGCTATGATTTTGTATCCAAAAATAAAAATGAAAAGAAGAGACCCCTATTAAAAATTAGAGAGCTTTCTAAAAATGCAAAAAATTTAAAAAAATCTCTTCATTTGTGCTCTAGAGATCGATTTTGTCAAAACAAGCCAAATTTATCAAATCGAATTTTTGATCATTAATATGACTTCAAAATTCAAAACACTAAGAAAGAACCCCCATTAGAATTGAAAACCCTTTCTGAGAATGTAAATTTTTCTAAAAAAGACGCTGATGTGCAACCAAAAATGACTTTTTATGAAAAAATATATATATATATCATAACTTTCGCAAATCATGTCAAAATGCTCTGAAAATCGGATTGAAACATTTTGGATACATACTTAACTTACAGAAAAAAATTTAGAATCAAATTCCAAGTGGTTTAAAAGATACAATCAAATCTTTAAACCAACTAGATTTTTGGCCTTCAAACCAATCTACTTATGGGTTGGTCTTAAAATCAAAGTGATAATCCTACAAAAGCACTTAATTAGATCCAATATGCTGCTGTAAAAAAACCAAAGATGAAAAATAAAAGAAAATGGAGCTAGAAACTTGATTCAAGCCCCACAGTGGGCGCCAAAAATGTACACTAGAAATGTGTTCCACTCTAATCCCTTCTATCCAAACGATTCCATGAGTTCAGAATGCTTGGATGCTAGCTTAGAGCTCCCTATCCACGGAGTGCAAGAGAGTGTATTTCAAGTTCAAGGGCTCTCAAATGAGCCTTAGAGATACTCTTCTTTCTAGTAAACCATGCAATGGGAGGTTCCAAAGACAAGATGCAAGAATGCAAATGTCCCAAGGAGTTCCTCAAGAATGCAATGTAAATGAAAATTAAGCTAGAATGAGATGCAAAGTGGAGCTATGATAAAAGATGTATAAGAGTGTTACAATACCATTATTAAGCTATGTGAGATTAAGCTACATGTAAAAATGAAAGCTAAGCTAAGCTAAAATGCCATGATGCCATGGATGAGAGAATGTAGACAAGAAATAGAAGTTCTCCACAAAGCTCCAAAGAAACCTATTAGAAAATCTGTAGCATAACAATATTCAAAATGAGGACAGATTTGAGGGGGAAAGCTCTCTCCCTTTTAAAGTCATACAGATGGTAGAGATCAAGATGAAGATGGTGGATGATCAACGGTGGAATTCAAAAAGAGGAGTGATCCATGTGCACACACAAGTCAACCAATAGAATATAAGTTGACTTGTCATATAAGACAAAAGTCACAAAGCCTTTTCTTTTAATTGCAAAATAGAAAAAGGACTTTATGTGTGCACTTTAAGTGGGTTAGAAGAATGGGGTCTTTTATTTAATTAAAAGGGGACATGTTCTTTTAATCAAATAATGAACTTAGGATAGCATAGTCAAACTATAGTTTATAATCAAATAAATTGATTATTAGCAATTTGGTCTAGACAAATGATTAAATTAATTTAGCCAAAATGTTGAGAAGAGGGGCTAATAGTCTAGATGACCATTTTTAGGTGATTACAGTTAGTTGTTCCAACATCATTTGGTTCAAGCAACTAATGATAGGTATGAAGGAAGAAATCAAGGATACAATAGTTATCTTCTGTGATAACACTAGTGCAATTAACATTTCCAAGAATCTAGTGATGCATACCAAGATAAAACACATTACAATAAAATATCTTTTTTTGGAAGAATTAGTGCAAGAAAAGGAGGTGAGATTGGAATATGTGAATACAAAGGAACAAATTGTAGACATATTCACCAAGCCATTGCCTAATGATGCAGTTTTGCTTCTAAGAGGTAAGGTAGGGGTCATTCCCCTATCTAAAGATCACTAATAAGATTTTAGTGATACATCAATCGAGCACTTTGAAGATCAGACAAGTTGATGTAGTATTTTCAAAGAATATTTCATATGAATTAGTAGATCAGGTACATGAAAAATGTATTGATTTTTATCTTTGGCATGAGATGTCCAAGAGGAAGAGTTTTTTGTCATATTAGAGAAATTTTGTATCAGTAAAAAAGGAGAGTTTTTTGTCAAAGGGTTTGAGTCAGAGGAAGAGATTAATGTCAGAGGGAGTTCTCATAAATGAAAATTAGAATGAAACTAAGGATATTATCCTTACATTTTTTTCTCCAAAATTTTGTTTTACTAAGACATGTTGTGTTGTCATCAATACCAAAGAAGGAGATTGTTGAAAAAAATTAGGCAATTGTATGTTGTCTTTGATGTTACCCAAAGTTTCAAGCCTTATAGTTAGTGATTGTCAAGCTCACTCGGGCATTGAAGATAGTTTCATGTGTATGATGAGTGTTCAAGTTATAACCAAGTTCATAGTTAGTTCTTACTAAGCTCACTCAGGCATCAAAGGAAGATCTTGTGTTAACCGAGTTTACTCAATTACCAAAGGAAAGTCAATTCAAAATCTATATTGACTGAATTGGGTCATTAACAAAGAGTTTCTCTAAGTTGACAAACTACTCAATTCTATGTTAGTTGACTGGTGGCATATTGATTTTGATTGATTTATTGGTTAACCCTAGCCAACTTAAGGGATGAAAATTGTTTATTCAAAATTTTATTCAAGCTTACTTGACAAGTCTATTCATATAAAAATAATGTCAAGTTGAGGATTGAAGTGTGTGAAGCATAGGATTGAAGAAGATGAATTAAGGAAGTGAATTGGAAGGATATTAGAGAATCCAAGTTGATCGAGTTGCAAAGAACATTCTGATCAGAGAGGATCAAATATTCAAGCTAGAATAGAGATCTAAAATCAGTAAAGATAGTTGTATCACCAATCAAGTCAAGTCATTGTTACTCTCCAATAATTGTAGTAGTGATTCAAATCTCCTAATAGAGTTTGCCTAAAATCTATTTGCCAAATCCTCTTACAAGGAGGTATTTCTTGATTAAAGTGTCTAAATACCTCTAACAAGGCCACTCCTAATAGGATGAATTAAATCCTTTAATAGGGTCACACCTAACAGTGTGTGTTGTAACCTTTAATTAGGTTGGCTCCTAGTAGGGCTCACTTTAGAAGAGTGAAAAAGAGTAACTAGATGAAATTGGTGGTTTTCCCAAATTGGGGTTCCACATTAAATCTTGGTGTCTCATGTGTTCATGTTATTTGTTTTATGTTTCTACAACTAAGGTAAGTAAGTTTTAGCAAATTTAAATATCTTAAGATTTACATGTTCAGTGCTAACTGAATGATAGTAATATATTTACTGTTAACCAAGTTACAACAAAATATTCAATGTTAACTAAGTTACAACAAGTGATTGGTTTTGTATTGTGTTAATTTCTTAAAGGGACTTTTGGATTTTTTGTAGTGGTAAATAATTCACCCCTCCCCTCTCAATTACTCTTTTCCATTTCCAATAGTTAAATGATGCATTGAGTTAGGAACATGCACCTTATAGTGTGTCTGATCAATTGTCAACCTTGCTCAGTCTAGTAGCTTTGGTTTGCACTATAGTAAATCATATAGATGCATTGTTTTAGAGTTTTAAAGTTAGATTCACTTTAACATAATCACTTGTCATGAGTAATTGGTTTTAAAAATTAAAAAAAAATTGAAGAAAAAAAATGTTAGAAATGATGCATTTTCAAGGTAATTCCCACACATCAATTTTGGGGGGAAAAATCTTAAAAATACAAAATGTGATGAGGATGCAATAAGAAAGGGGTATTTCCCCCTAACCCAAATGTGGGTTGCTATCCCCAAACTCCCTCTTTCAAATTCAAAAACAAAGGAAGAAATCACACCAACCAAAGGTGATGTTCTTATACCCTCTCTACCTAATGAATACAACTTAAATGATCTTGATTTTCCATTATCATGGGCATGTACAAATGGTATATTTATGTCTGACCAAAAGAAAATCATTACTAAATTCTTAGAAAAATGTGATTTTGACACTACAACATTTGGGGTCAAATTACAACAGAATTTTGTGATGGTAGTGTAATTTGTGTTGATTTTCATGATTTTTTTTTATAATTGTCCCCTACATCATCACAATACCGATATTGGCATCATAATTATGATGCCCCATGAGTATAAGAAAAATAAAAATAAATTAAATGACATAAATCATTCCCCATTTTTTTTGATTCTAGAGAGTTGTGCAAGAAAGAGGGTTGAGAGCTCCAAAAGAGGGTAAAGAGTTGTAAATGTTGTTGTGCCCTTATGATTGGTACATTTTGTTGTCATGCCTATGCTCTACAATTTCATTTTTGTGATCTTTGTAGTTTTTTTTCATGCCCTTGCTCTATGATTTGGTTGTTGTGCCCTTGTGATCTCTGCATTTTGTTGTCATTCTCTTGCTCTATGATTTTTTTTTCATGCCCTTGCTCAAATTACAAAAGAATTTTGTGATGGTAGTGTAATTTGTGTTGATTTTCATGATTTTTTTTTATAATTGTCCCCTACATCATCACAATACCGATGTTGGCATCATAATTATGATGCCCCATGAGTATAAGAAAAATAAAAATAAATTAAATGACATAAATCATTCCCCATTTGTTTTGATTCTAGAGAGTTGTGCAAGAAAGAGGGTTGAGAGCTCCAAAAGAGGGTAAAGAGTTGTAAATGTTGTTGTGCCCTTATGATTGGTACATTTTGTTGTCATGCCTATGCTCTACAATTTCATTTTTGTGATCTCTGTAGTTTTTTTTCATGCCCTTGCTCTATGATTTGGTTGTTGTGCCCTTGTGATCTCTGCATTTTGTTGTCATTCTCTTGCTCTATGATTTTTTTTTCATGCCCTTGCTCTATGATTTCATTGTTGCATCCTTACTCTATGATTTTGTTTCCATGTCATTCCATTGTGATCTTTTTGCCTTTTCTCTCTGATTTCATTGTCATGTCTTGCTCTTGCTTGACAATTTCATTATGGTTCCCTAGCTCTGCCATTTTCTTCAAGGGCTATGTAAATGCTCATTTATTTTCCTTCTAAATAGGTATCTCTTTATATTTCCTTCTAAATATGTATATTTAGAGATATTTTTAAAGGTACTTATTACATCTTAGCACAACAACAAAAATTGATCTAGCCACATACATATTCTAGAATCCAAATAAAAAATAAATAAAACTCTTTCAACCCATGCTAAGTGACTTACCTCAAGATCCTCCACAAAAGTAATGCTAACTAGGAAAAAGGGTAGAGTTAGTAAGAAATTTTACAAAAAATATCATAGCAAAAAAAATTAGAAAGAAACTAGCCATAACCTAGTAAATTGGATCTAGTTTCTAATTAGCTAGGTTAATTACAAATTCCTATATAAATGTCATTAGAGTAGGTACAATAAAATGAACAATAAATTGTTCCCATCTAGCAGGATCAAATATAGTTCTCAATGGTGATAAAATCGCATAAGTATATGCATCACTTGAATGTTAGGCATGAAGCACATTCCCCAATTTATAACGAATGGTTGGATATAAAGGCTCCATATGCTAGCCCAACAATGGAACCCAAGGATGTAACCATGCATGTATTGGCATGCCCTCCCTAAAAGGATCCCAAGTATCTACTACTGTTGTTAATTTGGGCATTACTATATGATCCAAAATGTTATGAAGTATTGAAGCTGGTAGTAACTTATCATCTGTCTCTAGAAAATGTAGCATAGGTTTAGGGTCCCTTGGCTCCCAAGAATTTGTAGTAGCTATTTTGACCACTAGAAAAGTAACTTTAGTGAAGAGTTGAGTATAAGGAGTTGAAGAAGCAAGTTCTTCTTCTATGTAAATGTCACAATCATGAGACTTATTCCCTTGTAGAAACCATAATGAAATTACCTCTAAACCATGGAAAGGATGTTGAAGTGGTTGCCAAGCTTCAAACACTCTTATAAGCATTTGATACTTGGGATCATCATAGGGAGACTATGCCAATACTTGAAGGACTCTTATAAGCATTTCATATTTGGACTATAAGTTCACAAAGATACTTTTAAGTGATTCCAATGTCATAGTACATACCACAACACTTTCCTAGATTCTATCCAGCAGCTCCCATAATATCCTCAATTTTGTCTATAGATGTTTTTTCTTTTGTGTAGACACTTTCTAAAGCTGCTTCTTCTACTTCTCTCTCATGCCTTAAATTTTGATTATCAAACTTCTAAATCTCTACCTCTACCTTATCTAAAATCAGCTTCACATTATGTGGCAACTCTGGCATAGGTGTTTGATCTTTGATAGCTTTCATTTCAACATTCAAGTTTTTAGGATTGGTCAATACCCTCACTTGTGGACCTCTCATGTCAAGCACTTTATGTACTATTTCAATACCATGTTTTTGCTTCTAAGCTAATAGTTCTTAAGGTGCATTCTCTTGTAAAACATTAGTTTTGTTGAACAATTGTAAACTATTAGAAAGCACATTATCATTTTCATGTATGTATAAATGTATATATGTATGTATATATGTATGTATGTACATATATGTATGTATGTTATGTATGTATCTATGTATCTATGTATGTATCAAGGATAACTTTAAGGAACCCCCTCCTCCAAAAATTTATAAAATTATGGCGAATCACATGTTATTTGGGTGAAAAAAAATTAATAGTGTTGGCAAATTATGCATCAATCAATGGATATTTGGTGGAAAACTTTTTAATAGTTTAGACAATTTTTATAAAATAATGGTGATTATAATTTTTGTTTTTAATAGAATTATTAATATTGATGGAAAATTATGTTTTGAAATGTAATTATGTTAAATGTATTATTTGAGAACTCAAACGGTCTGATGATCCAAGATCAATGGATGAGGTTTAATTTCGGCCAACATTTCTTGAAGGAAGAAGAATTGTCGAGGTAGTCACCAAAATGTTGACACATATCAAGGTAAGTTGTCTGTGGAGTATAGTGTCACTCATTAAAAAAAAAATTCACATAGGAAAATGGGAATTTGGCGAATGATGTTCGTCGAAAGAGACACTCAATTAATTTTTTGGCAAATAAGAGTAAACATCAAAGAGAAATATGGGTGAAGAACCCGACTACCAAACTAAAATTATGTAATAATAGTGGCAAACATTCTGACTACTATATGAGTATTTTATAAAACATGGACGAACCTGTCAACTAGTATACAATTTTTTTTTTAGCCAATTTCTATAGCCCAATTTGGACATATTAGCCAATTGGTGAATAATAGCCACTAAAAATATCCCTGGTATGTATGGATGTATGTGTATATTTATATTTATGTATATATGTATGTATATACATACACACACACATATCTATGTCTATATATATATAGAGAGAGAGAGAGAGAGGAGAGAGAGGGAGAGAGAGAGAGAGAGAGAGAGAGAGAGAGAGAGAGAGAGAGAGAGAGAGAGAGAGAGAGAGAGAGAGAGAAATATTTTGGTTTGTGGATTATGGATCGTGGATTATAAAGAAAAAAAGAAAAGAAAACATGACATTAATCATGCCTTATCTATTTTGATCGATTGTGGAGAGTTGCATGTGAAAGAGGGTGGAGAGCTCTAAACATTGCTGGAGATCTAGGATTTTGTTGTCGTTTCCTTGTGATCACCACATTTCAATGTCATATTGTGCCCTTGTGATCTTTGTGCTCTTGTTCATATATAATAGCTTTGCTTAGACTCAAGGATGACTGATTATGATGATTATATGCATATGTGCATGTATGTATGCATATCAGTTCTTGTGCTAAATTCAATTAATCATTCATGTCTTGAATTCACACAAGAAATTATCCTTTCATTCAATTGAAACTATTCATACCAAAGTATGTATGCAGAATTTGTACTTACAAATTATATTATCTCTTTATGGTTTAGTAAAGTTCTCATGCATAATATCATCCAAGTAATGATCAAATCCATTCACTTAAATTCATAATAGGATCAAGTAGATGATCCATTTATGTTACTTAATACTTTTTTTATTGAACATTTTGTTACTTCATTAAAATTAGGAGATGAACAAAGCCACTAACCATTGCATTTTGTTGTCGTGCCCTTGCATTCTCTACATCTCATTGTCATACCCTTTTAATCTTTGTATATGTATGTATGTATACATATTTATACATGTGTGTGTGTGTGTGTGCATGCACATGCATGTGTGTATTTACATATATAATAAGAGAGATCTTGGCACAACAAAAAATAAATAAAACTCACTCAATAGGTAGTGATGGAAACACCTATTGGTAAGTAGATTCCTCTTTTTCTCTCTCATTTTTCATTGTTTATTTCACTTGAACTATTATTTCTTAGGGGGCATTTTGTAATATTAGATTCATTTTATGTAGGAGGCAATGAGGACATTCCAAGTACTTTAAAGATTGACCTCATGATATTCTAGGTAACTTACCATGATTATACAAGTATGAATTTTCAGGTAAACAACCTTACATTTAATAAAAGGATTATGTTCTTTTAAAAAAGTTTTTGTCACATTGATCATTGTCACAAGATTTTAAACATAAATATATAATATGTGAGTTAGGACATATATAGGTTAACGTTACATTAACTATAAACTACAACACAAATGTTTCACTAGGGTATTACAATATTGTAATTATAGAAAACCGCTTGATTTGCCCAAGTGGGTGTATGGTGTCAAAGAGTTGTATTAGGTGAGTAAAGCTCACGAGTAGTTATAAAGGAGTACAACTACATAAAAACAATTAGAATCTAGAACCACATATTTGTTAGAGTGAGTACTTCAAGGGTCTTGATCCTGTGGATATGGGTATGTAGACAGTCAGTAGGCAAAGTATGCCTCAAGTGTATAGATGCCTTTGACATATGTAGGTAGCACTTAACTATTTTAAGACATTATATGTTAACTTAAGAGGCTCATTCCCTTGCAAAAGCCTCTTCCATAATAACATTACCTCTAAACAATGACATTATATGTATGTATGTATGTACGTATATATCTATGTATGTATGTATAACAAAGGTCAAACTCACTTGTTTGTCTCACATACTTGGAATACAAAAATAGTGCTAGATTCCAAAAAATAGGACATCTCCTATTTGATATAATACTGTCAATTGGCTTATGCTTGACTAAGTTTCTTTTTCATTATGAGTTTGGTTTTATGAAGACTTTAGTAACAACATTATTACAAGAGTGAGAATCATCACTGCTACCTGCATTTTCATTTTTAGTAATAGCTTATAAGTAACAAGTAGTTTGACATGAAACCTTGACAAATTCATTGTTTCCTTTTAGATACATTCTAATCTACCATTAACCAGAAAGAAGTTAACTTTGAATAACTTAAGAAATAGTACCACCAAAAAATGAGTGGCTCATACACTTTTCAAATAGAATTTCTCAATGCATGATGCATTTAAGGTAAAAATGAAGTTTCAAGTGAAGTACATTTTTGATATTAATTAAACAACCTTCTAATTATTTTCAAAATGGTGAGCCTACAAATATTGTTTGGCCAATTTACGAATAGAAATCTATTTTTAAATATAGCAAAAAACAAATCTTGCAACTACCAAATTCTAATATATAACCCACCATACAAAATTATGAGTCAATGGAAAACTAAAATATAAAACCTTTTACTTCTTAGTAACATGTCTACAAAAAGAAATAAAAATCTCATACCATGTACATACTAAATACAAAATAATATCTCAAGGAGCTTGTAGGCTCATGCAATTATTCTTTAATTATTATGTTTTTATAATTGTTGATTTAACATTCATATTTATTATTGTCTTCCTCACATTACCTCTAAATGCACATATCTTATCAATGTCATTATTTACGCTCATATTTTTTCTCACCTCTTATCAAGGTTCCAAGAATCTCTCTCATCAAATTTAGTCTTACAAACATTCTCACCACTCTCTTCTTCATATCTTCTTGTGTCATGATGAGAAGTTCAAGGCCTGTGATCCACATGCCTATAGTCTATACTAGAATGCCACCTATCAGCCTCAACATCTCTACCCCAATTACTTCTTTATCCCATTGTCACCTTCTATTTATGTATGTATGTATGTATGTAGGTATGCATGTATGTATGTATATAGACTAGGAAAAATGGGCAAAGTTAATGTCATTGTTAATGGGCATTATATTTCCCCTACATACATACATAATATATATACATATTACCCATTAAATTTGCATTATTGTTTTATTATTTGGATTCTAGAATATGTGTATATGTAATGAAATAACTTGCACAATAGAAGAAGTAATATGAAATATTATATAAATACTTGATAGTCGTTGAGACTAATAGGCCACTTCAAGGGGGCAACATCCAAATATCTCCAATGAGAGCACACTTCACAATGTGATGATGAAATAAGACTCACAACATCTTGTATATACCTAATTATGCTTAGTTTTAATAGACACAACCCTTCATAACATCAAGGCCAACCTACCTACCTAAAATATAATATAATAATGATAACATGACTTAATTAAGGATTAAGATAACCACAAGTTGACTATTCATAATCCTATATACAATAATATTAAGTGTGTAGCATTCCCCCTCTCTTGAAAGAAGCATTATCCTCAATGCTAACCAAGTGTGGATTCTTTTGAATGAACTCCTCATCCTCCCATGTGGCCTCTTCAACTACTAAATTCTTTCCTTGGATGAGATATTGAATCAGGGTTTTGTTCCTCAACTTCTTTGTTCATGTTTAAGGAATGCACTCTAGTTCCAAAATTATCTTCCTTCCTCATCAAGTTTTGGTAGTATTGTTTGAGTAGGAATATTCTACCCAATTACCTTCTTCAAACAAGAAACATGAAAAACTCAAGCTTTTAGGCAACACTACCAATCTTTTGCAGGATTTGGTATGGTCCATAATATCTTGGAGACAACTTTTTATTTTATTTTATTTTGCTTCATTGAGATTTTTTTATAAGGCTACAATCTCAAGAAGATCCAGTCCCTAACCTCAAATTTTCTTTCACTACAATGTTAGTCTTCTTGTTGTTTCATTTGATTTTATGCCATAGCTAAATTCTCCTTGAGTCCTTAAAGTACATGTTGTTGATGAAGCAAGTTATCCTCTACTACTTGAACTCTTGGTGAAACCTTTAATGATGATGTGATGGAAGGAGGAAGATATCCATAAAGTGCCAAAATTGGAGACATTTTTGATGAACCATGAAAATAAGTATTATAACACCATTCTACAAGAGGTAGCCAATTTACCCATTGAGATTGTTTTTATAAAATGAAATAATGTAGATATCCTTCCAAACATTTATTAACCACCTTAGTTTTCCCATCTGATTGTGGATGGTATGAAGAACTATGAGCCAATTGAGTACCCAAACATGAAAATAAATCTTTCCAAAAGTGACTAGTAAACATAGGATCACTATCACTAACAATAACCTTAGGTGTACCATGTAGCTTTTGGATATTCTCCAAGAAAAATTTTGCCACTATAATTGTTGTAAAAGGATGTGATAATGCAATAAAATGTGCATATTTAGTGATTTGGGGAGCCCTATGATGAAGTACACGGATACCTCTTCCCAACATTGGCTAGGAATAGATAAAGGATGCAAGAGACCTGGTGTCTTAATTGTTTGCCCCTTATTTCTTTGACAAACCAAAAATTCAGCCACAAACTTTTGAACATCACCTTTTAGCCCTTTCCAAAAAAAATCTTGCTTGACCCTATGATATGTCTTTGAAAATCCTGAATGACCACCAAATGGGAACACATGTATTTCTTTGATAATCTTGTGTTTAAGAGTGGAATTCTTGCAAAGATACAAGTGCTCTTTATACCAAAGAATATCCCCCTTTAACCAAAATTTATCTAAACTACTAGGGTTACTTTTTATTTTCTAGATGAGATTACTTGTTGCAACATCATTTTCCCACTCTTCTCTGGCTTCTACCACCCAATTTTCTTGTAATATTGAAAGAGAACACAATAAGGATTCATCTTTTTCATCCTTCCTGGAAAGTGTATTAGCCATAATATTTTCCTTCCCTTTCTTGTATACAATTTCAAAGTCATATCCCAACATCTTAGTGAGCCACTTTTGTTGCTCTTCTGATGATAGTCTTTGGTCCAAAAAATATTTTAGGCTATCATGATTTGTCTTAACCTTGAAGTGTCAACCCATTAAATAAGGCCTCCATTTTTTAATTGCATGAAGGATCGCTAACATTTCCTTCTTGTAAATAGGTTTGAGTTCATTTTTACCTTTTAATTGATGACTCTCAAAAGTAATTGGTCAACCTTCTTGCATGAGAACTACTCCTACCCCATTTCTAGAAGCATCACATTCCACAATGAATTCCTTGGTGAAGTCTAGAGTGGCAAGCACTGGAGTTGTACACATAGCCTTCTTCAATTGCTTAAATGGTACATTAGCAGATTCATTCCAATAAAAAGAATCCTTCTTAAATAGAGTTGTAAGGGGTGTTGCTATATGACCATAATTCTTCACAAATCTTCTATAGTAAACTATCAATCCCAACCTCAACTTCTTAATAGTTTTTGGAATAGGCCATTCCATGATAGTCCTAATTTGTTAGGGTCCACCTTTACTCCTTCATGTGAAACTATGTGTCCCAAATACTCCACCTCCTTAAGACCAAAAGCACACTTGGATGGCTTAGCATAGAGTTGATGATCTTTGAGTAGTTGCAATGCTTGATCTACATGCTACACATGTTCTTTCCAAGTCTTGCTATGAATTAATATATCATCAAAAAACACTAACATAAACTTTCTTAAAAACTTCTTAAAAATGGAATTCATCAAAATTTGGAATGTAGATGGTGCATTAATAAGACCGAATGGCATCACCAAAAATTCATAATGACCTTCATGAGTTCAAAATATTGTATTACAAATATCTTCCTCTTTAATTAGGATTCAGTGATAACTCGATCTAAGATCTAACTTGGTAAAATACATAGCTCCATTTAATTCATCTAGAAGATCATCAGTGACTGGAATAGGAAACTTATCTTTAATGGTGTACTTTTTGAGCATTCTATAATCTAGACACATATGCCAAGTTTAATCCTTCTTATGCACTAGCACAATAGGTGAGGAATAAGCACTTTGGCTATGCCTGGTAATTCCTACCTCTACCATTTCCTCAACAATTTTTTCTATATCACTTTTTTGTATGTGTGGGTACCTATAAGGCCTAATGTTTGGTGGCTGACTCCCTAGAACTAGTTGTATGGAATGGTCATGATCCCTCTTAGGAGGAAGTCCTTTAGGCATATCTCCAAGAATCACTGAGTGATGATCAATTATTACTTATAAATCTAGATGAGTAAGAGCATTAGATTGAGAGACTTCTAAGAACATAGTTGGGACACAAATCCATCTACACCTTTCTTAAGAAGTTTTTGCATTTGATGAGAGCTTACCATTTATGGGGATTTTTCCTTCAATCCCCTTAGCTCTACTACCTTTCCTTGTGATTGATATTACATGAATAGTTCTTGGAAGTTCATCTCCATTATTCCCAATGTAGTAAGCCATTGTACTTCCAAAACAATATCAGCTGCACCCGTGGATATTGCATACATTGGGGTATCAAGTTGATAATCTCCCATGGATAATTTGATGCTATGACACTTCCCTGAACAACTAAATCTACCCCCATCTGCAATCAAAACTTGAAACTCTGGGGTTGGATATATAAAACAATTTAGGAGAGTTGCCAATTTTTTGTTGATGAAATTATGATTACTACCTAAGTCGATCAACACTATTACTTTTTGCTTCTTTAAGAAACCCACTACCTTGAGAGTTTGTGGTGCATTGAAACCTAAAAGTGCATGACAAGAAATAATTGGTTGAGAATCATGTGATTCCTCACCTAACTCCCTATCCTCCTTTAATATGGGCTCCTCATCTTCTTCCTCACTTGGACCTTCAATACAGAACAATTTCTTTTTACTACATTTATGTCCTTGACTATATTTGCTATCATAATTGAAACACAACCCTTTTGTTCTTTTCTCCTCAATTTTTTGTAGAGTCAACCTAGTAGGTTGAGGAAGATAAGGGATTGAATATCATTTGTCTCTTGTCACATTAGCCCCTTTCTTTCTACAAATCAAGAATATCTCCTCTACCCTGCGTGCCAATATAAAAGGCTCATTTACTAAACTGGGACAAAACATGTGTACCTTATGTTAAATGTGATGCTTGAGACCACCCAAGAATAAGTTATTCAATTTATCCTCTATAATTATATCCACTCTCAAGGATGGATTTTGGAATCTTTGAATAGAGTCCTTAATTGATCCTATTTGTTGAAGCTTAGCAAGTTGGCTAAAGAAGTTTTATGTCACACTATTGATATATTGTGCTTGGAGTTCTTCTATAAAAATCAACCATGATATAGTGAGACCCTTTTTCCTCCTATGATTACAAAGCCAATGATACCAAATGAATTGATCTAGTTCTAGATATAAGGAAGCCATCATAACCATTTGTCCATATGGTATTTGATGTATTTCAAAAAAATTCTCCATTTGGTTTATCCATGTTAGAGGATCCTTGCCATCAAATTTGTGCATATCCACCTTTGGAAAAAATTCCTAGATCTCATAGGATTAATAAAATTTGTGTCATTATTAATCAACATGAAGGTTTCACCTTGATTTTTTAAAAGCTCCTTCCTTGTTTCATTCATATATGTGCTTAACATGCTTCGTATATCTGATATATCTCCTAGTAGGTCACACATATCCTTCTTAACCTCTTCCTTGAACTTACTAAGTTCCTCATTGGGATTACTATCCATTGTTGCTTCTCAATCTTGATCAAAGGATTTCCCCTGTATGGTAGAATTCTTTTTGCCTCTTGTTGGAGGCCCCATCATGATGAAAACCAATTTTTTTGAAATAAATCAGACAAATGAAATGTAAATTCTTTGATTTATTTATTTTTTATTGTAACTTATTTGGGCCAAGAAATCCTTACTCAAAAAAAATCCCCAAAAAAATTAGCAAATTTGTTGCCTTGAGAGAGAATTTTCCTTATTTTACAATATCTTGCTTACTTTTGTTTTTCAATTTCTCCAAGCTTTGAATTTAGACTCCTCTACTATGTATTGAAAAATCCAATACAAGTTATACTCCAATTCGGCAAGATGTGAGAGATATGAAGATCTCAAAAAAATGTGTAGAAATAGTAATTATGCAATAATTTCCTCAAATTTGCTCCAATTCCTCTAAATTTTGGACTATAGCTTCTTTAATATGTTCTTAAAAAACCCTTTAAAAATCTTTGAAAAAATCACTAAAATTTGAATGTTGAAAAAAATCTTGCCTCTATGGTGCCAAGATCATGCTTTGATACCACTTGTAATGAAATAACTTGCACAATAGAAGAATTAATATGAAATATTATATAAATACTTGATAATAGATTAGAGTAATGGAGCACTTCAAGGGGGAAACCTCCAAATTTCTCCAATGAGAACATAATTCACAATATGATGATGAAATAAGACTCACAACCTCCTGTATATACCTAATTATGCTTAGGTTGAATAGACACAACCCTTCATAAAACCTAGGCTGACCTACCTACCTAAATTATAATATAATAATGATAACATGACTTAATTAAGGATTAAGATAGCCACAAGTTGACTATTCATAATGCTATATACAATAATATTAAGGGCATAACAATATAGCTAGATCAATTTTCTATTGTGCTAAGATGTAATAAGCACCTTAAAAAATATCTCTCAGTATATATACATACATATAGTACAATTCATTGATATCCCTTATATTTCCAAACATAAATTTCTTATCTACATCAACCATATTCTTATTTACTTGTGAATCTAGTAACTTTAAATTTTGCAATCATAATAGAAAAAAAATATGGAATGTATGACATTGGAGAGAGTGCTTTCCTAAAAAATCTATTTCTAAAATTCAACTTTGGTTATGAATATTATTAGGGTACTACAATGCTCTTACTCCTATAACTAGTTTTCCTATTATTTTTATCTTTTGGGAGAGACCGAATGATTCTTGTGACTATCAAATTCTACCCATTGTGGGAAGGATCAAAGAGTAATGGAAAAGTGTTCTCTATGTTACATTCAAGCCTATCATTTCTAAAGTGATACTCTAAAATATGATGGCCCTATCAAAGACAATAAACAACAGTGTGAAAGGTTATTTCAATATAGATAATACAAATATTAACAACAAAAAACTTTAATAAGTTGAACACATGCACATATATATAAAGCCTTCCTTGAGATTACATAGTACCTAGAGTCTAGCATATGTAATTTCAAAAATCTTGTTGGAATTAAATTCAGCCCAATGATAGTTGTGGAATATTTTATACAAATTCCATGTAGCTTTAGCAGATGTAAAATTCACAAATGCATAGCCCAAATTACATCGATTTCTACAAAAACCACAACCAAATTTATCTTTTTGTTAATTGTTGATATTTAAAACCTAATAACTTAATATAAAACTCAACAAAATTAATATACTTGAAATCTACTAGCAAGTATATGAAATTGTATTCAAAGAGAGGTTCACAAGCCTTTGTAATCTACTCATTACACTGCATACAGTGCCTATCAAGCAATTCCAAAATAATTTCTAGGTTGTAAGCAAATTCAATGCAAGAACCTTCATGTGGTTGGCCCTGATTAGTAGAGAATATTAAACTATTCTCAAAACCAAGTGAATCTCAATATTAACCTATGATTGCATGACAGCTAACTGTGTGAATCTACTATGAGCTATGAGAGCATCATAGCTATTCAACTTTTTCTACCAAAATTGTTTTTTCTTATTATAGTAATCCATCACAATTATGATGGCTAGTCAATGATCCCACAGCATTGTTTTCACATACACATTACACATGTGATGATGTCTTCGATGGATAGCTGTCACAATTGTGATGGTGTATTGCCCCATCTAGCTTCAATTTGTGACAACTTTATCTATCACAGTTACGATGGAAGCCCTTGTCATCACAAATCACAATGACAAAAGTCTAACGGGAGGCAATTCCTATTGGTGTCACTTGGGTGAGGGGTGGTCTTGCAATTGTGACATCCTATCATCACAATTCAAGCCCAAATATAGTAGTGTGAGGATGAAAATTTAACCACATTTTTTCTAATTGCTCTAGGAAAGATGCTCAGTGCATATTCTTAAACAACCAAGAGAGCATGGTGAGTAAAGTACAAGATATGTGTATGCCTCACCATAATATGGATGTAAGTGAGAAAGTATTCCTTGTAACTGATGAACTATTACAAGAACTAACTCAAGAAGACCAAACTCTATATTATTATGATAACATGTATCATCACTCTATTTCGTTACAAAGATAACATGTTTCTTTAAAACACACTTCTTCACATAATATGCACAATGAATGGAATCATGAACACTTGCAACAACCACTATATCCCTCCTTACTATCTCTATTCTACCCATCCTAATTATTTCCATCCACTTTATATCCTCAACAATTCTTACCATTCCATATTTTACTACCCACTCTACCATATCCACCAAGGTAAAATATAATGCCTCATAATGTGCTTCATAATAAAGTGGTTAAAACTACATATAAACTTTCAAGGATCCCTTTACCATCTAAAGATGTCTTAAAATTGGTAAATCAACATTGGAATGTATTGTTGCATATACGGGATATGATTTTGGTTTAATTGACTTAGAATAACACATTATTTATTGAATCATAATCAACTTTATTCTTCTTTTCTACTTAGTGAATAAAAAATACACACAAATGAGGTCATACTTCAAATTGAGTGGATTTTAATTATTGAACTCATAAATATGTGTGTTTTCATTAATCCTACACTAAGGAATATTAAACCATAGGCATTCCCCTTTCCACAAATGTGTTGTCAGATCCTCCAAGATCTATACTTCATTACTTTTATACATATCCATATCAATATTTGGAGGCCTATGGTTAAAATGCATATTCTTGACACACTTGTTGATTTGGGACCATTGATAATTGATTAAGAAAAATCATGATAAGGGATTATATGCATTAATGAACAAATAAAATAGGTTGAAAATGGATGATCTTTAATTTGAAAAGGATCAAAGTATTCATATCTATTCCTCACTCTTGATTCATTTCATTAAGATGATTATTCATTGGTAAAAGGTGTTATTCTATTCATTAATTCCTTGAATGATTTTAATGTGGTATCTTTGATCAAGGAATAAGGTATTCTTAAATATGTTAACATTATTTATATTATCATATTAATGTTCTCATTTCCTTGTAGTATGAAGTTAAGTTGGAAAGGAAATCCCTTGAATCCCAAGTGATTCCTAATAAATCCTCATTGAATTTTTCATTGGTGACTTTCTTATTCATAAATTGTGTGACGCCTGAATGATCACATCAAGGTAAGTACTCTTGTGTTAGGTAATATTTATATTTTTTCTGTACAAGAATTCATCATCAAGTATTTATTAGTATAAATAAATCTACCATTTATATTCTACTAACAATAGCCCATATCATGGTGGAGTTATTTAATAAATAATTACCATACATGACCTACTTGGTCTTGAGAGTGTGGTTATAGGTCTATTCTAGTGGTTATCCAATTTGTCATACACATGATAATTGATGATTGCTTTCTTACTTAGTACCCAATGATAAGATTTTTTGGTCTTATTGTGAGAAGAATATAATGATTCCTTTATATTTCCCTCATGGAAATTACAAGTTGATTACTGAGATATATGCTTAATATTCATGGTTACCATATCTCTTCTGTATCACCTTAGATGCTAGTTAATGTGTACTTGGTTTTTGAGATCCATGGATCTTATATCTTTGGCTAATTCTTCATGCCACACATGGCATGAAGACATGAATGAGGAATAAAGACTCTAAATATGTTAATATCATGAATTGATTTATCTACCTATCTAGAGCCTTGATGATGAATTGGAGTGCTACATTGGTCAATTATCTACATTACCTTCACTATGGGACATTCCTCATACAACTAGTAATTATGTCAACCAAGTGAGTAGACATGGCTTCCAAAGTTCTATAATCAACATTTCAATATGGTGGCATGAATTTACTAGGATCCAACATTCTTATAACACTCGTCCTATGGAGATATGAATGGTCTCTCTTGGCGAGGTATATTTCTTTCTAAATGGCCACTATTTGAAGATCTACAAGAAACCTATTTTATCAGTGAATTTCATGGAACTCTATGATTTGGATGGTTTTGTTTATGTATGAAAGTTTCTATTTCTTTGGTCATTATATGTAGTTTCTCAAAAATAAAAAATAAATTAAAAAAATGAAGAAAAAAAATCAAAGATCCAACAATGAAAACCTTCGAGTGTTGTTGGCCAATTAATATTTGAAAACCAATTTTCAGTGGATATTAATTGCAAAATAAATTCTTAGTGGTGAAAACTATTTTTACAGCACCATTAAGTGGTGAGCGATTGAAAATTGGCTTATGAGCAATCACTTGTCATTATCAAAAGAAAAAATAAAAAATGCAATAATTGGTTTGAGATGGCTATTTTTTCAACGACACTTAGCTACTTCTATAGCTCTTTATCTCTCTTAGTGTCTCTAACATCTCCTATTACTCAATTTTGTGGTTTTGCTTCCATTATGGTGATCACTATTGATCACCTTGGGTACATGCTACACATTCAATTGAGGTGTTATGAAAAGTAGATTTTTCTCCCTTTAGTGTGATCTATCCCACTTTAGTCAAATGTTGGTGGCTCCTTATGTTGCAGGACTTTTTCACATTTTTTGGTTTCTTCTAGCGGAATGTTGTCTACTACTTTCAGTATGATGGTGGTCCTTTATGGTGTTACAATTCTTGGTATACTCCTTGATTCCTTTTTGTAGCTTCATTATCACTATTGTTGAGATGCCTTGGCTTCCCTCGACATGCAAGTTGGTTCAATTTTATTTTTTATTATTTTATTTCTTACCTTTATTAATATTGCTTAATATATTGATCATTTTGCAATACTCATACTTAGCCCCTCCTTGTTTCTTGGGACTATCAACCTTTTAAGTTGGGAGTAGTTGTATCATCTAATTACTTAACCATTCACCCATTATCACCTATTATTTACCCTTTTCCATGTCATTTCACCATAAATACCATTATTTCAACTCATATAATAATTTTATTTTTTGGATTAGTCCCCCTTATATTTATTTTTGCATATCACCTATTTCATATGGCTAAGCATGGAAACTAATTTTTGTAATGCCATGAACATAAAAGGGTAGAAAAGAAAAGAAAAAATGAAAATGAAAGGAGAAAAAGAAAGAAAGAAAAGATAAAGACTTTGATATAAAATATATTAGAAAAGTCATTAAGCTTTCTATGAAGAAGATTTTGATGAAGTATAATAAAAGGTGAAGGCCACAAGTTACAAGTTCAAACATAAGACCTCTTGATCCTAATGATTGTATGAGGATATTCAATATGCTAAGTTGGGGGAAATGATGAGAGACATTTTTACAATCCATTTTTATGACATATTTTAATCCATTGCATGTACCTTCACACTCACTTCCATGCTTTATTTCTATTCTAATTCATCTCACTTTATCATTTTATGTTGCATGTGATTTAATATATGTAAGTAATATTTAATATGGTTTTGGGATTAAAATATTAAAAATATATTATTGATTTTTTTTACTAATAGGAATTATAATCCTAAGATTTTGGAAATTAGACTTGCAACATACATATTACATGAACTTTCAACTACAGGATATTTTTGGTCTTCTTGTTGCTCTCTTCAACATAATCTGCTATCTAAATAATTATTCCTATCATCTGCCAACACAATCCTTTTTACAAGCATGTGGATTGATTTGATTATCCACTTCACCATTTCATATATTCTCATTTTTACTAACCTCATGCATGTTATTTGGTCATCCAATTCTTACAACAATTTTATTGAGGATTATGGCATAGGATGCATTCATTGGTTACATAGAGGATTTGCAACTATAATAATTTCTTATTATTATTTTCTATTATAAAACTATTTTTAACAGGTGGTTGGTATCCCAAATGTTATGGCAATTATTCCCATTTATAGTCATGGTTATAACAAATCTATCTTATTATGTGGCCAAAAAATAATATATATGTAAACCACTTATTTTCAATTTGTTGGCCACGTTAAAAAAAAGTCTATTTTTATATTATTTATTATAGGATCCAATAATATAAGTAGCATATGTAAACATTTGAGAGAAATTTTTTCTTTTTGTATCAAATTGCTAAGAGATAATATTAATTTGTTGATTAGTTCCAACATATTTCTATGAGAGTTATCTCTATCAACTGATTGGGAGGAAGGGATCCCACTCTTCAACAGCTGATGGACTATAAACAATCTCGAGAAAAATATCAATTGAGCACATGAAACCATTGTATTGAATTCAAATACTTTCACCATAAATGCATTTGTTGTTGGTGCATGTAGATAGCACAATCTAAAGTAGACAATAGAATTGACTTTCTCTATAAAATTTATATGAAAAATTATATGATAATGATATCCAAGTTTGGTTCTTATAATTATAGACTTCAAATTGGTTACAAAATAAAAATGTGTGACCTTTTGTTTAGAAAATTTATCCTAATCGACCAACTAATAACAATTGTTGATTTAGCAAAATAAGATTTTAAGAGAAAAGGTTAAATAAGATGAATCTAACAATGATTCCTTAATAAAATTATTGCATTGGTTGATATGCTCCTAGTATTTATCATCCTCAAGCAGGTCTACATCTACAATCACCTCATAGGCCTTGATTTCCATCTCGACCATTCTTTCAATCTATTTGCTTGTCCTAGTCATCTCCATATCATCATTCCTTGTTGCTCTCAAGGCATGTGCATCCTTCATTTGGCATGATGTTGGATCTTTGATAAATAATCCTTGTTTGAAAAGCTTTTCCATCCAAAGGTATTTAAACCATTTTTATTTTCTATATATAATATCCTGCATACAAAGTGATGCAATTTAAAATATCTTGAATAATTGAATATTATATCATTTTATGGCTATCAAAAAAAAAATTGGTGATAACATATACCCCATACACATTTATTAGAAAACTTAGTTATGATTAAAAAAATATTTAACCCTTATGAGAACTTAATCCAGATATTTTATTTGAAGGGAGAAACAAAACATCAAAAAAGTCATCCTCATAATATAGTTTTATTAAAATAATAATATTAAAAAGATATAATAAAAGTATATTTGCATCACTAAGAAATTTTAGGGATTATAAACATCAACAACTCTTTATTCAACATATGCTTTTAAAGACTTGTCTTTATAAAGTAAAAGCATATAAAAAGGTAACCCTAAAATTATAAAGCTCACCTCAAGAAATATTTTCAATAATCATCATAACGTAAAAAATAAAAATAAAAATATCCTCTTATAAATTTATTCTTTTTTTTTTTTTTTCATTCTGAAGGTAAATTTAAATTTTCTTGAAAAGAACAAATATTACCTTAGAGAAAATAAAAGATGAATTCACTATCTCAAATAACCCATAAGAAAGATTAATTGTCCCTTTTATTTACTTGTAAAACAAAAACATTGTAATTATATATTTCCTCTTTAAAAACTACTTTCAAGAAATACAATTGAACAATAGTTTAGGGTAGAATTGGTAGTTAGGATAGGAAGGAGGATAGGAAAGAGAGGTTGAGTGTTCAACTCCCTCTCCCCATCAATTTTGTAAAAAAAAATTATTATTTTTTCTTTCACTTTCAAAAAGGGAATAATTAATCCCCTTTGAATCAACTTTACCCTAATAATTGATTTCATTTGCATGACAAGGGTAAACATTTTATTATTATTATTAAACATATAAGGAATATAATTTCTTTAAACATACTATGAAATAATTAAGTTTTCTAACATAAAAAGTAGTTCACTATCAAATTTGAGCCTACAAATTTAGGTGTCAACATGTAAGTTTGGTATTTATTAATAATTTGTCTTAGTTAATGTTGTATTTCTATGTTTTTTGTTTGTTAATAATTTATGCTGTGTAGATCTAGATAACATGGTTTTCACATTTAATCTCTATTTTTATAATCTATCTTAATTTATGTATTGTACTTCTTGACACATTTTCATACTATACTTCCTATCACAATCTGTACTATAGTTCCTACTTAATTTTTGTATTGTAGTTCCTATAGAATTTTAATCATAGAACTAGAAGAGAAATTATTATGCATTAAGGAATCATTTTACCAGATTAATCATTTATGCCTTATGCATGTTTATGGTCTATACATTAGTTTTCTTTGGGTTTGTGACTTTTATTTTTAGGGTTATTAGATTTGTTAAAATTATTATGGCTAGAAAAATGATAGTTCCTGTCACTAGGAAGTGATAGTTCTTGTTGCTAGAATTGATTTAGTTTGATGCAGGTTTATTTTTGTGTGTTCTAGCTACATTCATAATCCCTCATCTCATAACCCACACCCCTTGATGGTATATTATCTAGACACCTTTTACAAGCTTATGCCCCCAAATTGACATGAATAGACCAAGTTGAAAATTATTTTAATTTATATTAAATCTTCCCTATTATTTACCCCAGTGTTGGCCTATCATTTAGTGTGTGAACAACTAATGTGAGTTGTTTGGTGCATGAACAATTGATGCCAATCCTAAAGAAAAAAATGTAGAATAGAGCAATGTTCCAAAGGATTTTAGATTTTATTGACGAAGAGGATTTGAAAAGATGACAACAACAATAGATGTAATAGAGTGTTGTTTCGGTATTCTTGGAACTTAGATTTATTTTTATCTATGTTTTCATCAATACCAAAGGGGGATATTGTTAGCATGGATGTTGATGGTATTCCTTGGGGAGTATCTTGAGGATTGCCAGAGAATGTGGATATTGTTAGCATGATTAACATGTTGCATTCATGAATGTGTTTTTCATTGATGACAATATAGAATGGTTTTTGTGAATACTGGTAGAGTAGCAGATAGAGATTGAGGTTGTACAAATAGAGAATTGATGGTCAAGTGATGTGTGGTTAAGGATGTGTTCTACACTTTTTCTTGATGGTGAGGTTAAGTGTATATCGAATAAGTCAAAGAAGTAAAGAAGATATGTGTGATTTATAAAGAGTAGTATGCAAATAGAGTATCTAAGAAGTAGTTTCTGATAAATGGATTGTATCTCCTAATAGAGATGGAATCATGATATGTGAAGTTTAAAAGTGACAGAAGAAAACCTAATATTTATGTCATCAAGTATATAGGGTATAGAGTCACACATGTGAGAATTTGTTAAGACTGTGAGCTAAAAGTGTTGTGTAATTGTGAAATAATAAATTTTCTTAAAGATGTCCTATTTTAATTAATCAGGAAAGCCTCAAGGCCAACTCATGGAATTTTTTTGAGGGCATGGCATAAAGGAAGGATATTTTCCTTTTGGTAAATGTGAATGTGAATGCATCAAGTGTGCAACATATGTGAACAAGAGATGGGTATTTGGTAAATGTGAGTAAGTGATCCAAGGGATTATTGGATGCAAAGTTTGTGATTTGGTATCGAGATCAAAAGAAGAAGTCTAGCTGATGGGAAAGAGGAAGTACAAGTAAAAGTACATTTCACTTCTATTATTCTATAAGGATTAATACATAGATTAGTTGGATAGTGAGTTTAGTTATCTAGCCCTTGAAGTTGTTTGGATAGTGGGTCCATCTTCCTTCTATAACTCCTAACAAGGTAGGCACAACTCCTAATAGGGTTGGAATCTCTTAATAGTGATTCAAAACCTCCTAACAGGGACTAATATGTCTTGGATTTCTTTATTGACTCTTGATAGGGTCCATCATCTAACAAGGAATATTTATATTAGTACATCATCTTATGGGTACCATCCCCACAAGGGTTTTCCCTCTAATCAAGGGTTTTCCTAGTTAATATATGTGGTCTTATTGTGTATGGTATTTTTTTATGGTTCCTAATTATAGCAAGATTACATATATATCAAGGCATAAGCACTAAGATAACCCCCAAGTGTGGTCTTGTGAAAACAGACAAGGATGATATGTTGTAAGTCAAAGTGTCAAGTAGGACAAGCATGAATGCTCTAAACACCTTAGACTAACAAAGTATACCCACAAGAAGAAAGAAAATAAATATGCCCCATGACCACAGTCTTCTAGTCCATGAACTCCTTGAAAGACTATTAGGGAGGGAACACTTAGTAAATAAATCATCATAAATGACACACAAAGAAGATAATGTTCATCATATCTCAGTGAGTTTACTATTTAAGTGTGTGTGTGAATGGAACATGTCCATTTCTTCAATATTTGAATTTGATAGTGAGAAATATCATAGCATCTTAGACTATAGGTAGACTATCTGAAAAAGTGTTGAGAAACACTTAATGTCAAGGGGGGTAGTGTTGAGAAATATTGTTTTGTATGAATTACCAAAGAAACCCTAGTGCACAAGGAGACCCTTATAAGTTAATAAGTTGTGCCCCCAATAGGAGGACAAGACACAATTTCAAGCTAGGAAATGTGTTGTAGGGTGAACAAGTGAGACTGATAGACATAGGTGCAAGGGTCTTAAGTAGCATTTGTTTCTAGGTTTTCATCACTTGGCAAATTATTTTTCAAGACTTTTTCGCATTTTTTAATATTTTTTGTATTTTTTATTTTTTTGGTGATACATCATAGTGCCTATTGCTAGGTTTTCACTGTGATGATCATTTTGTAGGACATTTTCTAATTTTTATGATTTTTTTAGGATCAATAGATATATACAGATAGCTTAACTGTGAGCTTTAAGCATAGCATTTCTTTAGATGTAGAATGTTGATAGGCTCAACAAGTTGTTCCCCTTCAAGAGTAGAAAGCTCATATGCACCAGATCCAAATAATATTGTGACAATGTAAGTACCCAACTAGTTAGGCTCAAATTTTGCTTTATGCTCTCTATTTTGCTAATTTTTGGGATTTTTGAAGCACAAGCTCACCCACTTGGAACTCACAAGGATGAACCTTTTTGGTGCAAGTAGTAGACATCCATTTTTTATAGGCCCTTGTGTCCTCAAAAGAAACCTTAAAACGCTCATTGAGGGTTTCTAGATCTTGTATCCTCATAGCTCTATGGTCTACATTAGTTATAAACCCATGTAGGTAGACTCGTAGTAAGGGAATCTTGACTTCTAAGGGTAGGATAGCCTCAAAAAAATAGACTAATAAAAAAGGTGTAGCCCCTATAGGAGTTTGTATGGTAGTCTTATAGGCCCATAGTATTGGATTGATCTATAGGTGTCAACCTCTTCTTGATTTGTGAGCCGTTATGTGTAGGATTTTGAGAAATGTCTTATTAGAGTACTCATCTTGGTCATTCCCATGGGGATAGTAGATTGAGGACCAGTCTTGTTTGATCTTGAATTGCTTACATAGTTGTTTTAGGTCCTTATTTTTGAATTGTCCTTCATTATCAATAATGATCGAGGATGGGCTACCATAGTGATAGATAATGTGGTTGAGAATAAATAAGGAAACATTTTTTCTTGTAGCACTAGATAAAGGTACAACTTGAACCTATTTTGTGAAAAAAAAATTTGTTGTAATGATAAAATTATGACCACTGGACAAACTAAGATGAATATTTCCTACCAAGTCAAAGTCCCATTGCTGAAATGGCCAATATGCAATAGAAGGTATGAGCTCACATTCAAAAGCATGAAACAAATTACCATGAAGCTAACATTTCTTACAAGATTTAGCATGTCAAATAGCATCAGCCTACATGGTTGGCTAATAATAGCTTGCCCTAAGTAGCTTCTAAGAAAGTGTAAGGCCATTAGAATGTGCATTGTAAATGTCATCATGGACTTTGACTAATGCCTTTTTAGACTCTTCTAGTTCTAGATACCTAAGAAGTGATACATCTAGACCCTTCCTATACAAGTCAGCAGAGACCAAGGCATAGTGTGAGGCATTGTGAAGGAGTTTCTATTTTTGATTTCACATGAGATTTTTAGGAATGACCTAATCATGAAGGTAGGAGAGAATGGTGGAGTAATGTGAGGAGTCATTGCAAATCACATGGTTTTTAGAGGAGTCCTATGTAGGGTGATGCAATTCTTCCACCAAGAACTCAAAATGTGTTTCATGTTCTTCTAATTGAATAATGGCTGCTAGGGTGGCCATAGCATCTGTATCTTTTTTTTTGGTTTTAGGAATTTGTTAAAATGTCACAAATGTGAAGTAGTTCCATACAGAATCAATCAATTTCTTATAGGGTACCAACTTGTCATCTTTGGTTTGATAATCATTATTTACTTGGTTTATGACAAGTTGGGAATCTCCATAGATATGTAGCTCTATGATCTATCATTCCAAAGCCATTCTAATCTTGTTTGTTAAGGCCTCGTACTCTACTATATTATTAGTGCAAGGAAATAGGAGTTTGTAGGACTTAGGGATCATGTAGCCATGAGGTTTGATAAATAGGATGCCTACACCAACCCCATTATGGGTGTGAGAACCATCAAAGAACATCTTCTAGGTTCTTTTAGTGACATACATGATGGAAGCATCAGGAAATTCAATTTGCATAGGAGTTGTGTCTTGTAATAGAAAATCAGCAAGTTGATCATCTATGGCTTTCCCCTTGATAACTTTGTGTTCGACATATTGGATGTCAAATTTGGAGAGAATCATCATCTATTTAGCCAAACAGTCAGTAAGCATAGATTTACTCAATAGATATTTGAGGGGATCTATTTTTGCAATGAATTATAATGTGTGAGCCAGCATGTAGTGTCTAAGATTTTAGGAGACAAATACCACTACAAGAAAAGCCTTCTCAATGTTTTTGTAGTTCATCTCATAAGCCACCAAAGTGTGACTGATGTAGTAAATAGCACACTCTTTTTCAATTTCATTACTTTGTGCTAAGAGTGGTCCTAGGGAAGAATCTATAGCTGAGATGTATAGAATCAAAGGTTTTCCTTTGATAGGTGACATTAATATTAGAGGTTCAGCCAAATACCATTTGATTTAATCTAAGCTTTGTTGAAAATATTTATTCTAGATAGAGGTGGAGCCTTTATGCAAGTTCTTATTAAAATATTGAGATTTATCAGCCAATTAAGATATCAACCTCCTAATGGATTGTAAACATCCCTGGAGACTTCTTAATTGACTGATATTTCTAGGAGGAGGCATTTCCATGATAGATTGCACTTTTCTGGGATCAACTTTAATGCCTTTTGTTGATATAATATAGCCTAACAATTTTTTGGATGTGACACCAAAGGCACACTTTTTGGGATTTAGCCTAAGTTGAAATTTTTCAATGTAGTCCAATATCAAACCAAAGTCAACAAGATGTGTATTTCTTTATTAAATTTGGCCAGTGTGTCATCAACATAGTCTTCCATATTTTTGTGCATTATGTCATGGAAGATGGTGATCATGGTTTATTGATAGGTAGCTCTTACATTCTTTAGCCCAAAGGGAATGACATTCTAACAAAAGGTACCCCATGCACATGTAAAAGCTATTATTTCCTTGATTTGTAGGAGCAATTTTGATTTGATTGTACCCAGAGAAGTCATCCATTAAAGAGTACATTTTATAACCCATGGTCATGTCCACTATAATGTCTATGTTAGGTAGTGGAAAATTATCCTTAGGGCATGCTTTTTTTAAGTCTCTAAAATTGGTGCACACTCAAATGGACTTATCATGTTTAGACATAGGTACAATATTGGAGATCCACTCTACATAATCAATAACTCTATTGAAGTTTTCACTTAGGATATTTTCTAGTTCTACCTTAACCAAGAGAACCACATGTGGATGCATCTTTCTCAACTTCTATTTAGCAAGCTTGATACTAGGAGAAATAGATAGATGATGCATAATTAGATTAGTGTCAAGACAAGGCATATCTAAGTAGGTCTAGGAAAAATTGATTTTCTTTTCTTGAAAGAACTTAGTAAAGTTCTATTTTTCTTCAGCTGATAGAAACTGAGCCACATGAATGATTTTAGGAGATTGTTCTATACCCAAGTTGATAAGCTGCATGGGTTTTATGAGAACTAAAGATCTATCTTGAAAATAGCTTGGCAGACTACCAAGTTCCTCATCTACAGGCACCTCAAGGAGGTTTTCACCTTTATATATGCCTTTATTTTTACTTTATTAGTGTCTAGATACTACTACAAAGTAGTTTTCTCCATCTGATCACTTATATTTTCTTTTGATTTTATGACTGAGGTACTTGATATCTATTTCGGTCATGTTAATTGTGGGTTCACTGGTGGAAGATATCATGGTTTCAATAGTGTTGAGGTAGTAGGTGATCTCATTTTTATTTTGGAAAGATGGTAGTTCATGTATTTAAGTAGACCAATCTATGAGATCATGATGGATTAATGAAACATACATGCAGGCTTCAAGGTTGTTGATACGGAAGGAGTCATCTCTAGTGACAATAGAATTCAATCCTACAGTGAAAGTTCCAAAGAAATCTAGATTGAGCATAGGCCTAGAGGGATTAGCCTAGCCACTAAAGTAGTTTGAAAGCCAAACTTGTTAGACCCTAAACTAGACTCTTTGACCACATTTGGTTGGGTAGCATAGGTAGGGATAACATCCACTTCTAATTTGTAAGATGCATTTGAGAGACCTTCCCATTCATACTCACCAGAATATGTACTTTGGTTCCTAGTAATCAAGTGAGTAATATTCTCTCTTATCCTTCCTCCATTTGGATCTTCATGATAAAATTCATCTTATTTGTGTTTTCTAGAGGTAGAAGCCTTAGCATCACTATATGTAATCATAGGTTTTTCTCCCCAAGAAAGAGAAGTAGGAGGCTTAAAATCATCTTCTTGTAGAATAGTTGTAGCAAAGGATGGTTCGTTATCCTCTAATTCTCTACACATGGAAGCTCTTATGTCAAATTTTGGTAATTGATCTTCTAGCCCAAAGCCTAGGCCAGCAGTATCTCTAGTTTTGTGATCCTCAATGTGAATTAAGGGTTCTATAAGAGTGTTCTTGTTACTAGTTAAGGACTTGTGGCCCTAATAGCCCATTTTTGTTAGAAATTTTTATCCTTTTCCATACCACTTAGCAAAGATAGGAGTAGTAACCATGACTTCCTACACATCTTCCTCTTCCCTATATATCTAATCTCTTATAGCTTGGTCTTCATTTTATGCTTCTAGAGGAATTGAGGACTAAAGAAAAGTGCCAAAAATAACCATAGTGAAAGCAAAGGGCTTTAATTTTGTAAAAGGTTTCCTGTAATATTGAGGAGAAATAGGTAGAGAAGAAATAGAATCTAGAGTATACTCACCCATACCTAGGCTCATTGTTTTCATTTTCATTCACACTCTTTTAGGGATGGTTCAAGCTCCTGATAAGAGTGATTGTGAGGGATGAGTGTTTTGGTAGGAGATAGTGTATTGATAGACATGGAGTTATTTCTAGGAATGACTATTTTAGTACCATTTAAGGGAAACTTTATACATTGGTGATACATAGATGGTACTACCTACATGTCATGAATCCAAGGTCTTCTAAGAAAAAAATTATATGCTAGTGAGATGTCTAGAACTTGGAAGACCACATATTTTTAAAGAGGACCAACATGGATTGGTAGCACAATAAGACCTTTAGAAGGCCTTTCCACCTTTCCACCTTACCATAGGCTTTGATGGTGATCTTTCACCTAGGGTCAATAGAAAATTTGGACATACTAAGCTATTGAATAACATTGAAAGAGATAATGTTTAACCTTGCACCATTACCTATCAAGACTCAATAAACACAAGTACAGAAAATTTGGACTTCTATGTGTAGGGCTAGATTATGGGGATGACTGAGTGATCTATCATCTTCTTAAGAGAATGTGAGGTAATGTGGTTCACCATAGCTTGGAATCACTCAACATCAATATCTATGGGGACCTTGGCTATGTGTAAATCTTTCTTGGGTATCTCCTTGTGTAAACGAGATAGTTCTAACAACTCAAAGATTGATATTTATGTCAAGGTTCTTTGCAATTGATTGACAAGGTCATAGCTAGATATAGCGAGGCTAGCTTCTTGTTTGTATGATGAGGCATTCTTAGGATCATTTGAAACTTTAAAGACAAATTTTGATTGCCCCCTATTGACAACATTAAGTGTCTCACCATGCAAGGAGGAAGATTCCACCACTCTAAGAACTACCTTAGGTCAAGTGTCCCTATGTTGTTGTGAAGCATTATGCATTTTGAGGAGTACCTTATGTCTTTCCTCATCTATATCATAATTGGATTCCTTTCCAAACTTAGGACCTACAATGAAAAGATATTCAATAGGTTCTATCATGTTAATGATGTTGTTAGTGTCAGTGTATGTGTAGTTGATCTTTGTGTCATGATTTTTCTTATTAGTCTTAGGTGATTCCCATTTTTCATATTCTGGTAAAGGTTTTTTGAAGGCTTTTTGATCAAATTTTTTGACTAAGCCATCCATTATAACTTCTCTAGAATTGATGAGATCTTAGATAACATCCACTAAGCCATCCATTAAGCATCTCACCATTCGAGGAGGAAGATTCCACCACTCTAAGAACTACCTTAGGTTGAGTGTCCCTATGTTGTTGTGAAGCATTATGCATTTTGAGGACTACCTTAGGTCTTTCACCATCTATATAATAATTGGATTCCTTGTCAAACTTAGAACCCATCATGAAAAGATATTCAATGGGTTCTATCATGTTAATGATGTTGTCACTGTCAGTGTATGTGTAGTTGATCTTTGTGTCATGATTTTTCGCCTTAGATGATTCCCATTATTAATATTCAGGTAACAATTTTTTGAAGGATTTTTTATCAAATTTTTTGACTAAGCCATCCATTATGACTTTTTTGGCATTGATGAGATCTTAGATAACATCTTTGAGCTTGAAGAAATGTTTGATGTTATGGAATTTTCTCTTACAATAGTGGTTGTAGGGATGACTATTAAATCAAATAGTAGTGGTTGTAGGACTAGTTGTTAAAACCAAATAGTGGTGGTTTCAATAACAACCTATTAAAACTAGATAGTAGTAGTTACAAGACTACCTATTACAATAGGAAATCTAGTAAAAATCTTATAATACCAACTACACACCATCATTTAATATACATTCTTGAAAACATGAAGACTCAACTAATAAATGGAACCTTTTGAAAATATATGAAAATACTCTTTTTTTAGAATTAGATACTAGGAAAAAAACTACTAACTCTAAGACACTATGTAACAACCCTTTTTGAATGGAAAACCTATCTAGCCTATCCCAACCTATACTAAGAAAAAACATGACCTAATCAAACAAAACCATTAATCAGTTCTTTGAAGTATCTCCCTTTTCTCAAAAAATTTCAATGCTTCACATGCTTATGAGCAATTAGAAATAGTTGCAACATCAACATAAACTTAATAAACAACATTACTTTTGGAAATACATTAACCAACTCACCTATTACTTCATTTTGATAATATATATTGCTATATTGAAGTGCATGAGTAACTTGAAACATTTCTCATTTTGTTGTAGCTACATATTTAGCTTTATGTTCAATTGTAACTTCTTTCTTTTTTGCAAACACAACTTGTGACAATTTATTTTTCTCCATATGAATGAGATGTCTAATAGGACACCCTTGTGAAAGAACAAATTTTAAACCCTCCTTGTTGGTTTTTTTGTAGATGATTTTCTTCTTTATGGTAGATCTCTTCTTGAAGTAGGAGTTATAATTTGAAATCACATGCATCTTGAGCAATAACCTGTTAGTTTGTGGTGACTAATTAGGAAATTATTGTACATACTTCATAAATTCTTTGGCACTCGAGGCATCAACCCAAAAAAAAAATTGGGCCCTATTTTATCAAGATTTTGGGCTGACATATAATTATTAATTATAAACATAAAGTGGTAAAAATACTTGTATAAAATGGCTTAGGGTTAGGGATTGTTTCAATGTTGTGATGCAAAAATTGGTTATTATGGTGGTATTAAACTGTAAGGGATTACAGATTGTAATTAGGTTGTAATCACTAGATTGTAATAATATCAAACTTTCTATTTGGTGGGCGTAGCCTAGGGATTGGGTGAACCACGTTAAATCTTGGTGTCTTGTGTTCTTTTTTGTGTGATCTACTATTTTTTTATATTATTTATATTTGCATTTAATTGTTATTTTTGTCCATGGTTTAATCTCAACAAGTGGTATCAAAGTGAGGTTTCTTTTTCATTATCCTCTATTGGAAATGATTGAAAAGATCATGAATGAAGAATGATGGAATTGGTAAAGAATGCTTTCAATCATTATTTTTTCATTGATGTCAAACTTGCTACTTGCAGGAATGACAATTGCTTAAGTGATCCAAATATTATCACTTGGTTAATTGAAAAGAGGAGTTAATTAACAAGATGTAACTAGAGCACCTAGGGAAAGGTTGAAGTTATGATGTTGTAATGAAGTATAAGGATCAGCTAAGTCATTGATGAAATAGTGTGAGAGCAGAGAAAGCTAGTTAGAGCCAAGAAAATTCTCAATTGAAGCTAAGCAATTCTTTAGGTGACAAGCAAGATCATTCAGGTGCCAAGTAACCAAGAAACACAAAGGATGCCAAGAAATCCAGGGATAGTACCTAGCATCAGTAAATGTAGTGGAAGTAGAGTAACACAGAAGGTGTCGAGCATCAGTAAACCAATGATGCTGAGTTGTTGCATTATTTATCAAGTCAAAGATTCCCCAGATCGGTAGTGATAAGTTTGTTACATTGAATTTTGTGAATTAGTTAGATGATAAGGATGATGAGTAGATGCCACAGAATTCTATGTAAACCATGCAAACCAATTCAAGGCAAATACTCATGAAGTTTCTAGAAGAAACAATTTAGAGGGAAAACAATATCATTTTCTTAAATCAATTCAAATTGATGAGCGGGAAGACTTGAGTGGGAAATGAAGAACAGAACTTCTTTAGCAGGAGTCATAGGTCAAAGATCAAGGAAAAAAAGAGAGAGGGAGTTGGTCATAAGTGTGGTAGTGCAAAGAAGCCAATAGAAGGCTAGTGTGAAGTGTTAAGAAGAGGACACAATGAGGAGTAAGCACAGAGCATCAAGACTCTGAGTTGACCGAGTGACCATAGAGTGCATTGGCATAATGAGTGGAAGAACTCAAGGAGATAGATCTTGAAGGGTGAACAAGCTGTTAGCACTGCAAGGGAGAAAAGCCAAGAAAAGAAAATAACTAAAGAGTGATCTAAGATCTGCAAAGTTAGAGTTGCAATCTTTATCAGGTCAAAACCTCTCTAATACTTTCTTACCATTGTATTAGACATTGAAATCCTATATTGCTAGGTTAGCTTAATAGCTAGGTGGATAAGCCTTAGAAAAAGGATAGAAGATCCCCAAGATAAGGGTAAGAGATCTTTGGGAGAAGGATAGGAGATCTTTACAGTGGGATAAAAGATTCTTTTGAGAAGGTGACTATAAATCCCATGGACTTGGGTGGGCCTAATAGCTCTATGTAAATCCTTTAATAGGGTGACATTCTAAGTTGAATGTTCTTAAGTCCTCTAACAAGGCACACTCTTAATAGGGTGTAGAAATCTTTTAACAAGGTCACGTCTAATAGTGTGTAAAGCCTTTAACAGGGTAGGCCTTTAATAGGGCAAACCATCAGAAGTGGTTGAAAACAATTATGTAGTTATTTTGTGAGTGTCATCCCCACCCCAATTTTACCTTCTTATTCTTGGAGGGTTTCTAGGTCACCAAAATCCTTTGTGTTATGTGGTGATGCATGTTTACTATTCATGATTGTTTGATTTTTAATTGCATGCATGATAATTTCAATTATATGCCATTAAAGATTTGACAAAAAAGTTGTATCAAACATTATTGGACCTTGGATAACTGATTCACCCCCACCCCCCCCTCTTAGTTATTCTAAAAGAATTCTAACATCCTCTGTAGGAAAGTCTCACAGTTGAGTGGGAGTCTCACAGTTGAGTGGGTGTGATGGTAGACGAGGGTAAGCTAAAAATTGACAGGTTTAATGGGTAGAACTTTCAGTTATGGAAGATGCAAATGGAATACTATCTTTATTAAAAGGATTTATGGAATTTGTTCGAAGGCAAAACTAAGAATCAGGAATCTATGTCTAATAACAACTGGGATCTTTTGTATAGAAAGGCACTTGGAAGCATTTGATTATGCCTAGCACTATCAGTTGCATTTAATATTACAAAAGCAAAAAAAACATAGGAGTTGATGCAAACCCTAGTGAAACTATATGAAAAACCCTCCACTTCAACCAAGGTATTTCTCATGAAGTGTTTATTTAATATTGCGAGTTTAATACTATTACTAGTCAATTATCTTTTGTGGGTATCAATTTTGATGAAGAAATTAGGGCTCTCTTGATTTTATGTTCTTTTCTTGAAAGCTAAAATGGCTATGAGTAATTATGTTTCTGGATCTAGTACCTTAAAATATGATGATATGATTGGTGTTATTTTGAGTGAAAAAACTCATAGGGAAACCTTAGATGGATCTACATTAAGAAGTGCTTTGAACACAAAAAGTCAAGGCAAAAGAACTAAGAGAGGAAGTAATTCTAGAAATCATGGGAAATCAAGAGTAAAGTCAAAGAAGAGGAGGTCTCAATCAAGAGGACCGAATGACTGCTGGTATTGTGGGAAACAAGGGCATAAAAAGAAAGATTGTTGGACTTGAAAGAAAAATGAAGAAGATAAACTAGATGGAGACAAGGAGGCATATATGGTAAGTAACAAATCTGAAGAGGATGCTTTGCTTTTGTCTTTAGAAAGTGTTGATGATTCATGGGTTTTAGATTCTAGTGCTTCATTTCATGCTACACCTCATAGAGGTTATTTCATTGATTATGTACAAGGGGATTTTGGACTTGCTTATTTGGGAGATAATGAACCCTATTAGATTGTTGAAAAGGGAAAAGCTAAGATTAAGTTGAAGAATGGGAATCATTGGCTACTTCATGAGGTAAGACATGTTCCAAGGCTGAGTAGGAATTTAATTTTAGTAGGGCTACTTGGTGATAAGAGTTGTTTAGGTACTTTTGATGATAAAAGTTGGAAGGCTTTGAAAGGTTCCTGTGTAGTAAAAAAAGAAGTGAAATTACACACCTTATATCTTTGTACAAGTCATATTGTTCCTTCTAATTTAATTTTTTTGGAGAAAAATGAATGTTCAAGAATAGTTGCCACAATTGAGCAGGGAGAATAAATAGTTGTTGTAAATTCTAATACAATGTTGTGGCACAAAAGACTTGGGCACATGAGTGAGAAAGGTATGAAAGTACTTCATTCAAAGAAAGTTCTACCAAGTTTGAAATGTGTTAATATGGATTCATTTGAAAGTTGTGTGTATGAAAAATAAAAGAGAGTGAGTTTTGTGAAGACTGGGAAGGAAAATAAAAAGAAAAAATTAGAGCTTGTGCACCAACTTCGGTATCCTCCCTTGGTGGCTCTCATTATTATGTTACATTCATTGATGATGCAACTACAAAAGTATGAGTTTATTTCTTTAGATAAAAATCTAATGTATTTCAAACTTTTAAGAAATAGAAATGCTTGGTTGAAAATGAGACTAGTAAGCAATTAAAATATCTCAGATCTGATAATGGTGGTGAGTATTGTAGTCATGAATTTGAAGATTATTTATCCACTAATGGTATTCATAGACAGAAAATTGTTCCAAGGACTCCATAGTAAAATGGAGTGGCTAAACACATGAATGGGACTATAATGGAGCATACAAGGAGCATGAGGTTGCATGTTGGGTTGCCCTTACACATGTGGGTGGAGGCTATCAATACTACTATATATTTGATTAATAGAAGGTCTCTCTACTCCTTTGGGTTGTGGTATTCCAAAGGAAGCATGGATTAGTAAGAAGGTAAGTTATTCTTTTCTCAAACCTTCATATATAAATTTTGAAAATAGAACCAAGTTGGAAGCTAAGTCAAATAAATGTGTATTTTTTGGATATGACATTAATGAATTTGGTTATAGGCTTTGGGATTTTAAAAATCATAAAAGTATAAGAAGTAGGGATGTCGTATTCAATGAGAAATTGTTGTACGAAGATCTATTGCAGAAACACAAGAAGAAAGAAGATGATTATGTAGTGTTGGATGATGCTCTAAAAGATGATGTTCCAACCATTCCCCGTGATGTACAACAATCACAACAATAAATATCACACACACCAGTGAATATTAGATAGTCAATAAGGATGACTAGACCTCCAAAAATATTTTCTCCCTCTTTATATTCTATTTTAGTAATAGATGTTGGTGAACCTGAATGTTATGATGAAGTTGTGTAGGTGGATACTAAGATTTAGTGGGATCCTGCAATGAAAGAAAAAATGGACTCTTTGCTAAAAAATAAGACATAAGATTTATGCAAGATGCCTACAGGTAAAATGGCTTTATAGAATAAGTGGGTTTATAGGTTAAAAGAAGAGGATGGAGGTAAGAAAATATTTAAAATTAGGTTAGTTGTAAAAGGATTTGCATAGAACAAGGGCATTGATTTTGATTAGATATTTTCTCTTGTTGTTAAGATGACTTCTATCTGTACTATTTTAAGTATTATGGTCTGAAGATTTGCATTTGGAGTAGTTTGATGTTAAAACAACCTTCCTTCATGGTGATTTGGATGAAGTGATATATATTGCTTAGCCATAGGGATTTGAGGTCAAAGGTAAGAAGAACTTAGTGTGCAAATTGAAGAAAAGTTTATATGGCTTGAGGCAAGCACCTCAGCAATGGTATCTGAAATTTGATAGTTTTTTGCATGAGCATGGATATAGTAGGTGTCATTTAGACCATTGTGTTTACTTTAAGAGGTTGGATGAGGATAGCTACATTATTTTATGTTTATATGTTGACGATATGCTTGTAGCTAGGTCTAACATGGATCAAATTAAGGGGCTAAAATGCTAGTTAGCACATGTATTTTCTATGAAGGATTTGGGGGGAGCATAACAAATCCTTGGTATGAAGATTTTCAAAGATAGGAAAAATAGAAAATTGATGCTATCACAGGCTGATTATGTTGAGAAGGTGTTGCAAGATTTCTCTATGATGAATGTTAAAGCTACCAGCACACCTTTACTTGGCCATTTGAAGTTGACTAAGGAGATGTGTCCCAATACACAAGAAGAGGAGGATAAGATGTCAAAGGTACCATATGCTTCAACTATAGGAAGTTTGATTTATGTAATGGTATGCACAAGGCCAAATATTTCACATGTAGTGGGAGTCATTAGGAGGTATATGAGTCATCCTAGAATTGAGCATTGGAATGCAGTCAAATGGATTATCTAATATTTGAGAGGAACATCTAGTAAGTGTTTACACTTTGGGGGGCTCTACTACTAACTTATAGGGTTATGTTGACTCAAATTTGGTAGGGGATATTGATACTAAGTGGAGTACTATAGGTTATGCATTTATTATTGGTGGGGTAGCCATGAGCTAGGTTTCTAGGTTACAAAAGGTTAATGCTTTATCCACTATAGAGGCAGAGTATTTTGCTACTACAGAGGTAGACAAGGAGATGATATGGCTTTTTTTCTTCTTGGAAGAATTGGGACACCCTTAGAAGGATAATTATTTATTTATAGATAGCACAAGTTTCATTCATCTTGCAAAGAATTCAGCTCTACATTCAAAGACAAAACACATACAATTGTAATACCATTTCATTCAATCAGTTTTGGATTATGTATAGTTAAAGCTGGATAAGATACATACAGATGACAATCCAGCAAATATGTTTACAAAGTTAGTGGCAAGGGAGAAACTGAATTCCTCTTCAACTTTAGTTGGTCTTCTAGACTAAATAGGAATAACAAAACAACAAAGTCTAGGGTGGTTCGATCCAATGGGAGCCCAATGTGGTAGCAGTATTGCTACAGGATTAGTCTCTAAGTGGAAAAATTGTTGTCTAGTGTAGAGTGTAGAAGTTGATGAAATCCAACTTCACAGCTCACCAAGATCATTTGCATGCAAATAACCTATTGAAGGGAAACCAAGAAGGAAGAGGTGGAGCTTGAAAAAACCCTAAACAGACATGAGAGAGAACATATTGCAAAACAATAAAAAATGTATTTACAATGAAAATGAGATGTGAGATACAATGAGAGAGCCTAAATATAAAGGCCTCACGTAAGCTTGTAGAACAAACTAGAAAGTGGTAGAAGATAAGGTTGACAACTAAGCATCCACAAAAAGGTGGAATATGCTAGAAGGGAACAAATTCTTGTGTTATCAACAACTCATCACTACAACCATTAACTAAATGCATTAACCTAAGTAAACTTAAGTAAATAGCATAAATTATTAATTATTAATTATTTACTCTAACACACCCCCTTAAGTGCAACTTAGGGGAATACCTTAAGCTCACAAAACTAAGATGAAATGCAGAATGGGTCCCAACAACAAGGCCATGTTAGGTACCCATGTACAATGCAAAGGAATGCAACCTCTAAAAATAGAGAAAGAGAGAAAACCATGTGGGAAAAACCCTCCCTCAAAAAGAGGTAACCTAACAAAGGACTGAAGAAGCCTCCAAGTACTGGAATGTCCCCATAAAATAGGAACAAGGAGTGATCATGAAGAGCATCACTAAAGCATGAAGAAGCTGCAAATTTTGCCATCAAAAAGAAACTATTGATCTAAAGAACCTCCATGGAAGAAGGCATGAACCAAGTGTGTCTATATGGTAGATGATCCATCTTACTGAAATGCATAGGTAGCCAGCCACTACAATCGTCTTGTATATAGGATCAACCACTAAATACATAGCTCACACTATCAAACCATTAAACCATGAATTCATTAAAACAATAGAATAACCCCCCCTTAATGCAAATGGGGTGAGATGACAGGCAATTGAGAAGGTAGGCCAAAATCCTTTGCAAACAGAACCAAGAATGACGAGAGAGGGGAGAGGTACAAACACCTATAAAGACACAGTCACACTAACACTGCATCAGAAAATAAAAGGAAGAAGACATAAAATAGCAAACAACTATCCCCCCATGGTGCTTTATAAAAATAGTGCAAGTACAATTGTCTCAAAACAATGTTCATGAACCCAAAATGCAAGAGTAGCACTTTATCTCAGTGTGTATACATAAAAGTACTTACAAATGATGTCTACAATTATTAGAAAAGGAAAAAAGTTGATATAAAAGGTAATACAGCCTAAAACAAAGGATTCCATGCCTTGAAAATGATCCTTGGACCTAGAATACTTAAGATATCCACCATAGAGAAAAAAAATGCCAAAAATATGATAGAAAGAGCATGGGGTAGAGTCTAAGGAAAAAGACCACATTTCTAAAAAGATGACAAAACAAACTTTTGAAAAATAAAAAAAATTCAAAAAATGGACATGGGATGCAAAAGATATGCATGTCGGAGTCAAAAATAGAACTTTAGATTTCAACTACAAAAATGAGCATCTAAACTGGATTAAAACCTTAAAATACCTAACCAATGTCTCCATCTTGGAGCCAACTTTCTAGTGCTTCTTTTAGATCATAAAAATACCTCTGTATGCTCAAGATATGGCCAAAAAATTGATTGTAGGTCAAAAAGGACCCTAGAGAGGCATTGGAGGGTTGATGATGTAGTGTTGATGTCATACTAATGTCAGCATTTCACTACAAAAAAATTGATGGCCCAAGAGTCATTGTAGCAAAAAAAATTGCCACGTGGCATGCCACCTAGCAGTGCCACATGGATGCCATGTGGCAATGTGCTGACAAGGCAAGTGACATGGCAAAGGCCACATGGAAAAGTGCCACCATGGCACCCATGCCATGTGTCACTAGCTAGTTGCTCCAATGTGTCATTGATTATGTGAAATGCCATACAGGCTACTAAGTAGACAGGTAGGCAGTGAAGGAGTTGAAAACATGAGCCTAAAACTAGTGGAGTGGAGGGAAGAAGTTACACTATGGCGGAGAAACCAAGGGGCACCACTAGAAAGGAGGGGCACAGGTTGAGGTGGTAGCCGAGCACTACAAGGGTGGTGTGGCTAGTGTTAGTGAGGCACCAGTGGTATGTAGGCAGCCCCATAGTGGCTACTGGGTGGTGCCATAGTGGTGTACCCTTTTTAAGTTTTTTTTTAAAAAAATTGCACTGTTTATCCGTACGGCCATACGTAGACCCTACAAGAAATTTTTTTTCCTCCCGGAGCTCTATCTCCAATATCAAGAAATTTTATATGAATCCTGACTATAAATGGCCTTCTAGATCCAATGGCGGCATCTGTTTGGGCCCAAAGTGTTCTAAAAAAAAGTTGTTCCCCTGGATTGAAGAAAAATGCACAAACAAACTAGGGTTTGTGTTTGTCTTTGAATCGTAGCTTCAAAAATCCTTCAATGAAGAAGCAGTAGGGAGGCTCTAATATCATGTAGGAGTTGACAAAATCCAACTCCATAGCTCACCAAGATCACCTGCATGCAAATAACCTATCAAAGGGAAACCAAGAAGGAAGAGATGGAACTTGGAAAAACCGAACATATTGCAAAACAATGAAAAATGTATTTACAATGAAAATGAGATGTGTGATACAATGAGAGAGCTCGAATATAAAGGCCTCATGGAAGCTTGTAGAACAAGCTAGAAAGTGGTAGAAGATAAGGTTGACAACTAAGCATCCACAAAAAGGTGGAACATGCTAGAAGGGAACAAACTCCTGTGTTGTCAACAACTCATCACTACAACCATTAGGAAAGTATTGTACATACTTCATAAATTCTTTAGGGCTCAAGGTATTGACCCAAAAAAATATTTTGGGCCCTATTTTATCAAGATTTTGGGCCGACATATAATTATTAATTATAACCCTAAAGTGGTAAAAATACTTGTATAAAAGGGCTTAGGGTTAGGGATTGTTTCAGTGTTGTAATGCAAAAATTGGTTCTTGCAGCAATATTGAGCTGTAAGGGATTATAAATTGTAATCAGCTTATAATTGCTAGATTATAAATAATATCAGACTTGTTGTTTAATGGACATAGCCTAGGGATTGGGTGAACCACGTTAAATATTGGTTTCTTGTGTTCTTTTCTATGTGATATACTATGTTCTGATATTGTTTATATTTTCATGTATTTGTTATTTATGTCTATGGTTTAATCCTAACACAACCTTGTGTATCCAGTGATTTCTTCATTTTTCAAAATAAGGTTGTGTTCATTTGCCTCCTCATAAATCAGCACTTTGTCATCAATATGTGAACATTGTTCCCTATAGAACATGTCTTTGTTTATTTCTAAACTTGTTTTCAATGATATTGGTTCTTTATTCTTATTCTTAATGGATCCAAAATCCATATTATGTTGCTATAAAATTTCCTAACCCTAAGTGCTTTTATTAGAAACCAACATTCTAGAAAATTTACAAATAACTCCATAAAACCTAGAGACTCTCATAGCTTGACCTTTCCCCAACAAAGATGCCAAAAAATTTAGCTTCCCAAATAGATTAATAATTTTTTTCTAAAACCATAACTCATGGATTGGACATCCAAAATGAGTAGCTATCTTTCTTATGAAGAAGAATCATTTAAATTGTCAACCCAAGGATGTATACTTGAAATAGGTATGCAAAATATATGCATCATAAAATTATCTAAGCTATCCTATCGTTGAAAAATATAAACTCTAGAAATGATGAAAATAAATCTAAGTGAATAGTAATGACTATAGGAAATTGCAAGAAATTGCACAGTAATGGCTATAGGAACATTGTATTACCAACTAATAAACATCTACAACTTTTATACTTCAAATACTTGATTACAATTTTGAATATATAAGCTTATTGACTCTCTCAAAATTGATTTATTGGAAAAAGAGTTTGTTTGGACTCTTTTATTTTATTCTATTTTTATCGGTAAAAGGCTAAAGTGCTCCATAATATTAATTTCATAAAGATAATAGAATCACTTTTCTCACAAGGAGCATAAAGTTTAGTTATGTTGGAAAACCAATGTTCTTTATAGTTACATCTTTGATTCCATAATTTGACTTTGAAAAGCCAATAGAACTTATTTCTCGTGATGTACTCATCATTGCTTGTAATTTCATCCCTTGCATTTTGAAGATTTATGCACATTTTTGAAATCTTGGACAATATCTTTGCTAAAGCTGTTGTATAAAGAAACACTAGTTTCTACCAATAATTATCTTCTTTTTCCTTAATAATTGGAACATATTACTTCATAGAGATGGTCTTAAGAAGTTCCCTCTATATACTATTCCTATCTAATATTAATGTATAAATTAATTATTCTTTTGTTCTCCCACTAAAGTTATATGAGATGAAACTTGAATCCACAAACTTTTTGTTCTACCTTTTAATACTTTCCTACAATTATAAAGAGTTATTCCATTGAAGTTACCCTAAAGACATACTACTAACAAAATATTGTAACCATTAAGTTACAGACCTTTCTCCACAATAGGTGAATTACCCAAGGCCAAAACTGATTTCTTAAATATCCCTTGTTGGTTGTGGCTAATAGAATTTGATTGACTTAATACAAAAAAGACTAGAATTGAGATCCTCAACCACCATTATATAATTTAAGTTTCTTAGTATTATCTTACATGTCTTCATTTACCCCTTGATTTCTATTGATATTTTATTAAATCTAAGACTAATATTAAGATCTTCATTTAGTCAGATTGATATAATTTTGTTAATGTTTGGTAATTAGTTAATCAAGGAATTCAAAAAAGATCTAGGTTATTCCCTTATTCTAAAATATGGGTATGCCTTTCTAACAAAAATCTAATGTGAATGGCTTTTAATCTATTTAAGTTAATAGAATATTAATTTGCTCTTTAAATTCTAGGTATCACCAAAACCTACCTGATACAACCTTTTTGTTTATACTATCCATTTGGTCTTACATCTTAAATAGTAAATATTACAAATAATAGGTCTTAGAAACAAGTATTCATAGCAGGAATTTTCAACTTATTGATAAAGCTTTTTAAATTGGGTTGTTTGTTATACACAATATTGGTTTTTAAACTGATAGTCAAATACAAGGATGTAGAGAATTACTATGCTAATATACATAAAATAATGCAATTAGTCCATATTATAAAGATCTAGTTATAATAATTACTAGCTTTCTTTTTAAAATATGCCTGAACAACGAATATAGAAATCCATTCAGAACCAATATACCATTTTGCTAAAACACCAAAAACCCAATTGCTTAAAGTATTCTATATATTTATTAGGTTTAATTAGTTACAGTCTATTTACAAACTTTAGATAGACTAAACTAAGATAGGGAAGCCTTATAAAGAATAGAAGAAAGAGAAAACAGAAAAGGAAACAATCTCGAGACAAGACTAGAGAAAAAGAGAGAATATAAGGACAAGAGAAAAAATGACAAAAATCCAAGAAGCATAAGAGCTGCAAAGCCAAACATGACAAGGAAAGGCTATAAAGTAATGAATGAACATAAGATAGAGCTTAAAATAAGCATATTTGTGGAGAAGCAAACTAAAATCACATTAAGCCTTTAGCCTTAAGATATCACTCAAAACCTTCCACTCCTCACAAATACAGGTATTTGTGGAGGCCAGAAGGAACATCTAGATCCTTATTATCACCTCCTAGCTCTCAAAAAAAGCCAAAATTATTCTTTATTTATAAAATAGGATGAACCTGGATTGAGAAATAATGGACATCATATTCACTCCTTTTTAGGATGTAGAGGTTATCATCTATACTATCAAGGAAATAGATTTTTTGAACACTTTCCTATACAAGCCACTAATTGCATCATTATCCTCATCTACATGCATTATCATGGCCACAAACATAGCCACAATATATGTATTGAGTTTATGTTTATCCGTAACATTAGAAAATTTCTCCCAATCTACCCTAAATTATATCCCTAAAAGCCAAATCATTCTTAGTTTTCACCATTTTACTAATCCTCAATTCACTAACCTCTCCCCAAAATAACATCTCTATCTTACCAAACTTCATATGAATTGAGGTATCCTTAAGACCTAAAAACCTGAACCCAATAGAGAGCCATGACAAAAAAACTTAACAGCAGAAACTCAAACTATAGCTCAAATATTAAACTCTAACTTAGTTTAACTATACACCTAGATAATGATGATACAACACTTGATAAGACTATATAGGAGGGGATTAATTTTTCCACTACTATTAATAATTTCTTTTGTTCCCATATAGTTTTTTGATTAAAGAAGCTTTAAGTTTTCATTACTAATTATGTATTGTCTATAATAGAAGACACATTTTTACTTTGTTTTAAATTCTCAATATTAGCTATTTGTCATAATTTAGGATTTTTACATATGATTATGGATTTTCCTCATGATACAATAGTAGGATAAATTACTGATAATTATTTCCACATTTATGTTGTACTCATTCACATGAAATTGGGATCATCGTTAAACATGCTTAGAATTCTAATTGGCATTAGAGGAAAGAATTATTGTGTTTCTACCTATGACGTTGTGCTTATGATATTTATACAAAGTACTAAACTTATAAATGTTCTTTATTGATGTAGAGGTATAGGAGGCTTCTTGAGATTCTCTTTATCATGGGTATTGTTAGAATTAAAAGTGGGAAGAGAGTAAACTTCTTAAAGTGGCGGGGGGGTAAATCATGAGTTTAAACTTGGACCAATAAAAATTTCACCATTCATACATCACATGCATTAATATACTAAAATAATGTGTAAAGCATATGCATCAATCATGTAAACATGTAATTAAACACACACATAACATCAAATATGATTACCTAGAAACCCTCCAATTGAGAAGGTAAAACTAAGGTGGGGATGAAACCCACAAATCTTTGCTAGTATAGCAATAATGTGTATCCAATTAAGGTTACAATGGTTTGACCATGAATCATGATCTACCCTATGAAAGGTCTACCCTATTAAAGGCTTACAAAAATTGTTAAGTCCCACCTTGTTAGAGGATTTCAACACCCTATTAGAAGCATGCTTGGTTAGAGGACTTCAACTTACAATTTAGTAAGCACCCTATTAAAAGGATTTCATACATCCTATTAGGACTACTCTGTTAACAGATTTAACTAAAATTACCTATTAAAATGTCCCAGCATAGATCCTGTGGTTGGCACCTACTTGCTTGATAATAGATCAAGTCTACACAATGTCTGATTGATCCTTCACAATTTGATGTATCAATGTTGTATCTTTCTCTATCCTCTATTCTTCTCTAACTGATTTTGCAATTTACTATTACTAGTAAGTCACCTTGAATGCTCTACAAATTGTATTGTTCACTCTTCCAATTTGATCATTCACCCCTTGTACACTCGTAAAGAATTTAGAGCTTCATCCTCCTTAAGAAGACTTAGGTGGCTTAGGGTTAGGTATGAATCTACGGTTGAGATTCATCCATTTTGCTGCTTAAACCTTCACATTTTCTGATTGGCCACATGTAATTACATAGGGAATCCATATATAGATTCATCCTTATCTCCAAAAGATCATAGTCTATCCTTAAGTCAGCTCACAAACTATTTACATAGTTGTTTGTGTCATTTCAAAAAATTATGTCCAAACTATATCACTAATCATATGAAGTCTCTAATGCTTGGAATACACTGTATTTCTACTTCTAACTCAACACCTATACTGCTCAACATTCATTGTTTACTTGGCATGTAAATCACTTGGCATGGTCTATCTTCTAGGCACTAGAGTGATTCGGCACATGAGTGACTCAGTACTTATTACAACTTGGCATGGTCTAATATTTACTTGTTGTGCTCAGCATGTATTACTAGTTCGGCACAAACTAAGTAAATGGCTTAAATGTGTTGACACTCACTTGTCAAAACCAATTTGAGATCAACAATCTCCCCCTTTGACATGAGTGTCAAAAACACTTAAATATACATAATAAATCTCATCTTCTCAAGCATAACATATTTATGACTTGGCTTATGTGCAAAACTTCAAAATTTCAAAATTTTACAATACCCTATATACCTCAAAATTGATAACTCCCCCTAAGTTAAAGTGTCTATTTGTATCCAAAATCTGTGCTCCTCTCTAACTTCAATGCATTGTATCTGATACTCTTTCACCTTATATTCTCTATCATAGCTGATATCTATATCTATTTACTAATATCCTAAAAAATGTACCTCCCAAAAATGTATCTCTACCAATGATATAAATTTTACTACTAGGATCCTCCTTTGTTATTTCTACCTTACTTTTATTCTTTGCTCCCCCTTTGTTCATACTCCCCCATGGTATTTTTCTCTTTGCTTTATCTCTCTTTCTATATTTCTCCCCCTTTCTTTATCTCTCCCCCTTTTTGACACTTATGTCAAATGGGCTATACACATATAGTGTGTTTGTACAAAAAACATTTGTGAACTTCCATTATGATTTTGAGAGCTGCATCCCAATTTTCACATGCAACATGAAATGACTTGATTTGGATAGCAGCTCAACAACAAGGTGTATTAGGCCATCAAGAGTAGAAAGATTGGGGTCTTTCTTCGATAGAGTATCGACATAACCTAGTTCCTTGTGTAGTATCTTCATATGTGGGGTAAGGGATGCCTATATACATGTCAACTTGGCTCTTATGGTAGCCTCTTATGCTATTAACATAGCTATTTGACTTTGCATCTGAAGTAATGTATGAAAATGCTTCTCACTCTTAGTAGGGTTTTGAGGTAAGCTTGTACCTGATATGTTGAGATTTCTCTCCAGGCTTAGAATATGATGTCTAGTTTCTTGGGTGAAGATTGTAGGGTCACACAATTTGGTGTATAATGAGAATATATTCTCAAGTACCTTCTTCACATCCTTAACCTTTGTAGCCAATGCAACTTGAGTGAGTGCTATATCACTAGATATCTTTTCATTTACCTTACTCTGGAATTTCTATTAGACCATTCTAAGAGTTTAGCATTAGTATCAATGTCTTCATTATTGACCTTTTCCACTAAATGTGATAGTTGTTCTAGTGGTGGATTGGTTTCTTTAGGAGTTGGTAAAATAAATGCATCTAGAAAGATGTCCTTAATGTCTTGAGGTGCTTGCTTCTGCTTGTGTTCTCTCCTAAGCATTTCTTAATGTTTTTTCTTCTCTAAGGCTTGTTGCAAAATGCTTATTTGATCTAATGTAATTGTATCATAATCAAACTTAGGTATAAAAATCTCTTCATCAAGAGTGAAATATCCATAGTGAATTACCTTTTCAACTTTTGAAGAGCTAGAGCCTCGTACTAAGATTTGCAATGGTATAGCTTCTGTGCTCAGCTTCTAAAGAGTCTATGTAGAAGGAGTGCCAGATGTTGGTAGGGTTACCAGTGCTTGGATGGCCTCTTGTTCCTTGGCTTTTGGTGTTTCTTTATATTTGATCTTGTCTATCACAATGACATGACTAGCACATTGTCCTTGTGCTTTAGGTATAGATGAATCTATCCTGCTTCTTATTGTTTAGTATTAGTGTCTTTCTCTTCTTCTGCAATCTACTTCTACTCAGCTATGTCAATTTTACCAAGTGTATCACCCTTAATAGATGTATCTATTATTGTTTAAGTCAAAGGATGTACTTGAGTAACTAAAGGGATCACATAAGTTGGTTCTTGTGAATTCACCTTGTCCCTTGTGACATCAATTACTGCCTTTTGGAGCTCATCTATATTGAACAAAACTAGATTATCACATAGCTTGGCTTGCAGTGTAGATTGGTCCAATATCTTCTTCAAGTCTTCTGTAGTTAGGGAATTGATGTTTTGAACTAAAAGTTCAAAGACATCCTTAACAATAATAGTTTTAGTAGACTTGATTGTGTCATGGGGAGGACTGACACTCGACACTTGTGTGTCTTGCACACTCTATTCATCTTGCTATTGTTTAACTATTGCCTTGTCATTAGTTTTCTTTTTAGTTTCCTCCTCAACTGTATCATCTTTCTTATCATCATTTTCTTTGTCATCATCTTTTTCATCTCCATCCTTATCATCATCTTTACCCTCAAAAGGATCAGTTTCTCCTTGCTTCATAGTGGTCAACCCATATATAAGTTGCCATATTTGGGTTGGTTTCTTGACCACATCTTCAACATTATTTTGAAGAATGTTGAAGGCTCTATATTTAGGTGTAAACCTAACCCCATATTTCTTATTTTCCTTAACAATCTGCCCTTTTGTTAGTTCTGGCATTACTTAGGCTAAAGTGGTTTCTCTTATTTGCTTTTCCAAATTTAAACAATAATGCCATTTTTCCTCAACTAAGTCATATAGCTTTTTGTGTACTGAGTTGGAAAATTCTAACGGTGTTGTCTTAAATTTTGACATCATTACATATAGGGCTTCTTCCACTAGCTTTATCTCCTCTTTCCCCAAATCATCAAAATTTACATTTCTAAACCAAATAAATCTACATTATTCTTGACATTTTCATACAAATTTTCAATATTAGAGAGTGGTTTGTTACTTACCACTTTGAATTGGTTTATATCATTTGATTCATTCCTTTCTTCATCTGAATCTGGTTGTGCAACATATTTTCTTCTTTTTTTATTTTGCACTTGGTCACCTTCCTCTATTTGCTTGGATTTCTCCTTGTCCTTTTGAGTTGTTGCTCATGTGTTGGCTCTGCTGGTAGGTGTTATTGGCTTGGCTAGGCTTGATTTAACAATTTTGTTTTCCTTAGCCACTGGATGTATCTTAGCCTCTCTCTTCTTTAGCTTGGCATGAGAGGGTGCTTCCTCAACTTCTTCTCCCTCAATACCTTATGTTTCCTCTTCTTTCTTATCCTCTCCCATGCCTTCAATTAATGCAAGAAGTTCTTGTGCTTGTGCTTGTTCTTCCTCTTCATCCTCTTCATCTTCTTCCTCATCTTCCTCATCTGTACATTCTCCAAACTTGGCTTTTAGCTTCTTGACCAACTTATTTTCTTCTTGAGTGTAGAGGTAGTTTTCAACTCCATGGTAATATTTGATTTTAACATTTCATAGTTGCCAAATATCTTTGCACTTTTATTGATTTCTTCTACTAGGAGTGTTGTGATGGTTGTTGAAGCTTCATCGACATTAATTTCATACCCAAGTGGCCTTAACCATCTAAGCCTTGGTGTGGTAGCTTGCACAAAGGTGTAATCAGCATCAACTAGAAAGCATATATCATTATAATGTTTCTCAACCAATGAAATAGATATCCTCATTCTTTCCTTCATTGATTTCTTAAAGTCTTCAAAATAACTTGTCACCAATGTCTCAAAGTTTTCTCCCATCTATTCAATAAACTCATTGATCTATATTGCAATTGACCTATTTGTTTTCCAACTTATAGTACCAAAAGAGGGAAATGTATTTTGCACATAAAAGAATATGCAAAATAGAATTGAACCAAATTTTCTTTAAGTACTCTTGGTCTTTCTAATTTCTCCAAGATTTTCCATCAATTTTTGTAGTTGAAGCTCAGCCAGATCATAAGTATGATCTTTCTTCGCAATCTTATAACCAACATTTATAGTGATATAGGGTACACTATTCAATCTACTTGATTAATAGAATTTGTGAGAGATTACCCTAACAACAAAGTTCAACAATGGATCAATAGTAGTATCTATTGTCATGCCTCTCTTATTCCATCTTGCTCTAGGGTTTTTCTCTATTACTTCCTTGGAATCACTTCTCAGAGTCTTGGGCCAATCTAGGGTTGGGTAGCTATTAAACCTATGAATTATTCTTTTGGTAATCTTAATTGGCCCACACTCTATCCATAAAGATCCATCATGTATTCATCTCAACACAATTCTAATCCATTCAATTTTAAATACACTAGGAAAATCTAGGGCACGTGTTAAACCCTTCTTCTCAATAATTTTATATTCTTCCTTTAGAACACCATTTTCATATAGCCTATCATATGCTTCTCTGATTTCTAAGTCCCCAATACTACCAATTTTACAATTATAACATTTCCTTACATCTTGCACCATTATTACATTTGGTGGGATCATGGATAAAGTGCTAGAAGGATCTTATTTGTAAGCTATTTTAGGAATGGCCTTAAATATAGGTTGTTTGACTTCATTACTGACAAGCTTAACATTCAAAACCTCTTTCCCTTCTACATTTTTTAAGCTAGACACCATTCTATCAAACTAGGGTTTATGCAAAAGTAAACTATGTAGCTCAACTTGTGTTAAATACCTTGTGAAATTTGAAGAATTGGTGTGAGATCATTGTTGAATTCTTTACAAGTACTTTGGATAGATTTCTGAATTGTTTTTCGCTCTGCTTGCTCTTGCTTGAATTTGAAATGATGAATAATGAGTAGAAAATGATCATATATCCTTTGAAAACCTTGCATTTAATGCTTAGTGCTTGTACAACTGTAAGCTCAGCATCAACTCAATTTCAAAATCACTCAGCATCTATTGATATTACCGTCACTTAGTAGCTACTACAAGTTTGGCATCAACTAGATAGTTTGGCAACTTGGCATACATATGAAACATTTCATGCTTGGCAACAACATTAAGAACTTAAAAAATTTAACCTGAATTTTCAACAACTTGCATCTTTATTCATGCTAATGTAGTATTTTTAGCACTATCTCTTTTGGAATTGATGTATGATATAACACTTGTATATTAGTCCCACATACCTCTTGATTGTTCAGGTTGATAAGGTGTGATCACTTGACCCATTAAGTGAAGTGATCCCTTATCCATTTGATTTGTTGCAATCATTCTTCTTTTTCCATGTCTTTTTCATCTCATCTCTAATGGGTTCAACATCTACCTTGCCTTTGCCTTTATCAAATTCACAACTTGGTGCCTTTGACCTAGTTGGACAATGCTTACTAATGTGACTAGTCTTCAAATAGCTAAAACATGTAGTTTGACTCAACCACCTTTTGTAGTTACCACTGAAGTGTGTCCTAATACAATTCTTAGGGACATGTCCATATTCTTGACAATAGTGATAGCTATATCTTGTATTGTAATCCCAATTATAAAGGTTTCCATAGCTTTTTACCTTTGTTGGCTTTTTTGATGACCGCATGGATTTAGATCTACATTCAAAGGCTTTATGTCTATACTTTTGACAGTTGTAGAAATATCTTTCAAATCTTTGTTTATGCATGGTCCTAGTTCTACATTCATGTGCCTAATGACCTTGTTTTTTACACTTATGACAATGAGTCATGGTTTTAGGCTTGACATTCTAATTTGCATTCTTGCTCATGCACACATTAGCAGTATGTCCTTTCTTACCACAATTATAACAAGTAGTTTTGAAGTTCTAACCTTTAGCGTTCCTTTCTTCAGCAATTTTGAATGACTCTCCTTGTTCAGTGTTTGTGTAGCCCAATCTTGATGTATCTTTTTTGGATCTAGGGGATCTCAATAATTGATCAAAGTATTTGATGGCTTCATTTGGCTTGTTGAGACTTTCAAAAAATTCATTTTCTCTTTATAGGTCATTCTACAATTGTTCATTCTACAACTTCGATGTAGTTATCTCAATGTCCTTGACATTTAGTTCATAGTTGGCATTCATCATTTCACTTAGAGTATCCAATTGGATGTTGGAGATCTTGGTTAACTCTATTGACTTCTCTTCCAATCTATTTGCCATAATTCTTTTGTCTTCTTCAATCATGGCTTTTTCTTCTATGACTTTCTTCTTCTTTTCAATCACCTCACATAGTAGTATAGCTTTTGATTCTTACTCTAGCTTGAGATTTCTAATTTTCTCAGCTTGGATTCTATTATTTTCCATTAGATTTGCAACTGCTACATCAAATTCATTGGAGTTACCATTTGCAACTAGTTTGGTGGTGTCTATCTCTTTGTATAGTGGTGGTATTCTCTGCAATAACAATCTCTTTCCTTCTCTTCAAGGATTTCTTTAGTTCCTCTCTTGACCTATTCACTTGATGTAGTATGAGATGTATTTCAATCTCCTAGTTTTCAATAGTCTTTCCCAACTTGTAGACTTCCATTTGAAGATCTTTTCTCAAAGTTGCAAAGCTTCTCTTTCAGAGAACTTGGCTTTGATATCAATTGTTGGAATTACAAGTGGGAAGAGAGTAAACTTCTGAGAGAGGGGGGTTGAATCAAGATTTTAAACATGGACCCATAAAAAATTCACCATTCATACATCACATGCATTAATATACTAAAATAACATGTAAAGCATATGCATCAATCATGTAAACATGTAATCAAACACACACATATCACCAAATATGATTACCTAGAAATCCTCCAAGTGAGAAGGTAAAATTGGGGTGGGGATAACACCCAAAAATCTTTACTACTACAACAATAAAGTGTATCCAATTAAGGTTACAATGGTTTGACCATGAATCATTATCTACCTTGTGAAAGGCCTACCCTATTAAAGGCTTACAAATATTGTTAAATCCCACCTTGTTAGAGGATCTCAAAACCCTGTTAGAAGTGTGCCTAGTTAGAGGACTTCAACTTAAAATTAAGTAAGCACCCTATTAAAGGATTTCATATAGCCTATTAGGACTACTCTGTTAAGATATTTAACTAAAATCACCTGTTAAAATGTCTCAGCATAGATCTTGTGGTTAGCACTTGCCTGCCTAATAACAGATCACCTCTACACAATGTCTGATTGATCCTTCATGATCTAATGTATCAATGTTGTATCCTTCTCTATCCTCTATTCTTCTCTAACTAATTTTTCAATTTACTCTTACTACTAAGTCACCCTAAATGCTCTACAAACTATCTTGTTTCTTCTTCCAATTCAATCATCACCTCTTGTACACTCATAAAGAATTTAGGGCTTTTTCCTCCTCAAGAAGACTTAGGTGGCTTAGGGTTAGGTATGAATCTATGGCTGAAATTTATTCATTTTTCTACTTAAACCTTCACATTTTCTGATTGACTACATGTAATTACATACGGAATCCACATATAGATTCATCCTTATCTCCAAAAGATCATAATTTATCCTTAAGTCAGCTCACAAATGGTTTACATAGTTATTTGTGCCATTTCAAAAAAATATGTTCAAACTGTATCACTTGGCATATGAAGTCTCTGATGCTCAGTATACACTGTATTTTTTTTTCTAACTCGACACTTATACTACTCGGCATCCACTATTTACTCAACATCTGAATCACTTAGTATGGTCTATCTACTTAGGACTAGATTGATTTGGCACATGAGTGACTCAACACTTATTGCAACTCGGCATGGTCTTATATTTACATGTTGTGCTCAGCATGTATTACTAGTTAGGCATAAACTAAGTAAATGGCTTAAGTGTATTGACACTCACTTGTCAAAACCAATCTAAGATCAACAAGTATTCTCAAGTATAATGGTCTATAGAAGTGTGACACAATTTATACACACACGTGGTAGATAAATCACTTACTTTGTAGCCTCCAATAGTGTGTTATCCTTCATAAGAATTTCCTTTTACACTTCTTGCATGGTATCTCTTTCCATTACTCCGTCATAAGAGCTATGACCTCTATGCCTTGGACTAGGTGTCACTTTTGGTAGCTATCTTGATGTTGAAATCATTTTTTCCTTCTTCACCACTTCCTTAAGATGCTAAAATAGGTACTTATAGTTTCCATTGTAAGGAAAACATTTATGGACTCTTTATTTTCATATGTTTTTTCTCATTTAAAGTTCAATATATAGAGTACAAAACTTTCTAGGACTAGTTAATCTTCTCTTTTCATATTTTGGATTAGTACACCATCATAACACAATTTACAAGGGTTAATTACTCTTCCTATTTTTACATTTATTGGATTGGTTGACTAGCATGCCACACACACTTTATAGGTCATTTGACCTATCCTAGCACATACAAAAACCATCTTCATATTATAGGAGTATTAAATCATGTAGGTGTAAATTTTTCATTGGGTGCAAAGATTTTTAGGATTAATGATCAAGGACACAAAGTTGCTAGACCATTTGATCCTACCCTTTTGTGTGGGATTGACTATTAGGAGCACAAACATACTAGACTATTCTATGCCACCTTCCTATTTTATAGGATTGACTATTTTAAAAAAGAATCATCCATAATTTAAGACCTTTTATCTCCCTTCCTTTAGTGGTTTTATTAACCATGGGTGCATTTGTGTTCAATCATCTCTTCTACCACTCTTCCACCTCTTTTTCTCAATTCTTTTGGTGTATTTTTCAAGATCTCAAGATTATCTAACCTTGGGACACCTTCAAGTATATGTCAACTTTGAGGGTATACGTCACCCACCAGATCCACCTATACTAGGGCTATTTTTGTCGTAAGGCCAATTTTTTCTTTTAAAGTTAATTTTGAAACTGGTTGACCAATTGAGTTTCTTTATTTTTAAACCCAAAAAAATAGTGTAAAAGGAACCTAGGAAACACATTTTATTATCACGAGACACATATAAACACATGAATAACACTCAAGGAAGCATATGTAAGGCATTCATCAAGTTTTCAAGATAATTCATCAAGCATTCAAGGATTTTTCTAGATCCTTTGTTAGCATTTCCTCTTCAAGATCTAGCATTTTGTTGGCTACCAAGAGAAAATATCTATGTTACAACATTCATCTTCTTCTTTTTCTTACTTTGTGCACATATACCTCTATGGATCCATAATTTGGTATTGATGAGATCCATTTCAATTTTGGAGATTTCCTACATCCTTCATTGAAGATTCAACACCAACAATATTCAAGCTTTACAAAATCCTTATTGACAAGGGTTTCATCAAGGTGAATATTTCTATTTGTATTACTTGCTTACATGTTTTTATCATACTTGCCTCTTTCAAGGTTAATTCTTAAATAGTGGCTTGACCAAAGAAAACCTCTCCCCCAAAAAAAATCAATTTTTATTGTGTACAAAAATAGTGTATCAAATTTGTAAATTTGGAGCTAGAAATTATCAGTTGCAAGCTTCAAGAAAAACCTAGGTCAACTTTGTTTCTATATTCTAGGGACATATTTGATATCTCACAAACATACATATAGATGTCACCCCAATTAACTTATAGTTGGAGTTGTGATATTTTTAGGGTTTTTTAGGTTTTCTATTTTGATCACAAATTCACAATCAAATTTCCAATCACAATTTCAAACTCATGATTTTGGGAGCAGAAAAGCAATTTGTCTTGCATATTTTAAGGTTATATTTCTACCCTTCCTTTTATGTCATATCATAGACCTATTTTCATATTTTGATTAGGTTTATTACATATATATTACTCCTAAATCTATTTTACCTTTTTCTCTAAATTAATTGGTTCAATTTACATTCGCATTACATGAAAGAGGACTTCTTGCATATGCCCTTTGTATATAATTAAGGTCTAGTATCAACATCCCTTCATCCTATTTGAGTTTTGCTAATCTAACTTGAGTTATATGGATAGTTATGTTTGGAATCCTCTCTTTCTCTTGTATTGAATGGCTTGAGGTGAAATTATTTAACTAAAGAATTCATCCCATCTAGTTTACATTGTTAAGTTTATTGATGTCACTTTCTCCATAAACCTCTCTCTCTCTCTCTCTCTCTCTCTCTCTCTCTCTCTCTCTCTCTCTCTCTCTCTCTCTCTCTCTCTCTCTCTCTCTCTCTCTCTCTCTCCCTCCCTCTCTCCCTTGACCAAAATTTCAAAAAATTTCAATTAAGTAAGGTCACATGTTAAGACATAACCTTTATGTAGTTGCTTGTAATTTTTCAATGGTTTGTTTGGGTCAATTTCCAAAATTTCAAATAGAGAAGTATTGATATCATGAACTCATTGGGAGAAATGCTTGATTGAAAAGGTAGGAAGACTATCTAAATAGCTCTTATAACATTGAAGATAATGACATTAAGGAATGCCACCAAGCATCCCAACTCATGGTTAATAGCATCAACATGTTAATGGTTGGATAGAACATTTGACTAGGAGTAGTCAACGTGATGAAATTCATATTCCTACAAATGAATAATTTGAAGTGCATCAATATACACATCATCTTGTGGTAAAAATATCTTTGTGAATCAAATTTGACTCTGCCACCTCCTTTCTATTCACAACCATGACATTTATGTTTTATGAACATATACAAGGAAGTCTGAGTAGATCATTGATGTGATAGAAAAGATTGAGAAATGGAACCCAATGCTACCAACTCTAGCTCTTATATGTTAAATGAAATGCCAAGTTTGAGGTAAAGAACTTTCAAGAAAATATGCCAAGGTGAGAAGACATGAATGTGATGTATAGTGGATTTGGGGACATGGACACACAAAGAAAAATGAGGACAATACAAAAATAGAGTTGAACCAATCTATTTTTCAATATGTTAAAGACATTTCCCCATCCCAAAATGATAGCTTTGAAATAAAGGAATAAATCGATCAAGACACCGTCATGAGAGGAGCTCTCAATGCTCAACTTTCTATTTACAAAGCTTGTTAGTTTAATTGTGCACCAATGAAAGTTTCTATCTCCCTTCTATGTTGTGACCTCCATAGAAGAAATGCATGTAAAATATGGGAGCATTGATAAATCATATAAAGTGTTTGTGAGATGTGTCCTCCTAATTTATGATCTTCCAGGTATCATAGTTCACAAGCTCTACATACATAATTACTTCTTGAAGTGTAAAGATCACGTCAAATCAGGTGTCGAAAGATGAAGGCTCAAGATTGGCATGATGCAAGGAAATATCAAGTATGACCCATTTTTGGTTAAACATGAGAGAAAAATATGTGTCTAGTGATGTGATGAATGGATAACCATATACAGCTATCAATCGAGAATTGATTATTAGCTGATGATGCAAATGAGCCAACCTCTTTATTCTAAAAGAAGATGTTGGAAACATATAGAGGTTGTTACAACCTATTTGAGATGAATAATATGAAAATTAATATGATAGAAGAAATAGTTAATGGTAAGATGTGAATTTTTTGATGATTCTACATGAGAATGAAGGATATGGAAGCTAAAAAGGAATGCACAAAAGACATATGATTCAATATTTCAAAAGCACAATTTGAGATACATTGACTCACAAGTGGATGAAAGAAATATCATGGATATCAAAAAGAGAAAATGTAAATATTTTTAGTAACCATGTTTTCAATTTTGCAGATCTAAGACATAATTCTAATTAAATAGAAAAGTTTGTGATCTCACATAGTGGGGATTCATTTCAGTAAAGAATGATTAATTCTCTTGTACATATCATTTTTATAAGTCCAATACCTTATCCTTCATGTAATGTAATGGTTATAATTTTCTATCTTTGTAAATAGTGACTTTTGTCATTTTAAGGTTAATTAACCTCACTAGAAACGCATAATTAAGAGGTAGTTATTAACCAAAAAAGGTAGTTTCTTAACCTCAAGTGTGTATAAGGGATAATTTTTCTTTGTAAAAGGGTTAAAAAAATTTGGACTATGGAATTAGAGAATAATTATGTTATAATTTTGGTAACAAGACAATTTTTGGAAATTGTGTATAGATTTTGTCTTTGTAATTGGAAATTACTCTTGTGTTCTTGGTACAAGAATATAAAGGAAAGCATATTTTGGGTTCTCTTTATACAAATATGAATTGTTGAAGTGTTGATTCTCTTTGTAGTGAGTATTTTCATGTTATTATAAAAATGTTCATGGATCTTGAGTCAGCATTGTGCTAATGATAACCTTCAAGTGTAGCTCTTGATTGTTCTTATTAGCAGTTTATGTTAGGCTAGGAAAGATTTGACATCATTTGGTACATTCATCATCAATAGCTTCCATTTTACCTTTTAAAGTTTGAATTTATTTATGTTGAAAAATCAAATGCATGCATCATTTGAGGGAGATGCACCTCTCAAATGCAAAGGAATATTGTAATCTGATAGTGATCAATTGCAATCTCTCCAACTATTGGAACATTTTTCACCACCCTTAGGGTGAATAGGGTCAATTTCACAGAAGCACTTGCAGTGAAAACTATGTTTACCAAAAAAATTTTGGAAATTCTATTGTGGACCTAAACAAAAGAGATTAACAGTCACCTGTGATAAAGCAAGATGGTGCTACCACATGAGAACTTGTTTCTAGTTCTTCAAACAAATCTTGGCTTTAAAGACAGCCAAGAAGACATTATTTCAAATTTTAACATACTAGCCTAGAGGTGTAGATGGAGTGCTTAAGAATACCATCAAGTGAATCCTATTCTAGAAGAAGAAGAGGAATTCGAGGAAATCTTGTGAAGAGATCCTATTGGTCAAAACATTGTGGTAGTTGAAAGAATAGTTGTTATTCCAAGAAGGAATATGTGAAATCTTGGTCACATTCAAGATAAAGTAAAAAATCATTAATAAGCCAACTGATAAAAGGTATTGTCTCTAGAATGAAGGTTAGTAACTCTATTAAGAAGATTTAACATCAATGATTCTATTTGAAGGTGTGAATTCAAAACCATAGTTTGGTACAAGGGAAAAGTTGAAAGTGATAGTAATAGTGATAGTGAGAGTGATGATGAATAATTTTCTTGCCAAAACAAAAAGGATCCTAATGAACCCATATAGGTGGATTTCTTGAAGAAATTTTATACTAGTGCACAACTTGATCCAGGATCCATCCTTACTTCAGACCCTACAAAAGATCGATGAAGAAGATGGTTATGATAATAATTTTTTCTCTCACAAGCCAAAGTCATTATCAAAAAGAAGTTCCAATTCCAAACATAAAGAAGAATTTGTTCATAAATATGACATATCTTAAGAAAATTTGGATAATGATGGCCAAGAAATCAGTCTAACACCTGCACCTATTGCTCAATAGAATCATACTTCCATTGATCACAACCAAGTTAAGTTAATAAAAAATATTCTATGGTATTACACATCTTGATCTTGATAAAGTACATCTTTCTTTACTCCAAACACTACAAAACTTTGAGAAAGATGACCAATGCAAGAATTATTTTCTTGATTAAAAAAAAGTCTTCTAATCAAAATCTTGGAAAGGACTCATCAAAATCTGCATGTGTGGAAGGAGATGGATATTCTATGTCTAATGAAGAATACTATCAAGAAATGGAGCCTGTAGAAGAAGGACCGGGTAATGTATCAAGACATCAATGTGGAAAATTGGAAAATCAGGACAAAGTATATAATCATCTTGATCTTAATAAGATTAAATGTTTCTCAAGAAAGTACACAATGTGTTATTAAAAATGAAGAAAATATGCTTTAATATGAATCGTGAGTAGTTTTTATCCCTACTTGGTGCCTTAATGCTTTGGATGATGACTATCTATCTAGAGAAGACATGCCCATTTATTCATCATAGTTCATTAAAGAGGGAACACATGTTAATGAAATTAAAGGTATGAACTTATCTATGCTATCTTCTAATTTGTCACTAGGTAATGAGATTCATGATGATCCTATGAAGGATGAGAAAAGTATTATTGATCAATCCCATTAGAGCATTTCTCCTTATATTTGTCCTAAAAGTTTTAGCAATGGATTTCTTAATGATCAATTATCCCTACAAACCTTTCCATTATCAAATGGGAGATGTACATCTAATGAGTTATTCTCTCCTAAGGTCATTAAAGTGATAAAATGATATAATGTGATGGGATCAAGTAAGGAACTTCATACTTTATCGACTCATTCATATGGATTAGTAGAAAATATTGTGATAGAATCTCACACTACAAAAATACTGGGCCTTGAAGAAATGTGTTGTAATTGTATAATTGAGAAATATGAAGATAAATATTTTGTTGATGATGCTTTTTTAAATGCATTTCCTTCATGTGGCTACCAACCTACAATCAATGCTCCTAGTTATATGGACTTATTAGAAGATGTGTGAAATAAGATGGAAATAAGGATTGTTACATCTTATGAATATGATAGAATGGGTGTTCTAATGGGAGAAAAGAGGAAGTTAAATGCATCCTAAGAAAATCCAATCTAATAGGGACATGCATTAATATTGGAATCATTCTATAAAGGGTTCAACTACAATCATGTTTTTGCCAAACTTTCATTCCATCCTTTTGAGCTTCTAACTTGATGTGTTTTCATTGCAATTATGTTCAATTTCTTGTCTAGGTAGTCCCTAGGTGGATCTCTTCTCATCAAACATCCTAAGGCTTTCCTTTTGTGTCCTTTTCAAGTTTTCCCTACTCCACTTCCCCTTATACCTCCATGTGAGATTCTTGTCATTTCACTACATTAAGATCGTAGGTGATCTAGGTTTAGGAAGATTGTTGTCTGGGAATCTTCCCGATGAGAAGAAAGTCTTATTTATGCTACCATTTTGTTCCTACCTCAAGTAAGAATGCTTCCTATGGATTCCAGCCCATTCTGCTAGCTATCCTTTTGTGACATACTTCATTAAGAAATAGTCCAAAGAATAAAACAACAAAGACAGTTGTAGATATACGTCTGGTCAATTCATGACAAAAAGACTAAGAAAAGAAAAGATATAAAGCTAAGAAACTTTCAAATCAAAGTTCCAAAGTTAGAATTTAGATCTATGCAAAGAAATAGAACTTCATCCTTTCATCTCCTCGTCCTCTAGAAGTGCACATCTTCTAATGGCTTTCTAAAGTAAAAGGTTTCCTAAAGATTAAGATCATATCCTAATTAGATCAAAGGCTAAAATTTTAAAATGAATAAGATATGTTATAAATAAGTCATCCTAGGCCTTTGATATGCATCACTAGATGATGAATCCATGGTCAATAATTCATCTCAAGGATATATAAGGAAAACTGGTCAAGGCAAAGGAATATGTTTCAAATTGCTTCTCTATTCAAAAAGCAAAGGTCTCAGTGGATGCCTTTTTGTTCAATGGAAATATTCAAGGTTCCATTTTCAAAGGATAAGAAAGGTAAAGAATTCTAAGTGGAATATGAAGATGCTAGAAAGATGCTTCTGATGAAGTCAGTTGCAAAGATGTGTCCCGATAAATGGAAAATAAAGTGTTCATGGCAGAAAATTCTTTTTGCGGCTTCTCTAAGCTGAAGTTGAGAAATAGGAGAAAGCCTTGTGCCAAAAAGAAGGAAATAAGTGCCTAAGGTACCAAAGGAGTATTACTCACACTATGATCTTGAATCAAAGGAAAAGGCAAGCTTGTAGAAAGATAAGTCTATGTTTCCTCTCTCGCAGATAAGAAGTTGTGGTATGAACCCTTATTCTAGATTCCAAAGTGAAGAGGGGGTTTCCATTAAACCAAATTCAACTAATTTGGTAAGTGGCTAATCTTGCTACTACATAAGATTTAAGTGAATGATATGATCATCGAATTTTTAATCATCATATGGGTGAAAGTGAAAAGTTTTAAATAGTTGTTAACCATAAAATTTATTACAAATCCTACGTTATAACCATTTTTTGTGATTTATTTCATTCATGTGGCGCCAATGTTCAAATTCTCGCATCTATATGATCGAATTTCTCCCAAACCTAGTTCTTCATTATTTTAGTAGTTATTTTATCAAACTATTTGTTCCTATAATGAAAGTATAAGCTAATGGAAATTAGAGAGTAGGGTATGATCATCTGAAGACTTTTCAGATACCTCATTCAAATTTTATGATTTAGGTGATCTACACAAAAGGCTGAACTCTTAGCCTCTTCACCCAATAACCCAAAAATTAAAGGAAAGTAGATTAGTTGAAGTTTTTGGGTTCCCCATGGCAATGCAAGCACCAAAGTTAGTAAAGGAGTGTATCGAAAGATACAACCCAGAGATAAAGAAAATATTGCTACCTAATCAGTCCATTCTATTTTCTATAAAAAAAAGCATTGATGCAATCTACATTTGGCATCCCAATGAAAGAAGAATACTGTGACATCAACTTCTCATCCTCTACATTGATGTTAAATGAAAAGAAGACTCTAAGAAGAGAGGACATTTAGAGAACTTGGTTCTAGACAACTCATTCTAAAAAGAGTAAAATACCACAGGCCCTTTTTGGAACCAATTTGAAAAGAGATATTATGGACATCTTGGAATTATTTCTAAGATTGAAAGGAAGGAAGGAAATCTTAGATTTCATCAAACATCACTTCTATTTGGTACTTGCCATATGTGCCAAGGGGCTATAGATTGATTGAGTTTAGATCATATGTGAAGAGCTTGCTTCTTGGCTAAATTTGGCTAACACATTTGAGAATTTCTATATGTCTTCATATTTGATATATGTTTTAGCCACACATCATCTCTGGGTGGGTCTTCCTAGTATTGAAGACTATGATGAAACATGAGGGTGTATGAGTTCTATCCCCACCTATAGTTGTAGAGGAGCTTTGAAGAATATGTAAAGGTTAATGAAGCCTTTATAATGAGGTCGTGTCAGGAATTGCAAGGTTTCCCTAAGGGAAGGTTTTTAGTTGAGGATGTATCAATTGTGAGTCAATTTAGATATTGTTTCATCCAATTCCCATCTTACCTAAGGATTGGTGCATTTGATGGTTTCCCCAAAAGGCTTCCCAGATATTCCAAGGACAAGGTTGTTCTTGTTGAACTATGTAGATAAATACTGGAGGTGCACACCTTGTGTTCTAATGTGAAAAATATAGCTAGGGTTTCCTTCCCAATAGTGGTAGGATCTTACTCTTGTGCTTCTAGGTCTGATGCTCAAAATCTGGTCAAAAACTTTGAGAGAAAGGTTTAAATGATTGAATATGAAGTAATAAGGCCTCAATATGACCTAGCAAACTTTGTGAAAGATTATTTGATGCTTGGATATGCTCACAAACATGTCCCAAATATTGAAGATTATTGGGCCAGATGTTATGATGAATACCAGACCAGGGAGAGTTATTGGTCTAGGCTAACAATAAATGAAATGAAATTATATTATGATTCTATTGATATTTCTTATCTTGTAGATGATGGCTCCTACATTCATCCCTCAACCTATGAGAAAATCAATAAATTTCCCATTGTGTCAATTTCAGCTGAAGGTCCTATAGTCGACATAATAGAAATATTGATGCATGGAATCATTAAAAGGACAAACAAGTGGGTGGAATGGACTAGAGCAAGAAAGAAGAGAACTAGAAGTGCAAGCTCTATTGGTGGAGTATCTTTCAAAATAGCTCAATCAACTGTTGCTACATCCACAACTATTGTTGCTTCAACATTGGTCCAACATAGTCTATCAGTGGAGGATGAGACCAACCTATGAAGGAAGATATATGTCAGACACAAGAAAGGTTGGAGATGATGAGACAAACAAAGAGAAAGAGTGGGAGAATTCATTGGCTAAGCACTCCTCCCTTGTGCTATTCATCAACTTGGATGGTGGGTGAACCCACAATACTAGGTACCACTTTTGGGGGACGAAGGAAATCACAAAATGATGAAAAATTTGCATTTAGAATTTTATGTATGTTCACCGGAACATACTAACAATGTTTGCGCGAACATAAATTAATTATATGTTTGCACGAACATGTTGACTTTTAATAAGGTATGTTTACGTGAACATACCTTGTTAATATGTTCGCGTGAACATATTTGGAATGGCAATTTTG